>VZTG01008675.1:1155479-1518377 GCA_013397845.1 Melanocharis versteri | reverse complement strand
AAAAAAAAAAAAAAGGAGTTTTTTTAGAACAGCAGAACAGCTAATCAGTTTAAAATATTTGATCCAGATATTAAGAAATTAAAGAAAATATAATTTATGAATCTATATTCACCTGTATAGTCAGAGATCATCTAAAGATGACACTTTAGATTAGACATGGGCATGTATTGTTTTTGTTTTAAATGAGCATGAGAAGATGATGTGGAGTCCATTTGATTTATGCTAGTTATGGAAGGACAGATCTTATCTGCTTTGATGTAAACCCTGCCAGTACAAAGCTATAAGTTCACACTGAATTTTTACAAGTATCAGTGGCTATATGGAAAAGGGAATTTTGAGATTACACAGACACTAATCTGTTTACAGAGGCCCTCTTTCTCTCCCTTCCTACTGTAAATGAAGTCCTAGCTATTGTGCATGATTCTTTTTTCTTTCACAGTGCAATTCCTGTTCAAAGAAATAAAATGCACAAAAATTTATCTGTGACACTGACAGTAAATTTGGTCAGAATACTCTCAAGCGACAGTTGATAAATAATTTTTATTTATAACTATACCATCACTTTCTAGGCAACTGTACTCTTTAAATGGAAGTTTGGGTTTTTTTTAATAAAATCTTTAATGAAGATTTATGGAGAAAGTAAGTTCTTAAATTGCTCACAATTTATAAGCGGAAGAAAATGCAGTATAAAAACCTTTCCTTATGTAAATAAATGTAGGTCTCTGTGTTTAACAGTAAGATTGCTATCAGTGATTTTTCTCTTAAAGTAAGTGTTTAGATAATTTATTTTATGCAGGTTGTCAGGATTTGATAGATAACAGCTGTATAGTAATTTCTCAAAAGTGTAATAGAAGGTATCTCCCAGCTGGGCTGTTTGGTTTGGGAATAAGTTTTGGGAGGTCACTATGAAGAGGGATTTTATAAATCATGTGTGAGTAACTGTGCTTTTGGTGAAACTTTGGTAAATATTTGGACTTGTTTTGTGATTTAGTAAAACCATATATGTGAGAAAAACATGTATTTGTACAGTTAGAGAAAAAACTTCAGTTCTGTGATCTACTACTGGTCATGTGTTGGAGTGAGGAAAGTTTGAAGACTATATAAAGCAGTAGCTAATTTAAGACCATTAGTTTCAGAGCAGTAAATGGGAACGTTACCTCTCTGAAAGATCAGAATATAATAATTCTGCCGTTTTTCATAAAAGTGCTGAGATAAAGCTATCTTCAGTTTTATGAATGGAATGAAGTATAGCATATGGCTCTACACTGAGAGATGATTACATTGAGGTAGAAACGGGACTCCACAACTTTAATTTATTTCTTTCTCATCTACAAAATGTTGCTTATGTTCGACATTAGAATTCAACTCATACATCTGCCCTTCTGAGTGGCCGTGGTTTTATCGTTAAATACACAGAAGAATAGCAAACAACTACTATAATTTGCCTGAGGAAGAAGTCTGCAGTGAAGAGTGTTTAGAGCCAAAATCTGTGCCTCTACTGACAGCATGGGAATTGCAGTTTAGGCTAGAAAATGCCACTGATCACAAGGTCACATAGTAGAGATTACTGATCTGAAATGTGGTCCTTAAATCTCCTTAACTTCCTAGCCAGCTTTAGAACTGTAAGTTACATTATTTCGCTTAAAAATCTGAAGAAAGAGATTTCCTGCAAGGCTGAAGATAAAAATTTTGGGTGAGAAAAAAAAGAGCAGCTGCAGCAAAGCTCTACTTAATAAACCCAAATGAGTCTTGGTTAAATGGAAAATCGCCTTTGAGTACACAGACGAATATGTACAGAATTCAGCTTGATAGGAATGTTCAGTAAAATGGATATTGTGAAAAGTTGAAATATGTTAAACTTTGACTACTTATTCATGTTTCTGGTTTGTTTGGGTTTGGATTTTTGCTTTTCTCCAGACTCTCAACGTACAGACAGTAAAATTAATTTCTCATTTTCCCTTACCCCACACTTACCAACATACGTACCTTGTGCTATATAGGAACTTATTAGTTTATAAAAATATATGAATGTATAATAGTGCACTAAAATCACTGATGAACAACTTTCTAACAGTTATTTCACAGTGTTGGACATAGCAGACTTCATCATTCTGTGGTAGAATCATGCTCTCTTGCTCCTTTTTATATTGTGTATCGCTCAAGCATTTTCCTTGTTTCTTCAGGCTCTCCTGAGCTTTACCTATATTTTACAGAATGCCGATGTTACTGTGAGGCAGGAATTCTTAATTCAGGTTTTTGGGACTGTTTTAAGAGTCTGAGAGTCTGTAAAGGTAGAACAACAATTCCACGTATACTTTATGGTTTTTCACACCTGTCAGAGGCAGATCTACCTTTTGGTGTAGCAGTGACTATGAAGTTAGGTCAGGACTGCACTAAGTCTCAAATCTAAAAGTCCTTCTTTGGATTTGTGCCTCTATTTCCATCCCTAAACTCATGGGAATAAGGAAGTTTATCATATAATCAGACAGATTCAGGACTTCAAAGATATGCTGTATGTTTCACTTTTGAGTACTTTGACGATAAACCCTTTAAAAATTCTTTGAATAACCATACCTGAGTTTTCTGCCAGATGGAAGGCAGGTTACACCACTATGCTTATTTAACTCTAAGACATATTGGTCACTGGCAGTTTCAGAGAATGAAAGTCTGTTCTTTCAGGCTATTTAAGATAAAAATGGAAGCTGGTGTACTCAACAGCCATGAAAATAGGGACAGTTTCAAATTATCTACTGATAAGTTGAAAGTAGGTAAAAGAACATGTCTTCACACTCCTGGCAGTTAAAGGGGAGTCAGATCAATGGTGGGAGGTAGAGACTTTACATGTGAACATATACATATCTTTTTTCTTAACATATTAAAATAGGTATTGCAGATTCTAAATTATGCATGGAATAAAAAAAAAAACATAACACAGATCATAAAACTATGACTTTAGCAATACTTAATTTTTGAATACCAGTCTAGATGTATTCTGCTTGCATCTGTCCTTTTAAGTACAAGAGATGTTAATAGGGCAGTCTGACCTTCTCAGAAGGGAAAGCAAGTGCACAAAGGGTTTTTGCCTGTATTTTGCTGCAATACGGAATATCTGTTGCAACCCTAATGAGAAGAGTCAATGTTGTATGCTCTTTATGACTATTTGGGCTTCATGACATGAAGGTAATCTTGATTTCAGATTGAAAGTATAATCGAGACAGTGTTTGTTCACTCTGTGAATTTCATCTGATGCACCCTACTGTTGAACTCAGAACTGTAGTTTCCTAATGTCATTATAATCTTGTCAGTGTTGTTTGCAAATACGTAAGTCCTATGAGCTTTGCTTGGTGACGTATTCTGACTCACTTTTAGTCTGCGATCAGGTAATACATTGGCTGGTTTTTATTCTACCTTTGTAGAAAATCACAAATCCATTTATTAGCTAAAGTAAAACATTGAAAAGATACCGTATACAAAAGACAAAAATACCATTTGCTTGCTGATAATTACTAGAGTTCATTTTCTCACTTAAGTGATAGGGCACATCACACTGTTGCTATAGCAACCCCGATTCTGTCCCATTAACTGCCTAATGTGAATTTATGAATGCAAGTTTCAGTGTGTGGAAAGCTGCTCAAAATAGGGAGTGATTCATCATGTACAGCACAGACAGCTGAGTTGCAGGCTAAGTCAGGGCTGTCTCATTTGGTTTTCAGTGTTAAAAGGCTACGCTGTGGTGCAGGTATCCAATTAAAGATGAGGCAATTTGATATTTAGTGAGATTTAAAATGATGGTGGAATAGCTGTTGTAATTTTTGAAATGTTCTATACTGCATCACAACAGTAAAAAAATTAAAATCCATTTTTATGTAATGATACTGGGAGAGATAATGACTCTTTCACAATGATTTTTTTGAGATTTGAGATATTTCTAAGGAGTACCCATTTCAAGTTAGCTTGCTAATGCTGAATATGCTCCTGGATACAGTGTTGTAATGGATTTCTCCCGAGCTTTAATTAGCAGTTTACATTTCAGGAAAACAAACCTGTGACTAAGAAACTGGAAAGATATCTGGGCTCAAATCTTGCCTGCCCCATTGACTTCCCTGATTTTGTGGTATGTGTTTAGATCTGTGCATGCTTTTCTCCTGTGAAATAGGGAAAAAAATACCCCAAATAATTAAATAAATAAAAATCCCCTCTTTACTTTTTTTTCCTCTATGTCATAGAATTGTTAAGTTTTAAAAGGACCTCGAAATTCGTTGAATCCAACTGTTAACCCAGTACTGCCAGGCCCACCACTAAACTGTGTCCCTTAACCATGTCATAGCTATTTAGGCTCCAATCCTGTGCCTGTTTGCAGTTTTCATGCTTGTGACAAGTTTTAGTAAATGCATCGCCATTTATAGGAATAGTGTTCTATCTAAAATAGCAAATGTGTCTCTACTTACAGTCTGCCTACTCAGTCTCAATGTGCTGTGCCCACTAGCTTTGTTCAGTCCCGAGGGCTGCTGTGAAATGGACAGTATCAAGTGCAGTAAAATTGCGTTGAAGAAATGATATCATGAATATGAAGCTAACCACGTAGAGGTGGAATTAAGGTAGCTTCTGCAATTTTATTTTGCAATTGTGTATCTGCATGATGGTACAGTCCTTTATTACATTATTATAAAATATTTTTAGCAGGTTGTTTGGAGTTACAGAAGTGCTGTTTGTCTTTCTCTAAGAAGCATGTTAGGCTATTCATTGGGATGATAAGGATTTAAGTTTACTTGGGATAAAAGAAATGTACTTCCTTTTACAATAGCTATCTTTTGGAATTAGATTCATGCTACGGGACTATACACTCAATCTTTTTTGAATAGCATAGCAGTGGAGTCAGACTCCAGACTTCATGCTTTGCTCTTCTGTGTAATATTACATTACACTGAACCATTCAGTTCCAAAATAAGATTTCTGCTTTATTGTAGTTGATAAATTTGCCTTTCAGAGTTATTCTGTATGGAAGCAAAGGATACATTATTGCTGCTGTCGTATCTCTAATACAGTTGGCCAAACACAACTTACCCCGTTCCTCTTGCTGTTTTTCATGGTACCGTTATGGTACCTCTGCTCCTGCGTGCACCTACTTACCTCTTCCAACCACTGCTGGCAACACCGTTTAGCGAGGACAATCCCCCCAACACTACTAGTCTTCCAGAAAGAAAGGCCAATTTTGCATATAAATCTTTAAACACAAACTTTCAGTTATGTAGGAAAGGTCTTGTTTTCTTTAATGTGTGAACTAGGACTTGCAGCAAGTGCTTTGAAACCTCTTGCTGTCAGGGTACGCAGTGAGAGTGTCACTGTTTAAAGGATTAAAAAACCTCATAGTCTTAGGCAGCTGTTCAGATTATCAGTTTGCAGTATCGTGGAATGGGTCAGGTTGGAAGGGATCACTGTGGGTCATCTGGTCCAACCTCTCTGTCCAAGCAGGGTCATCCTGAAGATAATTAGGAAGAGGTACTTGTATCTTTGGTAACTTCTTGCACAAACCCCATAATATTACTGGAACACAAACACGTATGGCATGTTTAAGCCATAAATGTACATTTACATGTGTAGTCTCACATATGTACGTGATTGCTGATATAGATGATCTATGCTCATCACTTTTAACAAAGAAAAAACAAGGAATTTATGTCAATTTATTGGCTTCTTAGGAGTTTAATTTGTTAAAGTTTAGTCCCAGATCACAGATGGATATTCATGATAATTCAATGGTTAACAATGACATTAAAGGGAAGCCCACTATTCATACAAAGAAAATGTCACCCTTTGCTGCTGACCGAATGGCCTTCTGAAATGTGTTGACCTCATAATTAATATCTTGACTGCAGACAGTTCACAATCAGCATCCCAAGGACTTGTTGAAAGTATATCGGAGTTGAAAGGCTGGGAGAGGAAGGAAGTAAGCTTTGTAAGCAATGTCTGAGAATTTCCTGCATTTCAGTTAATGGAAATTTTGTAGAGTTGGTTAACAAGAATGTCTGCTAAGGATATGTGCTTGACATGGCTTTTATTTATTTTTAATTATTGGAATTGACATCAGGGAATAAAAGTTCTGACATTTAAAGACTGGCAAATGAATTGATAAGTTTTAAAGAGTACATTTTCTACTAAATGCTGTATATGTATATGCAATGTGAAAGCTCATGAAAGGTATTGCAGTTGACTAACAAATATTTGGAAAATGATTTATAGCATGTTGAAAACTTGACAGGAGATTTTCTACATGACTTGCATGATTAAGAATTTGAAGCTTTATGTTTGGGGCCCAGAATTAGTAATATAATTAAAGTATACTTAAACCTTGCAATTGCTTAGTGCAACTGAAAAATATTTTTAAACTTAAAGACATAGTAAATACTGTCTGAGTACCTAAGTATTCTGCTTATCAAGATTGTAATAATTTTCACTAATTGTTACTAAATTTATCTTAGAGACACACATATTAAAGGAAAAAAACAAATTTTCTTTTTAATTTGGAAAATCACATCTGTGTTTACAACTGCTTGTAACTATTAACTAATTAGCATATTAACTAATAAGGGCACTGCCAGTTACAAATTCATAGCCTGAACTGGGGTTTATACTTGATTTGTATCCTTTTCATCATATCTTTTGCAGAAAAATAACGTTTCCTCTGCCGCACATGCTCTATGAAAAGTTGCGTATTTATAAGTGGTTTTATTTAATGTTGTGATTTAAAATCAATAAATCAATATTTAGCACTGTATCTTGTTAAAAATATATATAAGAAAAAGTAAATGTGGACATGTTTTGTTTCCAATATTCTTAATAGTAGAATGACCCGTATCACTATCTTCCTAATAAATTCTCATAATGAAATCTAGCAAATCCTTTACACTTACAGAATTTTTAGGAGGATTATTTTCTTCACAACATAGATTTTTTTTTCAAGAGGAGCTAAACAAGATTCTTTCATGAACAAGCATAGTAGAGACCATGACTGCTTTTGAGGACTGTTCTGAACAGTCAATGTATTCAGTGGATTTAGGTCATCTTCAGGAAACAGAATCACTGCCTTTCCAAAAGGGAGTTATTTTTTATGAAAATTGTTACAAATTATCTTAATGTCTGTCAAGAACATTTGTAACTTTCAGATGGAGTGTGGAGTGAGGCAATCAGGTGAATGGAAACAAGACAGGAAAATTCAGAAAATGAGGTGGGATGAAACAGCAAGGAACTGAATGTTTGCTCTTTGTGAAAGATTCAAAAAGCACTCTTCGTGCAATCCAGTAAATTACATACTCAAAATTATATTTAAGGACTAATCTTGAAGGTTTTTAAATGAGGTGGCCATAGTGACACCCCAAACAATACATCTTCTGAAGAATGTTAAATTTGAAGTCTAAGACTTGGTGAACCTGAGGCTGTGAAGGAGGAAAGTGGCAAGTGATTATTAGTACTGAAGTTGTGAAAATGTATGAACTCTTCCTCCAGCAACATGCTCACACAGTTATTTTCCTGGCTACCTTTCCCAATTGCATCTGGGTTTAGAGCTGCCTACTTAAGGGGAATACCTGGTTTAAAAGCAAACTGATTTCTGAGCCCAGTTGACAATAAAAATATTTAGAAGTTGTGGGAGGATTGCTTGGAAGGTCACACTATAGCACTTAGATGGATCTCAGTGCTTGCAGAGACTGGGAATATAGAGAAGATTTTCTTTCCAAGGAAACCTGAGTTGAAATTACACCTAGGCAAGATGTGCTTGAAAGGGCGTACATATATGGGCTATCTCCATATTCAGTGTATGCTACAGGGCTGTACAGAGCAACCACAGCTGTTCAGTTGGGTTCACATCTCCCAGTGCCCCTTCTGTAAGCCTTTGACGCTAATATGATGGTTTTATGAGAGATTTGTGTGGCAATAGAAGTCCTTTATTTTCAGGTTTTAAATGAAACTTGAGACTGTACTTTTTAAAAAAAAATCAATATACTAGGAAGTAGCCACATTAGAGATAATTATCTTTATTGAAGAGATTGTACAGCAGTTTTTAAATTACAATTAGTAAATAAAAGGCTTTTACAGACAATAGGTTTCCTTTGATAAACCAAGGAGGGCCTCTGTCTTTCTGCTTTTTCAGCTTTTGCCAAGTTTATTTGTCTAGTATAGTGTAACACAGACTAAGGTCTCCTCAGGGGTTTATTCAGCTAGTGACCGTTAATTGAAAAACTCATTTCAGATAATCCTTATGAGTGAAATTAATCTCTTGGTTGCGATGAAGTCATACATGACCAATTTCATTAAAATATGAATCAGTAATACTTTCAATTTCTTCTTAGATGTCAGGTTTGGATGCTTATTTTTTCCTTAGCTATTATGATATAATGTTCTTGATACTATAAAAAAGAATACTACTATTGCTTCTGTAAAATAAAAGCAAGATCTAATTTTTATGCCCTTGCTTGCATCACAAGCTTCACAAAGACTGTGGCTGCCCTTGCTTATTTTCTATCCCAGCAAAACTGTTCTTGAAACTGATCGACACAGTTCTCAATCTGTTTTAATCTCATTGTGATTTACATTTTTCCACTAATAAATATTTAGAATTTAATCTGGAGAGGCATTTTTAACAATTCTAGCATAAGATAGACTAGAGTACTCAGGAGGATCCCTCAAAAATCTGTAAGGACGACTGGTGTCCTGAAGCAGTTCAATGACATGTAATTGTTTAGTAAACTTGAGCAGCAGTGCTTTCTTATTCTCCTGACATGTTTTTAAACATGTTAATTGCTGTACATTATGCATGGATTTAGTATCCAGTGTGGCGTACCATGACTGCTTTTTGGTACCTTGCAGGTGAGAGACCAACAAAATTTGCTTTTTCAGTACTACATATCATATATAAATTAGTAGCATTCTAGTTACCATATTTTTAAATAAAAAATCATGTGTTTACACATATGTAGTCATATTAAAAGAGCATTGTCAAAATAGCATTATCAAATAATCACGTTAGCAAAGACAAAAGTTGAAGGTGCTGATTCCTCAGAAATTCATTGCTTAGACTTCCATGCAGCAGGCTGTGCTCTCTGAAAGCTCTCTGCACTTAATGCAGAAACAAATGAGGAAATTTTCAAACCAAAAAGCTGAATTTTGGCAAGAGTACATACTATTGAAATACAGGTTTTGTAACAAAATTCAGGTAACATTAATACGCTGTGCTGCCATTCCTGTGGTTTGTATGAAGTTCAGTCTCAACCAGAAGTTTCTGTCAGCATGATTATATAATAATAAAGACTTAATGGAGCCAGTCTGGGTAGCTTTAACCAGTCATTGCATTGGCATAAGTGTCATGCTGTGCCCTTTGAAATAGAGGCCAAAGGATTGATTCCCAAACAGGTCCTGACTGGTGGATGCTGCTGCCTGCGCAGAAGCATCTGAACATCAGAATTTTCACCTGAGTTCAAGTATTAGTATGTGTCAATGTGGTCACAGGATATAGGGCTGATATGGTTTGCAACTGCAAGTGTGATTTGCAGATAGTCTAGTCACTGTCCGCTTAGTTTTTCATGCTCTTGGAGAGAAGAGGCTGAATTAGGCATGGACACTATGGGCTCTCTGGATATATTTTATCAGTACGTATATTGCAATAGCAGTTTTGCTTACGTATAAATGCATTATGACCCCTAGCAAGGAAAACTTGGAAAAAAGGCAAGAGAAAAGTTTAGTAAATATTATCAAGTAGATTACTGTTGTCAGTGATTTACATCTGACTTGCCTAAGGCTTGCCTTCGGTAACTTCAAGGCTTGTAAAAATGATGGACTGAAGTAATTACCCTTCATGAATGAATGGATGAAGCGATGGAGATACTCCTGACTTATAATTGTTTTGGTTGTGCAGGGAGTAAGGCAGATACCTCACTTCCTTTCAATGCAGAAGGTTGTGGCATTCCCAACTTGCTAATGCTGAGAGGACAGCATAGGCCCCTAGTCAGTAAACCTAATTAGAGAAATACTCTGCTCGCCTATCAACTGCAACTGTAGAGGCAATCTCATTAGTGTGTGACCTTCTGAATACAGACAATGTTTGTGCCTTTTCTAGCTGGAATGCATGCATATTTTGCTGACAATGTATTCTTAGCAATTATCCTTTTCTCTATCAATTTTGTGGTTGTCTAGGGCTTTGCAATATTAGCTTTTCTTTAGTCTGTCACTGTTGAAAACATCTGAAAGAAATATAACATGTCAGCCTTTGGCTCCTATGCAGCTAATGCAGCTTCATTGTCACCGTCTAGTCTGTCTGTGCTGGCAAGACAAATGCTCCCATGTTGATAGGTGTAGGTGTGTGCAGAGATTTTGCAGCATTGAGGATCAAATTCAGATGTTGTGAACTTACTCCTACAATTTGTTTTTGGATACTTGAAGGAGAAGGAGTCTTAGAATCATGCTGCAGCTGTACTTATTGGATATTTTGACATTTATTTCCAATTTTGACTTCAAAAATAACAGGAAGCATTTGCTAAAAACACCTGATTTCTTAAAAAAACCCTTATAGCAACAACAAAATAACCTATTAAAAAACCCCAAAAGCAACCCAAAAAAAACCACAAGAAAAAATAATTGGTTTTATATGCCATTTCTCTAGCACTAACAGAGCTATTTTTAAAAATTGCACAGTGTTGTGCAGCAAGAATATATGCTTACAAAATGAGAAAAACAAGATACAAATTCCTCTTCTACTAGTAGCCATTCTAAGCTCCTTTCTGTGTGAAAATCATACTGATATGATTATTTTGTTTCTATTTTTTATTTAGTGGGTTCTTTAGTGAAATGACAGAAAGTGGTATTTACAGAGCTAATTCAATTAGATAATAAGACCTTCTTAGTGGATTAAAGAAATACAAAAATTTGAGGATTTCAGAGGGAAAAGATAAAATGTTATTAGTGTCATGAGTAATACATTGACCAAAAGCAATTTTATAATAATTATTTTTGTAATTATAAAAGCCATATGTATTTTCTACAAGCAGCAATAATCACAGTTTTTTCTTCTGAAGCCTGTTTTCCTAGTTTTCAATAGCTCATTCCTCTGAGCTAATGGAGGGCCAGTTTTGATAATAAAGTGTTTCCAGAGGTTCTTGCCTTGTAGGTTACAAGACTACAGATGTGCTAAATTTACTCTGGGTTTTCTCTCGTGGTAAAAACTTGCTAGTATCTTAAAACAGGCACTAAAAAAGCAAAATTAAAAAGGGAAAATTTTAGAACTATACTTTTACCTGTTATGTTAATTTGTTTTTTAAAAAATGCTTTTGAGACAAATACCCTTTACATCTCCAATAAAAATCTAGATATTTATTTAAAATCTTGTTAATTTGACAGTATTGCTATTGTCTGCCAATTACAAAAGAACTACTACTAAAAGCAGTTCTGATCTCCTTTATTATATCTGATTCTTTCCTAAAATTAGTTTTTATAAATGAATCAGGTTCATCAACAAACTTTTTATTGCATGTTGGAGAACTGTCCTCCTAAACCTCATGTTCCCTCAGGTTTATTATTTTTGGGGTTTTTTTACTTAGATAGAAACATAGGTGACCTAAGCATAGCTGCATAAAAATTACGTTTCTAGTCTGTATTTGTTGTCAAGTATCTCTGAATAGCAGACACAAAAAATGGGAACCCTCAGAAGGTGAGTCACTCCTCCTCCTCCTTTGCAATATTTGTAAGAAAAATGCACATATAGATGCTAAAGGTGGTTGGAATTTGTTAAAGTGATGCTGTCATTAATACTGGGCTCTTCATATTGGTATTTGCTACATTTCCCACCAAGGTTGAATTAACACTGAGTAGAAGTAACACAGATTGCTTTATCTTTCCAGAACAGACTGCTTGCCATGATGATTTCAGGGCAGTCAAACAGAGCAGCTCCCGAGTTCTGTTTTCAAGCTTTCTTCTGATGCTGAGCTATCTTTTGAATTTTGCCTGGTCTGTCTTGGCTTGTTTAGTGGAGCTGATGATATGTGCTGTGGTGGTTTACAGACCAGACTTTTCCTCTCTTTCCACACTGTGAACACCATAAACAAACAAACAAGATGCTGCAGGTTATTAAAATAATTTTAAACAACTCTCTTGACCCAAATAGAGAAAGAACATAGTGCCTCAATTCTTTACGAAAGTTTGGATGGAAAAACAATTTTACTTCAAAAGTAGATTTACTTGAAAGTGCCTGTTTATAAAAAGTAATCTTGCTGCTTCACAGTTGTATCTCACAGTGGATTTTAAAGGTTGTTTTTATACTGCTTTACCCATTGTTTAAGCTTGTTAACAAGATAACAACATATTTTTAAGAAAATGATGGCTTTATTTAAATATAGGACCAAGCTTGCTTTTAAGAAAACAGGCTTTCTCTTTCTCCCCCCCCCCATCCTTCCCCACCCCATTCTTGGTACAAAACAGTACCCAGCTTAATGATTAGCTTGACAAGTTTTCTAATGGGCATGTATTCTGGAAAATTATTAGTGAGATCAAAATTCTTTATGAGAAAATATGCCTCTTGCTTTATCAGAGGGACACGTCAACTCCCTGAAAAGGCACCTTATCTCAAGCAGTTGGTTGGAAGTTGCCGAGTGCTGTGGTGGTGCTTGTGCCTCCCTTCTGGGATGCAGAGAGCAATCCCAGAAGGTAACACTGCCACCTTGGGCTCCAGCTCTGTAAAAGCACAGGAGGAAGTTCTGCCGAGAAAATAGTTTTCTAAGGCTGGAGAGCTGCTTGTTACCTTAGGGTAGCGAAACACAAACACTGATGTTCTTCTAAAGCACAGTATCCCTTCTCCCAGACAGTTAAGCAATGACTCATTGCAATGAGATTTTCTTGGTCTAACTGTAATTGGTTTCTTCTGGATGCTTCGTGGTGCCTTTAAGAATTTGCTCTTCAGTGGATGCCTTCAAAGGAGTTCTAAAAGCTGTTTCATTTCCAGTAGCTCTGTAATTTAAGAAGTTTTATTTTCCTGTATCTTCTATAATTTCATGGTTTACTGATTAAAAAAACATATTTTGCTTTTTTTCTTCTTAAACATATTCTTAGCTTATTTGCTTTCAATTTGTATTAATTGACATTTCAGGAGATGCTATGTGAATAGGCAGAGATTTGTATCATTCTGCTTTCTAAAAGGTTTCATCACAGGAAAAAAAGGTGGTTTTTGTGGTGAATTGCCCCATATATACTTTGGGTGATATATTTCTCTGCCAAACCCATAGAGTATAAAGAAAGAAAAAAACAAACTAGCATATCAAGATTTTTTTTTTATTAAACTCTGAATAATGTCTCACCAAACTATTCCAATAGCTAAGTGTGCATCTAATACTTCCCTAATTATTGAGAAGATATGGGTGAAAGTAAGGATTAGCACGTCCTTCTTACCCTGCCAAGCAGCCCTCACATGTATGACTAGAATATAAAGGGGTGCATCACTTCAACTCCATGTTCAAGACATTTAAAAATCAAATCAACTTCACCAGCATAATTCCTCTAAATTTTGCATACATATTTTTTCACCGCTTGTTACTTGCACTGTTCTGGTTGTTATTTGTAGCTGTGAATGATTAAGGACAAAAGATGAGCTGTCTGCAGGGCAAAGTAATGATGGGAGGGGTGTGCACCTGATGCAGCTGAGAAAAAAAAATAGAGGTCAGCTATCTAATTAAAGATACTAATTGCCTCTAAAAAGTGAGGAAAACACACCTTTCCTCTGCATAGTAAAGTGTTCTCTTCAACTGCTCTGGGTAAAAGAACATAAATTATTTCCTTTCATAAAATAAGCATATTTTTCATACATTGTATGTAAATGATCCTTGGAAAGTGCCTCATTTTATTTAAAGGAGTATAGGCATGGATTCTGTATTTAGCTAAATCATACTCATATATATACTCGTGTTATACAGAAATAAATAATACGAGTAGTATAAGAACATCCTGCACAAATCTTATGCAATCTATTCCATGGCTTGCTTTTGCCTAACTGCGTGCTTGTAAAGAAGGTGAGCTACACCCTTGTGGCTCGTGTGGTGTGATACAATAAGAATAGGCATCTGATACAAGGGATCTTAGATATGTTTTAAAGAAAGAATAAGTACTAACAATGGAATATGAAAAACGTAGGCGTTTGTTCTATATTTTGGGACTTGTATATATTCAGGCAACTGCGAGAAAAATTCTGAATTAGTAATGAGGAGTTTTGACCGGTGGCTTGCAAAGCAGTCTCAAGGGAGTTAATGAACCATTAATGTGATGTTCATTCTTCTTATGCTGGTCATCTTTTCACTTGAGTGCCTGAGACAGTCTGTGCCTATGTCACTTCAATAACAGCATGTTTTATTCATTCTCTTAAAGAGTAAAGGCATTATGGTTACTCTCATATGCAACAGGAGTGGTGGAGTGGTGATATTTAAAAAGTTTTTTACAGTGATGGAGATGTTTAGTCACATTTATGTGAGTAGGCAAATACTACAAGACATCCAGCCTATAGCTTGAGATGAGTTATGTCCATGGGTAGAATAGCAAGTTGGCTTAACTGTATTTATGGGAGATCTTTGTAGAATTCTAATTTTTCCCCTGTCTTAGAGGAGATTAATCTATGGTTATAGCTATTCATTTTTTTTTTACCAAATGGAAGAATTACTTTCCTGCCCAAACATCTCAGTATAATCTAGCTCCTGCATGTTACCTCAAATATAATCTTGTGCCCACTGCTTAAAAAAAATATTAGCTGTATTTCAAATATAAGAACTAATCCTCTCTCTTTGAAAAGCTGCATAAACAGCATGGATTTACTTTGAGGATAAAGAGAAAAGAGTACTCTCCAAAGCTGTTTGCAGCAAGGAAATCTGCTCTGTAGTTGCTATTATGCTCCAGGAGCTTCTGCACCCCTTGCTGTGGCCTCAGGAGTGCTTATATCTGGTGTCAGCAAGGCATTTAATTGTGTGCTTAACATTTAATTCAGCAAGACCTATACACATATTTAACTTCAACACTTGCTTGCCATTATCAGAAAGAGTGGCTTGCTCAACCGAGATTACAGGCAGGAAAAAACAGATTGTCCTGGTGAGGTAGATCTCCATGCATGCCTGCATCTATGCCAACATCAAAGAGGTCTTTTTTCAGCTCGGAAGCACTCAGATCAAAACCGCAGTTCTTCCTTTCCAATGATGTGCATAGCAGAGGAAAGAAAATTGCCTCTCTCTAGAAACATCTCTTGTCATTCCGCATCCTGCATGTTCATCAGGACAAGTGAGGGTGCTGTGGAATTGCCTTTCTTCCTCTACTTCCACCATGGAGTGGCTGCCATAGAGATATTATTTTTCCCATATTGCCTCATGCCCTTGGTGCTGCCAAAGATAAGTGTGGAAGGAAGGCTGTAGTGACCTGCTGTACAAATTAGGTTGTTTCTGTTATTCTCTCGGGAAATGTCAAGTCTCAACACTGCATTCTCAACACTCTTCTTCCCAGCATCACAACTTCACAGATGCTCACTCAGTACCTGTCCATTTCTGTACTTGACATTTGTAGGATAGAGCTTACTGCTTCAATTATTAACACAAAATTCAAATTAACAACAGCCAACCTGCATTGACTTAACAGTCTGATGCAGCTCCAGCTCAGCTGCCACATCTTCCCCTGGGATTCACCTGAAGTACTACTATAGTCAGCTCCCTGCTGAGCATGGGAACCGTAGCCGTGTAGATTTCTGACATGGTATTTCATTAAAGGCTTCAAAAGAAGATGAAGTGTAAGGGATGCAGTACAGTTAACAGTTGGGATAGAAGCATATGGTCATTTTTTTATGATAGACAGAGGCTTCTAGCTGATTCCTTTAAGGATTTGTGCTGTTCATGTGAAAAGGTCTGTGAAAGAGAATTAATATTCAATTGACAGAAATCTTTATGTGATACATCATTATATACTGTAATTCATTGCGGTTAACTTATTTTCTTCTATTTATTTTTCATTGGTGTAAGTGGAACATTTGAATGCAAGAAGTGTATTCTTTCTAGTCAGTAATGTTAGCCTCTCTGACCTATAAATGCCTTTTATCAGTATTAATTCGATTGAAGCCTGGGAAGGCCTCATATTCTCTAATTAGAGAGTTTATGTATCAGAATTCAAACGTAAGTTATAGTCCACATTTGGTTGGCCAATTATTCAGAAACTATGCCCAGTCTAACAGCTTTCCTGCTGGATCATCCTGTATCAATACATACAGATCTCAGGAGCAAGCTGTCCTTTCGTTTTGCAGTGCTGCAAGGAGTAGGTTTGAATCCTGGACAAGCTGGCGCTGGAAAGTTGGAGGAATTCAGAGAAAACCGTCAATGATGATTGAAGATTTAGATTTCATGAAGACTTACTAAAACCTAATTATACAGAATTCATCCAAATGATGAAATAGCAACATGCCAGTACAGAATTATCTTCACAGGAGAAAGGTGAGGATCACAAATGAAGAAGATCGATTTCCAGTCCTCAATCCCACCCTCCCAAAAAAAACCCCAACACCAAGCCCTGTGCAGTGTACCATTGCTTTCCTAGTCTACAGAAATTGCTTGCTAGGAAGCAGTACGATTTGCAGTAGGCAGCATCCTTGTCTACATTACTTCATATAATCAACTTAATGTTACTTAATTTATAGTTGTACTCTCATGCCAATTGCTGTTTCACACTTGTTTCCTCTCACAGATTCTGAGAGTGAGGTTCATGGTAGATTAGCCACTCAGTGTGCACTGTGATTGCCTGCTGCATAATTCACGAACGTCAAATGACTAGACAGTCAGTGTAGTGGAGTTTTAAGCAATCAGTTGGAAAGTGGAAGCTGGGGTCCCTCAAACCTTGCAACTCTCGATCAGAAAAAAAAAAATAAATAAATGCTTTGTGCAGCTATTAAACACCTCAAGGATAACAGGATTTGACTCTGATTAGGTGCCTGAGCCCTCAGAAGTACTGAGTGTTGGTTTTTTTTATAGATTAGCACAAGTACCTAGGATCTTGAAAATCATAGTGTAACCACAAGCTCAGTAAGTAACAGAACACTGCTTGGTTTTGACAGAGCCTATAGAGTATAGATGGAAGATCCTGTAGATTTTATTTTTACGAACCTAACTCCACCATGATACCTGGTGCTCTCAGTCTAGGGCTCTTCCAACGTGCAAATAAGTCTGCGATGGAAGGGTTTTCCATCAGTATTTCAAGGTATACCCTTGCAGCCCCACTCAGAATATGAGTAGTTTTTTCTCTCTACTCAATAAAAAAATGAAGGATTTAACTTTTTTTTCAATTTCTAAGATGTTTTTTATTTTGTTTTCAGTGTGAATGGGTTGCATTGTAATATCTCTGAACCGTGGAAAAAACTGCACATTTCTGCCTTTGCAAAAGCTCGTTTTCATGCGTATCCACTTCCCAAGGGATACCTCTTTTTAATACTTATATTATAGTGCTGATCACAAACCCTAGTGAAGATCAAGGACATGCTTTGCTTGTTTGTTTGTTTGTCTTTTTTTAAGAAGGTGGCGTGAAGGAATGTAGCAAGTGAATGATGGCTGATGAAAATGGACAATTAGCCCAGGTGTCTTTGCTTGTGTGAGATTTGGCAAAAATAAAAAGTCTCAGCTTTGGAAAAGTAGTGGGCTTTCTGCAACCTACTTGACAACAGCTGCCATTGAAAATGAAGACAGCACATCCTTGTGTGCAGTCTGAAAGATTTACAAGCTTCCTCTCCTGTTGTACTATATTCAGCTATCCTCCTCCAATTGTCATATTAGAAATGCATACCTTTATTTCTTCTTTTTAAACTTGCTACATATGAAGCACATTCTATAAGAAGCTGATAATCAAACAGCATGGGGAAGTGAAAAATCTAAATACTGAACCTCATAATAGAGCAAAAAAAATATTTGAAGAGGAAAAAATGCAATGAGGAAAGAGCACAGTAATAAGCTTCCTAGCTGTTTTACAGAGATTCTCAGAAGCATATTAGGATTAGCCTAACTCCTGTGTACACATACCAAATTTCCTCTAGAGCACTGCATAGATGCCCATGAAAACAGGCATGACTGAAAAACAAAAGCCAATGAAGAGCTACAAAGGGAGCATGGAGCAATCCAGTTTTTTCTAGTTAAGTGAGTTAAAGCATGAAAGAGGAAGCTGAAACTATAATAAGGTGAAAGACATGCATGAAACAGCAAAGAATATTTCAGAATGTTAACAGTGATGAGTAGGCTAAATGAATAGTTCAAGCAACAAAAGAAACAACGTTTAAAAATCTGCCTGTTTAATATGGTTTGCTGTAATTATTTAATCTGACCAAGATAATCCACTCAATGAATGCTAGCCAAATTGCAGTTAATGTCAAAGACCATTTAAATAAAATCTTGAGTCTTTGAATTTTGGATTTTTTGTCTGTCCTAATAGTCACTCATGCCACCAGTAGTGCTCAGAGTCCATTAATTCTTTTTTACACAAATTTTAAAATGCTTCAAAACAAGATTTATTCTTTAGCTCTGGAAACTGTTTTGGCAATACAGTTTTTGTACGAAACCAGCATCCAGTGATTCAAAGTAGCATTCTTCAAGAAATATGAATCAAAAGACATAAATCCTACATAAAACTTGCTTCCTTTTGCCTTTTTCTAATTTTTCAAACACGAAGAAGCACCCTCCATTCCACCAAGCCAAACAATCCAGCTGCATTGAATAAACACCTGATTAAAACCTTAATATCTAATTCACTTTGTGAGAGAGGGAGAGACTGAAAAATAAGCCTGGTTTCTAAATCTTTAGATCTCCAGATCAGTGCTTAGCTGTCAATGTGAGCTGCATCTTAAACAGACAGGGAGGACTTGATTTATCTACAGTGTCTGCTTTGTATGATAAAAGAGATCATTTGACCTAGCTAGAATGTGTTCTCGAGCCAAAGAATATGAGTGTTGTTTTAATGGCCTTCAAATTTAAAAATGAAATACAAGTGATGTGAAAAGTACTGTTGTCCTTGCTGTAAGTAAGCTCTCAGTATTTTTATAGTAGCTGACTTCACTTAAAAGAGAAGGGAATACTGGAAAGCTGAGGTCACAACAACAGCAAGAGAATTTACAAGTCTAACATCTGATAGTGGAGATCATAACTACAACATTTGAAGATTTAGTTGGCAGTGCAGGCTAATGAAAGGGCTGTTTTTAAACTTAAACCATTAAATAGCAGGATTGCCAAGCTTAAGTTTTTGTGCAATGTTTATTCTGTCCTCTGGAAAAGTCTCTATGTGGAATTTAGGATAAAAACGTTCAGCTTTATATGTGACACATTTTAAAAACTTGGAGATTTGCATAAACTTTCCTCTGACCCCCTCTATGGCAAATAATCTCTCTTGTGTGGAAAATGGGCACAGGGAGTCTCCTGACATTTCCTCTGCAGTGTGTTTATGCTACCTTCATCTACTAAGGAGATGCCTTCTCACCCTCCTTTCAGGACTGGCAGCAGATTTTTTTAAAGAAAGACGTGTGGAGGTGTTGTGCCCCTAGGCCACTTCCAGTCCTCAGACCATTAAATATACCATCCTTGGGTTAGTCTTCCTCTTCTTGGCTCCAATTTATTTATCAAGGTATAGTTCCTAGACATAAGGACCCTAACACAAATGGGTTTAATTTGTTCAAGTTGGAATCTGTGTGACATTTGAGATGTCCTAATACTTTATATTTGTGTTTCTTAGCCCATGTTTTACCTTATCTAATTGAGAATTGTTTGTATTTCGCTACACCACACAGTGTGACATTGTAAAGTCATCTGCCTTCCATGTCTGTCAAGCGTATTCCATCATCTGCCTTGGTCATTAGAGAACTTCAGTGATGGAATACGCTTGACAGACATGGAAATAATGCTTACATCCATTACATCTGTTCAACTTATGGTTAATTTTAAATGTTTGCTCTCTTGGAAGAATTTGCTTTTTAAAATACTGTATTTTACTTTCACAGCTGCTCCCTTTTTTACCTCTTCTGTATACTGGTGACTCTGTGTTCATATTTTCTTGGCCTTTATTTTCCCTTCTTGCTCTTTCTGTCCCCTTATATTTAAAGATGAAAACAAGTCCAGCAGGTCAGAGCAGAATGGTAGGCACCATATTTGAATGCTTAAAATGTGACACAACTTCTGGGAACTGGCTTATTATTAGTTTACTTCTCCATCCATTAATATTAGAAATCTTAATTTGGTAGTCTTTTCTTTTTCCTTTCTTCTTCTTACATCCTGTCTTAATGCCTGCCATAGTTTACCATCAAGATGGGTCCTTTTCTTCCTGCAGCAGTGACTGATGGTCAGTGGTCACCATGTTCCCTTCCTCCTACTGCAAAAATATGGGCAATCTCTCACTATTGCCTAGTGCCACATGTGAGAACCTGTGTGCTGTGTTTATCAATAAGGTGAAGCCTTATTCCAAGCCGTGAGCCAACCATGCTAAATGTTGTACAAGCAGAAAACATTGAAAAATCAGGGTAGAGTTCTCTTCAGCTGTGGCTTTTTGATTATAGATGTGGCTGTGGAGAAACTATCTCTCCAAAACACAGATAATTTGCTATGATTCTCACCACTTCCAATCCCATTATTCTAACATAAAAAATCTCATTGAGGCAGTGCTGCCATAATGTCTTTCCTTTTATGAAGAGTGCATTGATTAATCCATAAATGAATAACTTAATTTTTGGGATGTCAGCTGTTTTGTCCCCCTAGCTTTACTTCTTTTCTCATCGAGTGACAATTTGTACTTTAAGAGATTGAGATATGTTTATTGCATTAAACTAATTTACAGTGTGATGTAGCATTCAAATACAAACCTCTGGGCAGAGAGATGCTCTGCTTTGTTTTACCAGTGTCTGTATTTTTGTGTCCTACAATGAGAGCTCAGCCAGGCTCCCCACTCTGCATTTCCTAACACATAATTAACCTGGCATAAAATATTTTTGGCATCTTATCTTGTCAATGTCAACCAATATGAATGCAAAGAATGAGGAGAAAAAGAGTAACAGGTGTTTTTTCTGACATTGCAGATGTCTGAAGTGTAGTTGCTTGTGTGACCTTTCCATGTTCTCCAAAGGTCCTGTACAGATACTCTAGAACAGAAGTAGGGGGCCATGTACTCAAATGATGACAAAGCAGAGATGAAAAAAAAGGACTTTGTAGGCTAGAACTTCTTTTCCTTAATTAAGCCTGGCGAGACTAACAAATCTCATTATCCTAACAGTTCAGTAGGGACTGAAGGAGATTACTCAGCATTTTGTAAGAATACATTTTTGATGTACACATGCAGTCAGCTAAAGTGGGGTTTTGTTATCTGCAGTTTTCAGTTTAATCTGCAGAACAGTGCAGAAACACACAAGGTCTGGAAAACTGTAAATAAATAACAGAAGAAAGTTAACTGATACTGAAAATGATAGTTTTAATGAACAGGCCTTTGTTGAATAAATACCATGCAGCACACCCACTGATTTTCTTGTCTAAGACTAAATAAATGCCCAGGTTCTGTGAGTTCTTTTTAATTCTGAAAAATATATAGCCATATCCTGAATCAAAGTCAATACATATGTGCATATATATATTAACTTAGACAACGTGATGATAACATCTTTTGGTATGGTGATCCCAAAATTTGCATTCCAAGTCAGTGTCAGATTAGGATTTACAGGAGACTCCAGAGAGAAGATAGAAATTGAATCTGAAGATGAGAGCATTGGAGGTGACTTTGGAAGATCCATGATCAAAAGAAGCTGATGGCAAGGCTCAAGACAAGCAGAGCCAACAGCAGGAATGGCATTCTACCCTATAGATGCTGTGCAGTGCTTCCAAATGGCAGAAGGACTCAGGGAATCATAGAACCAAAAAGCAGATAAAACTAATGGACTCTCCCATGCTGCCTTCTTCATATACAATCAATACAGTCTGACTCTGATCAAGACTGAACATAAATCACCAGGCTTTTCTTCCAGCCTCCAATTTAGCTGGCAAATCACTGTCCCATGCTTGTTATAGCTTTTGCAATTCTTGTTTTATGTCTGGACTCCCGCTGCATGATCTTGTTGAATAACTCCCTACCCTTTCTGAAGGGCATCAGAAGTAAAAATATTCGAAATTTGCAAGGCTAATTATAGATTTTAACCCATTGTGCTCAGTGATGTTTTTTTCTTTTCTTTTTCTTTTCTTTTTTTTTTTTTAATGGAATATGTGAGTATATATCTTCAAAGTACGTCCTTCAAGAACAAGTTATGAGCTAACAAAAAAATGGCTTTTGCCTTTTCTTTTATGTATGCTATTCCTGTTTGCTGTTCTTTTCTGGCCTGTTATTATTCTTCATCTTTCATTCCTGCTCTTTTGAATACTTTAAGAGACAAAGTGATACAAATTTTCACCCTAAAATGTGTGGCAGCATTAGAAACATGTAATTTACTGTGTACCAGTTGCTATCCAGTAGGATTGATTGATTGATTTGGGGGAGCTTATTGCTTAATTTACAGGTGCAAATGCTATAGTTTGACCTGATGATTATAAATTTAAGTGTCAGACATATTAGTAATGAGACAGAACGCCTCACAGGAAGACTTTGATGATAGACTTTGATAATGTGCTCTTGCAAATGAATTCTTAGACTGTGGAGGTATTAACTCATCAATGTATAAACCTTTGTGTTTACTGCTGAGTATTTTCTGGAATCATGAAATAATATCATTGTAGGGCAAGAATTCTGCATATTGAAGGTATTGCATAGATGGATTCAATATCTTACATCTTTGAAGTACAACATTGCAAGGCCACAAATGAATTCAGCATGTCAAGAGTAACCTCAGATGTACAAAGAGGAATAGAATGCTCAGGATAAGAAATTTAGTAGCGTATAATTTCCTTTCTACTTATTCTCCTTTAAGATTCCTTAACCAGGTACATATGAACAGCTCAGAAACTATGCTGATATTTTTTCTGTCTTTCAGAGATATCTCCATTAAGTAACAATGTCTTCCTTGTGTATTAAATATGCCTATAATATGCAATACTTTGTTACATAGTAGGGTTTTAAAAAAATCTAAACAGTTGGTAGTATATTAAATATACATGCGGTGTATAATGGTCTCTGTAATGTAACAATTATGTTTTCTCTCACACAAGTTTGAGAAGCTTAATTTCTACCTAAGGGTATCTTTGTATTTAAATGAAAGACAATATATTTTTATATATTTTTCTGCATGCAGCTGGATTTTATTCTGTAAGCAACATGTAATTATGAAAACACGTTCACCAGCCTACTGGTGTCTCAACTTTCTCTTGCTGTCTTGGTTTGTTTTCCTCCTCCTCATCCCTCCTCCCCCAGATTGTAAAAATAAATAAAGGATGAGCCTCTGGTGTTTTCTATAGAAAGTTAAGCTTCACTGACACTGAATAATTTCTTTTACAGCTCACATGCACTTTGAATTTAAAATTTAATCTGTTAAAATCAGCTTGCATTGCCAGGGAATTGCGCTTAGCATGTTCCATGAATGATTCAGTAGATCTTAATAGCTACCTTAGTAATTTCTTCTGAATCATTGAAAGAGATCACATTAGTAAACATCACTGGTAAGTGCTAAGCACATTTTTCATAAAATTGCATTTCTCGAGTACTGTTGATTCCAATATATGTTGTGTCAGTTTCATATATAGAGTTGTATGTTGTACCTTAGATTTATTGTGTTTGTAGAAAAGAGTACTTGATTTTTAAATTTTTTTGAGCTCTCTGCAACTAAATACAAACAGTGCACCAGCACAACCACCATGGCATTGTGCTTGCTAGCTCACACGGAGAGCCACACTCCATGGACCAACTCTAAAATATATATAATACATATATATATATATATATATATACATTTATGATATAAATGTACCCCTGACTTCCATGTGAAGCCTTTCTTACACTGTACTCACTTATCACATACGCTACTTCTGATTTCTGGGACGACAAATAGTGTTATTAGCAATTGAAGGAATGAAAATAACATGTGGAAGTAATATGTATTAAGGGAGGTGGATGTTTTATAAACTTTATGTCCCAATGACTTTGAAGTAGCTCTTAATTCAGCAGTAAGAAAGTGATTTTTTCTTAATTACGGTCTCCTTGAATATTTAAATTATGAATGAAGAATGCCATTCCTTGAAAGATGGTAATACTTATTGAAATTCAGCCCCATTGATAATTTAAAAAAAAAACAAACAGAAAGAATAAATACCTCCGCATACAAAAGATTCATTAAACTACATACTCACAGTTATCACCTACTAGTTATACTTAATATTTTCACTTTTATTTTGAATTTATAGAAAACCCAATACAGGAAACTTTTAAGAGTTGTTTTTATTTAAGAAAGATATATGGCACTATGAAGGAATCTGTGTGTTTTATTATCATCTAGTATTTGGATGTTTTCAGTGAACTGTTTCAAGTGTGATTTTAACATTATTATTGACTAAATACATGAGCCATAAAGCTACAAGAACACAGAGTGGGTAATTATAAATTTGAAGCCTAGGAGTGTCAGTAAAACTACTTACATATCTTTTGAACATTTTTTTCCTCACAGTAATTGCAATAAAAATTAAGTTAAAAACCCAAGCACATTTCTCTTTGAAGTGTGAGGTTGGAGGACAAAGATGCCAAACCTGAGGACAGAGCTCAGTAGTGGAGCTCCTGTGCACACAGAATTTCCTGTGGTCAACAATAAGCAGGATCAGAAGACTGAGACACGGCACTTTGAATCTCTCTACTGTTCTACAGAGCATCAATATATATATAGCTATTTTTACAGTCTCATAAATATACATCACTCATAACAGTCCTGTTTTGCATTTTTATAGTTCTTTTAATTTCATAGCATTCCAGAATGCAATGCAAAGTATGCAGAAATAGTTGCGTAAAGGATTCTGACACGTGCGCGCCTTTGGTATACATCAACCTGTACAAATAGAAACAGGGAAGAAAACCTGGCAAGCAGTTCTCCTAAACTTCCTAGGAGAGAGCAGGCAGGACATGCGTATATGTTGTGAAGTGGGATTCCTTTCTTCTCGCTCTGCAAAGTTGTTCTGTGGGTAGAGACTTCACAGTTTTGTGGTTGTGCTGTTACAGGACTCTCAATTAACTTACGCTTGTATAAAAGCGCTGGTTTTGTCCTTGTGATGATGTCTGTGCTTTGGGGTTTGTTAGTGAGACTACATCCTGGTAAATGAGTACTGTGCCTATGACTTATGGCTTGGAAGATCTGGCTCTAATGCATGACAATGCATTAATTCCTAGAAGTACACATGAGCAGGGTGAATTAAGGTGGGAGAAATAGGCATAATTTTGACATTTCCTAAAATTTTTAGTGCTTGACTTTGCAACTGCAATATTTTTTATTAGTTTAGCCTTCGGTTAAACCGGAAAAAATAATTTTTGAACATGTTTGGAAGTGGTTAGAAGGCATTTGTGCATGTCAGGTGTGAATTCTGCTCATGAACAGGAGCTCAAAGTAAACTACAGGAGTCAAAATTGGCCTTGATTTTGAGATGTAAACAGCAATTTGAGTTAAATGAACCATGTGTCAGCTGATATTCAAGGAAGTCTGCCCTTTTCTAAGAGATTCATTGTGTTTAGCTTGAGAGCAGGCATTATATTTGATCTTTTTTCAGGAATTTCTTACTTTTTTTAGTTTCTATCTTAATTCCAGACTTAGTAAAAATAGTGTGCTTCTCAAGTAAAATTCATCATGTAGCTATATAAACAGGGTTATATTTAACTTCATCTCTGGAAAGCTTATGCTGGAAACCATTGATTTATATAGGCATAATAAAGGTTAATGTAAGCAGCAACAACATTTATCTCTGACCATAAGGAGTCGTCACTTATTTTTAATAACAATATATACCCATATTGTTGACATAGAAGTAAATCAAAGACTTCAATAAGGATAGGATTGGAACAGAGAACTGTACTGGAGTGCAAAATTTGGTACTTTTGGAGGAAGAAAATAAAATCATAATATCAACAAGGTTTATGAAAATATATAGACACAAAATAATGTGCAAGCAGATCTTTTGTCTTATCTTCTTATTTTGCCAGCTATTGCAAGGGAGCTTATCTATAGCAGAGTACAAAATACATGTGTTTAGGTATGGAGGCTATAGTGACAAAAAAGAATTTTGTTTTAGTTGAAAAAAAATGGATCTCAGTTCAACAATATTTCCTGCAGCTTTTTTTAAAGTAGGTCAGTTCTGAAATGAAAATCCTTTTCCAGAACAAAAGGTTGAAACAATTTGTTTAGAAAATAACTTCTAAAAAGTCGAAAAGCTATCCTAGGATTTTCATTCAGCCAGAATTCTTTGCCAAATCTGGCTTGAAATTGTGAGTGGTTTGGCCATGTCCAAAAAAAGCATTTTTAGTTAGACTTACTCTCAGCCAATAAACTGTTTCCAGCGCTGTCATTGTGTCCTCACTGTTAGAAGAATGGAGACTGTTAAAGCCAAGAAAAATGTGTTTCTGTATTCTTCTAGGCCACTTAAAACCTGTGGGGCACCACAACCTACAAAAATACCTTAATAATGTTTTTTAAGGAACAGTTGCAATGAGTTTTGATTACTGTATATGAAATTAATCAGAAGTAGTGTCAAGTGAGAGCTTATATATACACAAACCTTTACAGTGTTTCAAATATGCTGAAGCAAGCATGAAAAGCGTGAAAGATGAAGGAGAATTTGGGGTGTTTTACAATCACATTAATTTTCAGAACAGACGCAGGGGCTTTGTGTTTGTTTTTATCGAAGATGTTTCATCTACAATGAAAGAGCTGCTTTTTCGAATGACATTTTTGCAGGTAATTAGTCTGTGATATTTCTATACTTCTTGTTTATATTTTGGAAATATTTTTTAATAATTCAGCATTTATTGTTTTCAAAGTCCTAAGACTAGGTTTTTTTCCGTGCATCTGTTTCACAGGAATAAATTACATGTTATATTATCAGCATATAAATTGTTTTTCCTTTGTTTGGAATGATTACAAGCAATGTGGAATTGAATGCACCTGATCATTTTTCTCTCATGCTCCCTTGCATGTGCACTCATAATTTGCACATTTTTATCATTCATTGTCCATAATATCAGAAGTAACCAGTACCTTAAAGTGATCATAAATTTTCAGTTCAGACTGTTATGTGGTGTCTTATGAGAAGAGGATAGTGGTGCTACAGCCTTCATATTGTGGGCAAAACCCTGGCGTGCAGGTGCTGTCCTTGGTCTGCACAATGTGGCATGACTTCCACCTGCCTCCATGCAGTGCAGGAGCCACACTGGCTGTGATGAACTATCTGGTAAACAAGCCAGGATGATGAGAAGCAAGCATTTCGCATATCCCTTCTGTTTGATTCCTACTCCTATGACATAATTCGATCACCACAATGTCAGATGTCAAAAAAAGGCATCTAACTGTACAGACATCACATCACCAGTGCATTTCTGCCTGTACTTGTTTTTTAAAATCGAGCATAATGAGAGTCTTTCTGTACACTGATGCCTTGAGCCATACTCCCTTCATCTTTGAGCTCCTGGGGGCATAGGGAAAGCCCACATGTCCCTGAGGAGCAGTGCTGCAGGAGTAGCTCCTCCTCACAGGGTCTGAGGTGCCAAGCCCCTTGGTTCTTGGCCTCAGCGCTGGGTGCCTGTGTCACGTAATGCTGGCAATCAGAACACACCTTTAATATTTTTATCTTGCATTTCTATCATCTAGCATGTATTTTGAGTAGCCTGTGGTTCCCCTTTTCAGTCACATAGCTTGAGGATTACTGTAGCAAGAGCAGAAGCTTGCGGTATTTCAATTAATTCCTTTCTTTTAGAAGGAGCATATGCAGCTATCAGCCTGAGATGCAGTTTGGTGGAAAATGTTACAAACAGTCTGACCTTGGGAAAGTATATTCTCACATATGGTATCTGAGATTGATGTCACTTAGAGGTAATGAGCTGTGTGCTACATTTTCAAAGGAATAACTCTCATTGTAGACATTTACTTAAAAAATGTTACATGTCATTTCTTTCCCAGCTCACAAGAGTTCAGAGAGAGGAGATGTAAGGCTAAGAGAACTGTAATTTAATTGTGATTGTCACCTCTTCCCTTCTTGTTGTGAGGAACTCCAAGCTGCTAGCAGCTGAAAATTAATTATTATCTTGCCAACTGTTTATTGTGTATAAAATAACTTAGCAATTGTGCTTCAGTTTTCAGCGCCAGGTATTCTCACGACACATACAACGATGCCAGTTGGTATAAATTATCAGTATAGTTTGGACTTTCAGAGAGAAGAAAACATAGGGAAATAACTGACCTGGGTGTAAAATGATGGGTTTGTCATCTCTGTTCATAGCAGAAACTACAGGATGCTGTTGAGGAATACTAAGCCATTGTTCTCTTTTGATCTCTTTGAACTGATCAAAAATTAAGAGCTTCTTAGTTTCCATAATTTCTTAAGCAATTTTGATTATATTTCTTCAGTACTCCTATTTATTAAAAAAATATTTTTTGCTTGCAACACTAGATGTTTATGAAATGTCAGTACCCCAGAAGATGTTGCATTACTTTTTTGCTGGGGTAATTATTTACAGTCATGTTGAAAATAAGGAATCTTGCTTATTAAAAATAAATGAAATTTATCATTGACTTCTGTTTGCTGAGCAAAAGATCATATCATTGTATTTCTCACCAAAGAAAACACATGCTTTATTCAAATTTGACTTTTTTTAGCCTCTAGCAGCTAAGAAACATCAAAAGCTGTGTTCTTGAAACTGAGGAAGTTGTTTCTTTAAAAATAGTTTTATGTAGGTCTGAAAGAATATTTAGAAGCAGAAAGAAGGAAAAAAAAAGAATTCAGACAATTATTTTTAGGTCTCCCCCTCAAAACCCCTTAGGCTTAAGGAATTTTAATGAATTTTACTTTTTCATTGCCTGTACCTGCAAAAATATTTCTATTTCATAAATAGAGGTGAGCTTCTACAGGGTAGCACATAATTTCTGATTTCAAGCCCTGTTAAGAGTTATGAATTTTGTATTCTGATACATAAAAGCAGATCTTGGAAGAGTCTTGATGAAGACAGTATTAGAAGCCTAACACATAATCTGATCTATGCAAATTCATAGATTAAAGAGCAGTTTTCCTCTGCTGAAGGACAAGAGGCTCATTAGGGTACTTTAAGCTGGAATAACTTGATTAGTATAAATACAAGCCATAAACTACATCAGCTGAAAAAAGGTAAAACCCCTGTTTTCCTGATACTGATTAGTTAGATATTTTTTTCCTCTAGAATATTTTTGCTTAAATTAATATAAGCTAAGAAACACTGGCAAAACACTTCATTTATTACAGAGTCTTGTACTTACAGGCACAGCCATAAATTCAGGATTCAGAATTGGTTTTGCAAGGTTCTAAAAATGTAGAAAAAGGGGCTTCATCCTGTCTTTTTAATGGGGAATATGCACAGGTGGTATGGAGAGTCAAGTGGGATTTGAGAATTATGAAGCCTGATCACACACGGACATTTAAAAACTCAATTAATGTCATGAGTCATGGTTGGACAATTCAGTTACAGTCTGTGACCTTCCCCTTTTTAATTTCATCGGTTACTTCTGCCCACATTAGCCCAGTCTACATCTCCAGCTATTAAAGAATAGTTATGTTTTCATTTTAAATGGAAAAAAAATTGTGACAGTCATCCCATTTTGACACATTCTGTAAGATTGTGTACCTCTTTTTACAGAGCCACCTTCATAAACATTAAAGAAAACCTCAATGCTTTTAGACTCTTGAAAGTAAGTGAATTCATAATTTGAATGAAATTTCAGGGGGTTTTCTTAACCATTTCTGTGTTTCATTATCCTTTTATGAATGTTACAAAATCCTGTAAATGAAATGAAATCCTGAAAATTAATATCAGTTTCTATAAAATCATTATAGTATCAGGTTTTTTTATTTAACTTTTTTTGATCCTGAGAAAACACATGGTGAATTGTACCTTGTACTGAAAACCATTGTGTTTTAAGAAAACAAAATTTAAAAAATGGTTTCCATTGTTTGAATGAGCTTTTAGGCTTTTGTTTCAGCCTTGCATATTAATTGCATTGAGATTCTTACTTCAGTACTTCACACAATTAAGAATTATGTATGAAGATAGGTTAACCTTTCCTAACTCTGATCAGTGTTTTCCAGAGGGCCTTCTTGCATTTGTGTAGTTTCACTGTATTGCATGTGGTATCTGCCACCTTCTGGATATTGTCAGAATTGCCTGTTATTTAAATACTACTAAAAATAATTGGAAAGAGCCTTCATCCCCCACGTATCTGTTACAGAAACGAGTACAATGGGTATCCTTGCACAGGTTAATGTATCAAAGGAAGTAGCCCACAATTCTCAGCCAACCACTTTAGTGGTGTGCAGCTGTTTTAGATTGAAGTCTGGTCAAGTTTGAGGCAGTGTTTCTATGTCCTGCATCATTCTTAGAGATTGATTGTTGCTCTAAAATAGTTATGCATTTTGACCAGGCAGTGAAAAGCAACATATGCAGTAAAAGCAGTAAGCTATCCAAAAAATATCCAAACCAACCCAGTTGAGAAACATACACACTATTGTTCAGGTGGGAGAAATGTGCCCATGTTACAGAAAAATTGGAGGTGTGGGGTGAAAGCATTTCAAAGTTAGGTATAAATATTCTGAAAAGAATTCTCAGATTTTATGTGTAGCTGCTGAAAAAAGGTGGGGTTTGATTTATTGAATCTAAAAGTAAGTTGAAGAGCCTTGCCAAGTTCCTATAATTTCAGTGCCCTTTAGTCCCTGCCATAATTCATTCTATCTTCTACATGCATTAATTTGCAATAACCTTTTCCCAAACAGAAATATGCTGAGGCTTGTACACTGCCCTTCACTTCACAGTCCTTCACAGTTCCAGTGGGTTCTGGAAAAGTCGTGCTACCCTTGTTCTATGACCCGGTCTCATGCATGCAAAATGACCACATGCTGCCTTCTTGGCTTAAAATGACAAACAGGAATAATTTCTTACGTGCAATAATAGTGGAACCTAATTTTGAAATTAGGCTGCTACCTAATTGGAGCTTTCATTTTGGAAAAATTAAAGTTCCAGCTTTCTCAGTCCGCTGGGCTCCATCAGTATTTAACTCAATGTAAGCGAGATCTTTAGTTGCTTCTAATAAGTTTTTTTGCTTGTTTTTGTTTGTTGCTATTAGCAGGCTTAATTTTGTCTTTTGCCTAATTTCCAGTATAAGCTGTTCTCTTTAATAAGATTTGAGTTCCAAATAGGATTTTAGATTTTGTACATGAATTGCATACAAGCTCAAAGATAATTGAAAGATGAGCTTTTTCAGGTCTGATGGGTAGTGAAAAGGAAGCCTGGAGTTTATAGCAAAGCTTGTAGCTTGACATGATACAGCAGAAATTTCAAGCAGAGATGCTTGAAAATTATGTCATCTCTCAAGGCTGTCCCTTCAGATATTCTTTCTCCAACTGCTGTTTCTCTTCAAGAGATGCTCTGCGCAAGCTGTCAAAGACCTCATGGCAGCCAGGAATTAATTCTTTTAAATCTTTCCAAAACATGTCTTCCCTGGGGAATTTCAGCTTCCAATTCAAAAAGGCAAAACGTTGGGTCTTTCTCCTCAGTTTCCTAGTGTCAGTGTGTTGGCTGATGAGCTGAAGGAATTTTACACCCCACTAACTGCAAAAGAAGGGGGAAAAAACCTCTGCCCTTGAGATTTGCCTAAGTGAACTCAGGTTTTTTTTTTTTAATGCAAAATAGGAAGATAATGAAAGACTAAGTGCCTTAAAGCCAAGCTATGTGTGTCTCTGTTTAAGCTCTTAAAACTCTAGATGTACATTCTGGATGAAGCATGAGATGGAAGGAGAATTATGAAAAAATGTAATATAAAGAATAATAGCTTTAAAGTGATTGGTGTGTAATTGGAGCAGAACAAGTAAACTATGAAAAAGCTGCACTCAGTACTCAGCAGTTCATTTCAGGCCACACAGTCAGAGTTACTGCACTTGAAGAGATCCTAACCTGAGCCTACAAGAAAATTAAGCACCGTTCCATGAACATGGAATTGAAGTAAATATCATAAAGCAAACCAATATTCAGGTCAGGTTACAAAGTACATCCTAGACCAAATATTCCTTTAAGTTTCTGCAGTACAACTTCAAGCACGTGCTTCTTAGGGAAGATCTTCCTTCTTGTTCTTTGGGTAGAGTTCTAACACTTTAAGCTAAATAGAAGGCAAAAGGTCCTTAGAAAAGTGTGCAGCACATCCCTGCTTTCTGACAAGTGATTCATTTATGTGGCAGCTTCTAAAATGAGGGAGTTGGTTTGAATATGCTTTTTCCAGAAGGTTTGGTTGCATTATTCTTCACTCAAATGCGAAACAGAGTTCATCCCAAAATATTGTTAGCCAAGAGATGCATAACCATGAAATGCAAACAGTTTAAAACACAGAGGTTGGAGGGAGAAACCAGAAACATGTCAATTCTCAACCCACATAGTCTTCCTATCTCAAGGGGGTGAAACAGTCACTCAGAGTTGTATTTTGAAATCCTCTGGAATATGAAAGCAACTTCAGAAAAAATCAAAACCACAGCTCAAAACCTGTTCTCAGAGGAGTAGCCAGTAAATATGTATTCTATATACAGTCAACTCACTCTCTGTTAACACTTTTGATGTACCACATTAAAGCAAGCATATGGAATTAGGTTCACTTTCATGTTATGTTTAACTGGTATTTCCTTTAAAAGGAATGTTTTCCCTCATACCCTGTCAAAGTTAAGGGAGTCCATACTTGTCTCCACTGTAACTCTTTTTCCATGTTGCAAACAACAAATACAATGATTAAAAGAGTTTTGAGTCACACCATCATATAATGAAGCTTTTACAATTACTTTTTTTGTAAAACTTTTCTACACTAAGGTTTATTTTATTTAATGACTTGATGGAAAGGACTGTTGTGGTTTTGCTAGCGGAAATAGGCACTGGGAGAGAAATTATGGATAAAATATAAAACTGTATTCCTGGTAAAGCATGAGCATCAGGTGCTAAAACTTGCTATTTTGTTTTCTTCATCTGATTAAGGTGCAGCATCAGAGGAATAGATTTTATCTGATGTAGCTCGGATGAAAATGTCTGGATAATGTCAGTTGAGATTTGTTTATGCAATGAGTGTGGTACATTCAGAATTAACAGTTATACAAGCCTAGAATGCATTCACAGAAATGGGTCCCTTCACTGTGGATAGACTAGAATTCTGGCTTTGGCATGAATAATTACTTTAATACAAAGTGAGGGAAAGAATCATGTAGTCTTGTAACCCATTTTTATGAAGTAGAAAGGTGACAATTAGATGAAAAAGGGCTGTCATTTTGACAGAATGAAGTAGCAAACGTAAGGAAAACAAATATTTATGAGCCTTTCCAGGTAAATTATATAGATAATGGAAGGACCTAGTTAGCGCAGCCTGGAGCTGACTGTGCTCCACCAGTCACAGCTCAAGGGCTTATGCTTAAATGTGAAAAATCTGGAATTACTTTCGATTTTGAAACCAGGTGTTCTTTGTTTAACAAAAATATGGTTGAGTAACTAATACAACTGGCACAAATACTGAAGGGTTCAGTATATAGTAATATAGATGGCAAAGAGGGTAGATAAATATATTTGGATCAATATCACATACATGAAAATGGGATAATGAAGACACACAGATTTTAATGTAGAATGTTGTATCTTTAGAGTTGTTAGAGAGAAAAATACTTCTGAAATGTGGGTCAATATGAAAGATCAGTCCTTAGTTACAAATTTGAGAACATTTCTAACCAAGATAGATCCCAACTGTCTCAGGAATGAGAGCAGCATTTTTCACCACAATGCCAGTGAACCAGCAAAGAAATCTTTTACATTTGAGTCTGTCGAATTGTGAAGCCATTGTAGAACTGTTAGCAGAAAAGATCCTCAGCTAATGTGGTCTCACATTGATACCATTTAAATGAAATGTAGACTTCTGTCAGCTTTCATTTGTAATATAGCAAATTCTGAGGAATTAAGGAAGCTTCCCAACAAGGTTAGGCTTGAGGGTTGGAGAACTTGGGTTTTTTTTAGTCAAAACTGAAGAAGGATTTAGAACTTTTACTCTCCCTCCCCTTTCCAACATCCCCCTCTCCCCGCCAAAAAAAAAAAAAAAGTAAGAAAAAAAGGTTTTTGTCTTAACAGAATAATATGAATGTTTGAAAGAGAGATCTAGATACGCAAGGAACTTGAGCAGGCAGTACTGAAAGTCCCTTTTAAAAGTCAGGAAGTACTGTGAATAAGTGAGATTCCTAAAGTGAAGTTGATTAAGCATTTTTCAGGAACTTAGGAGAAATTGTGGTAGGTTCTTTATTCACTTGAAAAGTGAGAGGAGAAAGATGGGAGATCATTACACCGTGACTGTAACATCCTGGTTAAAGGTAAAGTCAGTGTGACCTCCCAACTCAGTGAATACTTTGAGTCAGTTTTCAGTAAGGATGTTGATGTTGAACAAGAGGCCAAAGGCCAAGTGACTAAATAACTGGAATGAGTGTATAAAATGGAAATTATCATACACAATAGGCATGAAGGACTGTATTCTCAGTAAATGGACTGGAATTTTTTGTTCATAAGGTACAGAATGGGGGAGGTGGAGGGCAAGTTGCAAGTCTGATATATATGAAACCACAGGCCTTGAGTTTTACTGGCTATCAAACTAGGGATGGCACTGGATGAACAAAAAGTGATGAGTGTTTTACAAATATTTTAAGAAAAAAAATAATCCAAGGAGCTATAAAACTTTATTAAATGCTTTATGAAATACTTCAGAAGAATGAATGTGGAGGTAAATGAATGATGGGAAAGAAAGTGACATGGATTTACCAAGGTAGGTTACACTTTCTCGTCTTGACTAGATGTTTGCCCCTCTTACTGAAAGATATATAATAGATCTTAAAAAGTCAATATTCATCTGATGAAGAATTTACTAAGACAGAGAAACTTAGAATTAGTACATGATTAAAAAGATATGTAAGCAACATTAATGAGGAAATCTCAAACTAGGGTTTGAAGCAAATTGCTTGAAGACTTGCTGTAGGATAGGTTTGAGGGTGGATCATATTTAACATTCTCACTAATGACTATGGTACAACAATGTTTTTGCCAGTGGCATTTGGAGATCAAAAAGTTGAGGTGCCTCATAAAAGGAGGATCAAAACATCATGAAAGAGAGTCTCTGAGGTCCGTGAAGTAACATGGATTGGGGCAAAGTGACTCTGTATTTATAATAGATGAGCTGCTTCATCATAAAATAAAAGAAGAGAAAATGATACCTGTTGATCATAACACGAATATGAGCTCTAAGAGGGATGAAAAGCCAAAATTATCTTCTATCCTATGTTCAGTGAAAATAATGGCATGAAAACTTCCCCATCTGTGGTGTTGATAAGGTGTCATTTGGAATGTTGTTCTCAGTTCTAGCCTTCATAGTACAAAAAGATTGTTATAATCATACTGGAATACAGCTAGAGGGTTGCTGGGATGGTCAGGAAAATGCTCAGTTTATCTTGTCTATTTCACAAGAGCTTGTTTAGGCAAGTGAATCAGAAGTTGAGAGGGGATGTAATTTCTCTTTATGAATACATGATGGGGGAGGAATGAGCATTAGGGAAGAAGAAAAGCTTAATGACTGTTCCAAGAAGTAAAATTCCACATTAAATGGTCCTAAAAAAGATCAGGGTTAGAAATTAGAACCATCAGAGAAATGAAGTTATGGAAAAGCTTTCAAATTTAAATACTTGGCGGGGGGGAAGAAATTTCAAAACAGAGTAGGGTAGTAATCTATGAAAGGGATGATGTGAAGTGCTTTGCTGTGATAGCAGAAGGCTCAGTATCATGACTTAGATCTCCATCCTCTGAACAGAAAAACAACAAAAAAGAAAATGTTGATTCTCTTAAATCACTGCTATATTACTTTAAAAACCGATGCATTTCTTTCAGTAGGACTCTTATTTATACCCACACATGCAGTCTTTTTCCTGTTGCTTCTATAAATGAGTTTCTGCTTGAAATATTAAAATGTTGGCAGTCTTTACAAAGAACTCCAACTTGCTTTCTGTTTCTGTAATCCTATATATGTCCATAATCCTGTTTCTTTCTGGATGTTCCATTTCTGTTATTTGAGTGCTTGTAAACTCAGTTGTTATGAATAAGGGTGTAAACACCAAGAAGAGAGTGAGTTATTTCATGTTGCTCTAGGATAAAGATGATAATAATATGATAAAACTAAGAAAAGCAAGAGAGGTGAATACCAGGAAGCTAAGAAATCATAGAGACATATAAAACTCCATGGGAAAAATCCCTAGTATAAAATGCAGAGAAGAAAGATATAGTCCTGTGGAAATGAAAAATTACACCACCCGATTTTTCAGTCTAATCTTGATTTTTTTTTTCTTACTATTCTCTTCATTTTTTTTTACAAGTGCATTGTTATGTTATTACAGTGTACATTTCCACGTGGTGACTGCTCATAACACTGTAAGCACTAAGATGACTAAACACAACTGACTCATAACAAAGTGTGACGGGAAGAGAGGAATTACATTGTAAGATCATCAGTTAAGCTACAAGCAGCCCTACTGGCTCGACCACTCTGTTGCTGCTGATACATATTTTGATCATTAGTCGAGATACAAATGAAACAGCTATTTTCCCTTAAAATCTCGGTGTATATCAGTCCTATAAGAAGTCATCAGTTTGTTGTCTTGCCCCTAAACCTTCAGTACTTGTTTTTCTGAATCATTACTACTGCATGTCAGTGCTACTGTATGTCATTGTACTTTGTTCCTGTCTGCACACTGTCCTGTCCTTCCACTCTGCTTTATTTCCTTTCCTGGACTAATTCAGAATGAATGGATGAAACTAAGCTTAGTGGATTTTTGGTTTGTATTGATGTGGATTCTTCTGGCAGCTATTTTCATCTTATTTGAAATGTCTTGGCTTTGTTCTTATTTGGATTTTCTCTCTTGGCATGAATATTATACTATTATACTGGTTAGTTGATTTCCAAATCAAATAGCCTATGAAATAATTGAAGTAAAGTACTCTTATAATGCTGAAATACTTTGTACTGCACAATGACATTTGGAATGAGCATAATTGCCATTTCTGGATACTCCTTTGTTTTGGGAATAATTGTGGGTTGGTTTTTTTTTCTCTATAATTTTTATAAAGCAAAGTAAAATCATTGAAATTCTGGGCATTTTAAACTAAGCATTAGTTACCAAAAAGAAACTTGTATGGCAGCAACGTCAGATTCCTGGTGTTTTCTGGTTTGGAGCATCCTGATTTCACCAATCTTCCCTTTAACACTGTTTCTGAATATCCTAGAAATAGTCAGGGGTCTTTCCACCAAAGCATGTTACTAATATCTGAGTACTGCCTTTTCTTCTTAACGATTTAAGCACCAAGCTGAGAACAGCCAGCACTAGCAGTTCACTTCATCCTAGAACTCATCAAAATCCCAGCAGGAGAAACTTCAGAGCAGACAAGAAAGAGCCTGAATGAAGCCATGCAGACAGAGCACTTGGAGGAGAGGCACAGGAAATGCTCAGAGCCCCGGCCTTTGCCCTTTGGGCTTTTTGGTGTTATCTGATGGAAGTCTCATGTAAAATACATGCAGTTTCCGGGAAGCTGGGTCTGTCTTCTCACAGTTGAGTGTCCTGCTTATGGGGTCAGGTTTTACTTGCTCTGCACTTCAGCTGATCAGAGTTTTTGTCTGCACAGAAGCACAGGTGGGCTGGAGAAGAGAGTGCTGTATACCTGCTGGTGGCCTGGAAGTGTAGGATAGTCCTCTGTGTTACAGGAGATCTAATTTTATTGCAGTGCAAACTGAATGCATCTAAAGCCTAAACCTCCCTACCTCAGGAATCGGGTCTTCAGCCACAGTCTTGGCCTTAGCTCTTTTGCAAGGATCTTTCTGAGCGACTGGAGTGCAGCTTGTGCTTGTCGGGGTGAACCTTGGCAGGAAGAGAATTTTGGATAGGGGAAAGCACTTGTTCTTTCAGGACATACTCCCAATCGTGCTATCGGTAAAATTCAGAGACTTCTTGTTTACTAGAAATTTTCAAAGTGCATATATGTATTTTTTTTTCTTTTCTTTCCACAATTTATTAGCTAATGCAACACAGCATTTTTTGCCTCAAGCGTATACATACTCTGAAGATGGGAAACCCGTTAGTCACTTTAATAGTAAGTAAATACTGTGTGAAATGCATCCAGGCTGGTCATCATCTAACAAACTGAAGTCTGTATTCCTAATAGTATATGCCTGGATTTGACACAAAATAAAATTGCCCTTATTAAAAAAAAAAAACAAAAAACAACCAAAACCCCAATGAACTATTAGGCCATTTTGTATCTTTTAAAAAGCCTTTTTTTTTTAGAAATGGTGTACTTTAGAACAGAAAGTTATTTTACAGTATTATATAACTGTCTTAAAGAGCACTGTGGAATTAGTGCCAGTGGAGGATAACAATAAAAGTTAAAATGGGGCAATTATTTTATATATTTGTATTTCACCTCTCTGTTGTTTTTCAAAAAGTGCTGGTTTCATCAAAACATCTCTTTTTAATGCCCAGTGCTGCAGGTGGTTTTGCATTCCTTGACATTTATGCTTTTATCAGATTTTTTTTCCTTCATGTTGCTTATATTTCTCTGTGGGAATGGCAAAAAAAATCTGGCAGAAAATGAAAGGAAATGTGCCCTGAAAGCTTCACCAAGTGTGGTATTAGTTTAGATGTCTCAAATAACATAATCTTTTGCCTGGAAATATGGCATAGAATCAGAGGTACTCTGTCCTAGGGGAGAGCTCATGTGATTTTTCTGTAACCTGTTGGCTGCTGCTTTATTTGCTGTCCTGTGAGTTTGTGTGCTCTGAGACTGACACAGGGTGGCCACAAGTTGCATGACTTTTCACTTGCTTCCAGCTCTCAATATTTACTGTGTATGAGCAGAGCAGGAGAGGATGTAAAATCAAGACAGTAGCTATCATTTTAATAGTAAACAAAGGTAATAGAAATAATTAGGCATCACAAAAGAGTGATGGAACAACCAACTGGAACAAATTTTTTACCGTGTTGCTTTACAATCAATCAATCAATCAGTCCATCAGTCAGGAAAAGAGCAAAGAGATGTTAAAGCAGAGATGCAATCATTCTATAGCAATTCCCTTGATGTGAGTAATCACATAATGAAAAAGAAAAAAAGCAAAGATTAAGAAAACTAGGATTTTAAATTCATGCTAAAATTAGCATCCACAACAAGCATGAAGGTAAATGGCATAAACTAAAAAGCCCCAAACTTCCAACGTCCTGTCGCCCAACCAACACATTTTATGCCGATGTGTGTATAAATGGATGAACACATTACAGATCTTGAATTAACCCTTCTTCTCTGTTTAGCTTAGTTAAAACACATGAGCACATTAACAAATATGCCTCATGTCATCACAACCCTTGATTAATAATTGAATAACTAAGCATGAGCCATAAATATTTTTCTTGATAAAAGCAAAAGAAATCAAATTATTACAGTGTAGGGAAAAAGTGAATATTTTAATAAGTGAAATAAAACTTCCTATTGCCAGGAAAAGGCTTTTTTTAAAAAAAGTACAAATTATTGATGAGCTTTGAGATGGTGTTCACTTTTTCCATTAGTTTTTGTTAATATACCTCAGGGTTTATCATTAACTAAGCTCAGAACATATGGTCTGATTATTTGCTGACATGGTTCTATTCATTTCAAGTATTGTTGTTAACAGCCATATGCCAATTCTGCTGAGAATGAAGAAGTGAATTTGATAAAGTTCAGTCGTTTTTCCTGAAGGACTCAGCTTGTTTACAGCCTGATAATGTTGAGTTATGCCAAACAACTTTTGTTTACAGGGCCTACTTCAGCCTCTGTAAAGCAGAGCATCAGTAGGAGAATAGTGCAAAGTTTAGGAAGGGAGAGTAAAATTAGAAAGAAAAAATAGAAAAAAAATACCTAAGTGCAGCACGTACTTCTAGTCTTCCACAGTACAGCTTTAGAGTGCTGGTTTTAAAGTCTTCACATTTACATGCTTGTCATGATGCCTAAAGGAAGGCTACCTGGAACAGAGGCTGGACAGAATTAAAGAATAAAGCAGATATTTATTGAAAGGCCTTTACAGGACACACCCTGGGAGTACAAAAGTCTGGCCAAGATGGACCCTCGAGATGGACTCCAGAACACGTGTTCTCGCCCTTTTTGTAAGTTTTGGTCCATTTACATATTCGGGCCAATTGTCCAACCACAGCTTCAGTCCACGTAGTCCCATCCTTTCGGACTGTCCCCTCTCAATTCGTGGCTGTTTACATTCTTGGGGTGTGAAGCTGCAAATGTCCTTGGTTCTTTGGGCTGGAAAACAGTGTGTTTTGTCTAGGCAGGCTACAAGAAGAGTTTGTTAGCACTATGCGTGAAGCCCAGAGTTACACACTAACGCAGTACAAAATCTAAAAAATATGAAAGTTAAATCTAAGGGTATCAGTCAGAGGTGGTACAAGTCTCTGCGTAATATATTTATCTTACATTTCTTTGTTGCCCCTTCAAGGGCCCATAGAAGTAATGCGGAGTTCCCTTGAGTTTCTTGGACTTGCTGTTGAAAGCCACTGCTTATAAAACTAGGACAAACACTTTAGAAAGAAAAAGATGTCTACCAAGAACTGAAGTCATTTTATATACTATAAACAATGGTAATATTGGTATTTTTATAATTTCAAGAGGAAGAGAAGGTTTTAGTCCCAAATCATATGGTCAGATCAAAATACTGAAGCTTATGAAAGTCACTTTAGAGTGACCTGCACTATTATAACTACATCACCTCTCAAATACAGAATAATTTAGTGGTGGCAAAAGTGAGAAAATGTTAAAAAAAAAGGATCAGTCGCCTCCTACACAGTGACAGATTTGGCACAAGGTGTATGCCTGTAGAGATTCCACACCCAAGTTATGGGTTAACTACAGACAAACAAACTAGTGAGTATGGAAAAACTTGGTTGAAAACAAAGAAATATCAGTCCAAAACCATATTTTGTTCACATTGTTTGAAAACTGTGATAGGTTGCTTGTTTAAGCAAGGATTTCAAAGCATGGTAGAGAACAACCTCCAGTCAGATGGAATGTAGGCTTTGTGGTAGGACCTTTGCGTGTGAGCCTTGTGCTCAGAAGTGGTTGACTCAGAAACACACACTGTGTAGCTCTTGGGAGTTTCAGTGTTACCACTACAGTTTGGAAAGAGTTGGAGGGTAAATTGCTCAGAAATAAGATATGTTTTCCTGCACATATAGTTTCCATTGCTCTTGGATACAAAACAGATGGACTCTCTATAAGGAGATTATTTTACAACTAATTCTTGACCTCACCTATATGAATACTATTGTGCTTTAGTTAATGACCTTTGTTAGTACTATAGATATGTGACTAGATGGTAAAGAATTAGAACCTCTCGTAAATGAAATTTATGTGACAAGATGCAGGAATCTGGTATGAAGGTCTGTAGCAAACTTTTTGCTGATTATACTAAATAAATAAATACCTTATATATTCTTCATATTAATGGTGCATTGCATTAGGTTTTGATTAGCCTTAATGAGATTTACTTCATGTCTGCAACAGTGTTCAAATTACATCAAAATTACAGAAGTGGAATAAAATGAAAATACTCTCCTTCAATTTGGTTGAACTGGCCTTATTTATGTTATTATGCAGCCCATTGAGCTCTTTGAAGAACATCCAAGCTGTTTCCACACTTATTTTTATAGGGATATGGTTTAAATAAAAGAACTATCGGAACTGTTCTTGTATTCAGCCGCATACATTGTCATTACTGGCAGAATATCATCCCATTGCTTTAAAATTGGAAATGTTTGTGAGATATCACAGGTTTCAGCCACTCTTCTCTGTGAATTTTAATTAACATTCTATGTGTAGTGAGCTGCCCTGAAGTTTTTTGCCTCATTTTTATTATGATTATTTCCAGTGCCTGCTTTGGGATTCAAAACCATGATACAAGGGTTTTCCTAGGAGTTTTATGAGTTTTTTTGCATTGATCCTCACTTTTTACTATTTTGATTATTTGGTATTACACTGACTCATGAAGTTTGAGATGATCATTGTCCATTTTGCGAGATAAAGTATAGTCAAATGGGGAGAAAAACATAGCCCAGACTTGTCTTTAGAATCAGAATCAAAAAGAAAGAAAAACCTCAAAAAGTCCCCCTCAAAACCTAGCAGACAAACAGTAGGCAAACATTAAAGCTAGAGTCCCATGGCAGCCTAACCACAAAATCAGCAAGGGGCTCTACTCTCCTGACTTGCAGATTGGATCCAGCACACTGGCATATGTTTTCAGAGAGGCCTCACAGGCATTGGCAGGGGTCGATATCTGAGCCAGCTGATCATGGTTCTAGTGCCCCAATTGCTTTTTCAGTCACCTTGTCTCTTCATTTCCCACAGCTGCATTGCCCCCAGCTCCTGACCGGGGTACCTGCTAACTGCGCGTAAAAGCAATCTCAGGTCCCTGGCTCTTCTGTCAGATGAGAGGGGTTGTTTGCTCCAGGTTGCCTGACAGGTGCACACCCAAGTTTGATGGTGAAAGGACTGGAAGAACTTAGAACTTGGTCCTGGAGACATCAGGTCTGGTAGACAGTGAATTTGAGAAAGTCTGGTGGGTCATGGGCCAGGAAACGGGCTTTTTAGACACACTTTCAGGCAACAACTTTGAGATTGCTTTAATACATAGATAAGACTTGGAGGATCATTTAAATTCTCTTCTCACCTCATTACACAGTGCAGTTTATAATATGTGCACCCTTGATATTTAAAGGGGAGAGAAGTTTCTCTAAAGAGAAATTGCTTGAAAATATCTTTTCCATTCAAATTAATTTCTATTTTTTTTATTTCTTCAAAACACAGCTACATTTTCAGTAAAAGTAGTTCTTTTTATTATGCCTTTGATACAGTTATATTGAATTTTAACTGAAACGCAGACCTAAAACTAGATTTCACATAGTAAAATCAAATATTTTCAGCAACAATCACATTCTCCTTAGAATTCTGCCTTAGACTAAACCATATTTTTAGCCTTGAAAGCTTTTGTAGAGAAAATGTTTTCATCAGCTTTGCCTGCATGCAGGAATTTTGGAAGAACAGCCTGTGGTTTACACTGAAAGGAACATCTGCACCCATGTGGAGTATGGCAACCTGCGAGTCCATGCGAGCACTGATGTAGCCAGCACACTGGGGAAGATGACAGATGTGCCAAGTTGTTAACAGGAATAAATTGATCCAAATTGCCTGCTAAGGGGCAACAACCACTATTTCAGTCCACAGCCAGCAAGAGACTGAACTGAAGCTGTGGCCTTTTAGTTAATTATAGACCAATTACTTTGTCTTCAGATACAGAAGGATGGATTTCATCCACAATATATTCTTTGGATGTTAACAAAACACCAGTCTCTTGCTTTATTTATGTACAGCATTCAGTTAAAATTCTCTTCTTTCACTAAAATTGCAAGATGTTCTTTTCTTAAAATTCACTGTCTCATAGATTTTGATGCTGTCATGAAATGTCATTGCATGGAACCTGGGAAGTGCACTGAGCTGTTACAGCAGATTTACTCATAGCAGATAGGGAACTATTGTCAATGTGGAACTATTGGATTTTTGCTGCTAAAAGCAAATCCTAGTCCATTAAAGACAGTGGAATTTAACCAGAAATTATTTATTCTCATAGACATTTTCCAAATCAAAACGATCATTTGCTCTATACCACTGTCTGTGTATATGTATCCTACCTTAAGATATGACTACCGTAGTTTTTTTAAATTTTTCAATAATTATCTGTAATTTTGTTGTCTAAAGAATCTTGTTTTATGGTAGGTAGGATGAAGCACACATTGCCCAAAATGTGATCAATAATCAAAGCAGGTTCCATTATGTAGACATTTTGTAATTCCGTTTAAATATAAAATAACATATTAAATTGTAAGGATGGTCAAGTAGTGACACAGGTTGTCCAGAGAGATCATGGAGGCACCAACCTTAGAGATATTAAAAACTTGACTGTACATGGAACCAGAACAACCTCCTCTAGCTTGACCCTGCTTTGCGCAGGGTGTCGGACTAAATGGTCTCCAGAAGTCCCTTCCATCTCAATAATTTGGTGATTGTGTGAAGTTTTAGAATTGTAGGCCGCTGCCTCTTTCATTTAACTTCATTCACTGATACAATTCTTCATTATGAAAGCTCTATAAAGTTTGATAACCAGCAGAATAAAAGACAGGCATTTCTAAGCTCAGTAATTTCATGCACTGTCTCCTCCTCATGGTTGTCTCAGCATGTTTAGTCAGTTCAATTTAATTTTGAATAGCTTGATTTATAATCCTGTGCTAAAACATAGCATCTTTCTGTTCCCTTGTTCATACTTGCCTGGCTAGATAGTCATCCCAAAGTGGTTCTTTACATAAAAATATGGGAAAATGGATTTTATGAATCTGGAATGACGAATCTGGAAAATGCTCTTTGTAGATACTGAATTATTAGCCTTTCAGTACACCACTATGGTCAAGTGTGAAATCCTTTGGGAATCAAGAAAATTTGGGTTTGTTTGTGTTGTTGTTTGGGGTTGTTTGTTTGTGGGGGTTTTGTGGTTTTGTTTGTTTGTTGTTGGGTTTTTTTGTTTTGGTTTTTTTTTTGTTGTTGCTTTGGGTTTTTTGGGGTTTGGTTTTTTTTTTTTTTTTTTTTTTGTAAATAGAAATATCTCTGCTTTTAAAGAGGTGATATTGCTGTTCTTCCATTGCAGCTACTGCTGCTAGGCAGAGGTCAATAAATGAATGTGTGAAACTAGCATAACATCTTTATGTTCCTATGTAGAATGTAAGTGGCTGGTTCTACATGTTTCCTGCTGATGACAGCATATATTCTCTTTTGAAATTTTAGTAATTAGAAAAGGGGAAAAGTGACAGATGCCAAAGGCAGAATATTGTTCATTAGAGCAGTGTGGGAAGCAGCAGTACATGTGTTCAAGTCACTAGACATCTGTGTACTTGGGAACACTAAAGTTTGGGGACACTGAGATAGAATTTAGCCAAATTGTGCTTAGTTTTAATTAAAGTTTGCCTTTTGATCTTCTGTCAGAAACTGGGTTTGAAAGTTTCAGTTAGCCACTCATGTTTAGAAAAAAAATTGAAAAAATTGGTTTTTTAGAGTTGAAATAATTTTGACATTTCATTTTAAATAATTTAAAATGTGGTGGTCACGTGACCCTTGTGTTGAACACATGACTTTTTTGTAGTTGTGAAAACCTGTGCAGATCTGAGAGATGAATAAGTCTTTGAAGATTGTCATCCATCAGACATGCTCAGTAAAGGCTTCTGTGGCCTATTCAGTGCTGGCACAAGTTGCTGTCTGGAAGACTTGCATGTGTCCATGAACTGGACAGGAACTGTTTGCCGGTAGAATTTGGACTGTTTGTGAGTGGGAAAGAGAGAGCTGTGAACCAGCCACTGGTCAGAGCCATGGAGATCACACAAGCCTAGAGGAAGGGGAAGCCAAGTCTAGCTGGACAAACAGAATATTCCTTTACAGAATTTTTTTATTCCCTAGTTCCCTATACTTTGCCTACATGCATGTCCAAAGTAAATTGTAGATACAAAAGATGCCTTTTTCTTCCTTTGCATTGCACATGTACATTTATATTGTCTTCTTTTCAGAATTGCAGCACCCTTTTGTTCTCATGTCTCCTTAGGAGACAGCAATTCTAGGTTCAAAATATATTCTTTTTGGATATGGGGAGAAATAACTAAAAATGAGGCAAAAAAGAAAATAATACTAAGTCCCTTTTACCATTTAGAGTTTTCTCAGGTCTCTATGTATTTTTACCTTTCAGGAGAACTCTGGCAACGTTTCTGCAAGATGAGATTTGTATCTTTTCTGTGATTTTATGGATACTTACTTTCCCAATGCATCTTTGAAATGTCATTACTTTGCAGAGGCAACCACTGCCCTTTTAAATGGTTCTATTAAAATAAATTTGAGGTGCCCTGAAGCTTTCTCAGGCAAATCCCAGCAATAACAAATTGAGCTCCCTTAGTAAATGATTGATTTGGTAGACCTACTATTCAAAATAACAAACTTTTTTTGTTATTTTTCCTTCTGCTTTTAAGCAACACAAGTAAATACTTGTCTTTTTTTTTTCTTTTTCTTTTTCTTTTTCTTTTTCTTTTTCTTTTTCTTTTTCTTTTTCTTTATTTCAGAGGAGTAAATTTTAAATAAAATGGATAATGACTTCAGAAAGATTGCCCTGGTATAACCTTTATGTAAAGCATTCTTTTGGTTTCTAGTAAGTTGCAGTACTAGCAATGAGAGTCAGAGTATGATTTCATTGAAAAAAGGAGCTTTGACAACAGCTTTATTCATGATTCTGCATTATTAATATGTAGGATTACTTATAATTATTTGCACTATTTCCCTTTCCACAGACAATAGCTATTCTAAAAAAATGTGTGGGGAAGCCATCCTTCTCTAAAGTCTAGGAGTTTTAAAAGCTGGCTTTTTAAAGGTCACTGAGAAATTCTAGTGTCTCAGAGGATCTGTTATTCCTCCCCGCACCCCCCTTTTTTTTGATCCTGATACGAATACGGAATAAGAGAGGGAATTCAGTTGGATTCCTTCCATGTGAAATTCAATGTAATTGAAGACAAAACCAGTACTTTTTGTAACTGTTGACATTAATAGAAACATAGAATGAATTTTTCCAGAAAAGCTGTATTCAATTTCCTTTCCCTTATTAAAAAAAAAAAAAATTAAAAAATTGTTTTCTGACAGTTGATGATGCCCAGTTATGAACAGCATGGCATGTATCAAAAATATTATTCTTAAAATCAGACCAATAACCAAGTAGTCAGATTTATTCTGTTATTTTCCAGGTAAATTTCAGTTTAATAAGAAATTTAATTCTGTAGCTTGTAACACATACATAATCTAATTTCATTGCTTGAGCATCTAACTAGCATCTTCCCTGGGAAATGTACCAATATGAACACATATGTGTAGGTACTGATCTGAATACAAAGTTTAGTGCTTTCCTTGACTTAAATGGTAACTGTGGAAAGCAAATAAAATTTGGCATGAAAATTTCAATAGTGTCACCTAAAATATAATAGGAAGAAATATCATAGTACCAAGCAGCATACATTTTATTTACATGCAAGTGAAACTCACAGAAGTCATCAAGCAAAATTTATTTTTTGTGCAGAATGATTGCTAAGTGCTTAGTATATTTGAGTACCTATTAATTTTGGATAGATATTAGGAAAAAAGTATGCCAGAAAAATGTGTAATGTAAGTGTTCATATGTTCTTTTTTCCCCTTTTTTCTTTGCACCATTGAATTTAGATTCAAGGTTTGAGCAGAAGTAATGGCTAATTACACTAATAGTTTGAAGATTATTACAAAGCTAGTCATTCACCTGCTAAAACCATCACTTCTTTCATCTCTGTTGCAACAGCTTTTTGATGTTTATTACAGACTTTGAAATTATTTTTTTAAATATTACAAATAATTTCATATATTGCACATAAAAAAGCTGCTGTATAGCTGCAGAGATTTAAATTTCTCTTTTTAGATCATGCTTATTTTTACTAAAAACTTAAGGTGTTAATGCCAATATTTTGAAAGGAAAATATTGCCTTAGCTGAAGCCTGCCTCAGCTTGTGCATGAGACGAATCTGACTCCATCTGGTAAACATCAAGGCTGTCACGGAGTAGAGACAATTCAATGGAGAGTGAAAGAAGCAGCCATGCTCCCTCTCCTTGCCATTCTAATTGCATGTCTGTGTGTCCTTGTATTTTATAAGCACCTCCCTCAAGGCTGACATGATGAGAATGTTGTTTTCACCTTATCCACGTTCGTAAAAATATATTTTTGGGGTTTTTTTTTTTTTTTTTTTTTTTTTTGTAAAGAATACCCCGACATTCTTATCATTGGAAGGTTAGAAACATTTTAAAATCTGCTGCATCTTTTAACTCTTTGTGCACTGCCTGGATCCCAGTGGGAGGAGCTGATGAAAAGCTTAGAGAAAATTGGCAAGGAATTTACAAACCTATCGTGAGGAAGGATATATGTGCATACTATACATGAAATGACTTGGGCATGGCAGGCTGCCCATTATACTGTTGTTCCTCTTCCCTTCTCCCACCTCTGTGTTAATGATCAATGGAGATTTGAGAGTGAACTTTCGAATCTGTGAAACAGGCTCTCTGAAGGCCAAGGTGCCTTCTCTATGCACATCTTGAAACCCAAGAATATCTATGCAAAGATAGAAAATTATTGCTGGAAAGAGTCACCCCTTGGTTTGGTGTTCTGCATAGGAGTGGTAAGAAAGAATGACTTCTTCCCCACATATTTTTACTATAGACCTTTGTTCCTTATTGAATATGTACCCAGATGTGTATTCCAGATGAGCTTACTGGAATAAGGTACACAGGCATTTGAGACCTTAAATTGTAACAAGGATTTTGATGAAAGCCCATTTCTGCAGCTGCTGGAGGAGATGTCTTTGTAGGCACCTTTTTCCACTCTGCGTAGTAACTCAGAATGTTTCAATATCCCATCTCACAGTGGAGAGAGTTTGTCTTTCTTTGTATGTTTACTAAATTTCACAAAATACTTTATATACTAATGCTCATAAGTATAATGCCATCTAAATTCTTGATATGATCCTTGAATATAACCTTAAAAACAAACAAAAAAAATCACCAAAACCTCTACAATAATAGTAGGAGGAAACCTTAAACTGCGAGCGAGTAAATACAGATGATTAGGGTAATTTTATGTCTCCAGAAATAAGTTATGGCTTTTAATAAAAATGGACCTAATGGAGTATGACCTTCAAAATGTATTTATTACTTTGTATTTTTCAACTAATTTTGTTTACTGACATCTTCTAATTTGGAAGATGGTTGTATGTTGATTTCACTGGGAGATATTTATACTTGTGTTTCTTCTTCTCCAATGTGTGAATTTGTGGTGTCTCTGCAATCCAACTGTGAATGTTTCTGCTGTACCAAGTGATATAAGAAGGGAGGTAACAAAGTGGAAGGATGGAGCAGAGTAGAGCTCTGGGGATCAGCACCGCAGTGGGTGGCACCTCTTTAGGGACGGTGCAGCACCCAGCCAGTTTTTCCTGTGGCACGTGTAGCAGCTCAGCAGATCAAAAGTGCCCCAGACCAGCAGGGCTGTCCACAGCCCAGGCTGGGGCCGTGATGTCAACGTAGCACTTTAATATTAGACTTAGAGAAAGGAAATTATGCATTTTGTTGTCTCTCTCTCTTCCCTTCCTCCCCAGGTACTGGAAGAATAAACATTCATGTCAAGGTGGGGTTTTAAAAAATATTTTGGCTCTATTTTTTCTTGAGCTGTTCTGAACTATTTAGGAGTTTTTACTTATTTTTTCCATCCTGCTTTGTTGCTACAGCAGTGAGAGAAAACTTTGATGTATGAACATTCACTGCACTGTACAAAAATGTTATGAATCACTGCATTTATTTCTGCTTCCTAGAGTACAAATACCTTACTCAGCATATTTCATAACAAAATATATTATTACATGTTTGCCTGAAGCCTACAGTCCCACTAATAGGAATCATAGTTCCCATACTAAAAGTTTACAGAGTTTCTGTCACAAGCAGGTTTTAAAGGGATTTATAAAGTGTCTCTATATAATTTTGTAGATGTGTATGTTATTTAATTGTGCTTTGCTCAACAGTAAAGTACCGTTAGTAAATGTTATTTTTGTGTGTGGTGGTGGATGGGAGGATGTCTCAAAGAACATGGTGATGAATTGACTTTGGCAATATATATATTATTTACAAATAAATCATACCTCCTTTTCTTTATGCTTTGGCAGAATCACTATGGCTTCCTAGCATTGTAGTGAAACACAGCACTAGCATGAGTAGGAGTTAATTTAAGAGAGTCTGAACATAGATACATAGGAAAACATTTCACAGCAATTTGTACTTCATCTATATATTTATTCTAGTGAGAAGAAGCTTCCAAATTAGTAGACTTTTATAGGTAGTCTTAAGTTTCGTGGAATAGAAAAGAGTGTAGGCATCCTAAATAAGGATCACACATCACTTAATTCTTGCATTCTTCGAAACAGAAATGTCAGCTAAGTCTTCAAGAGTTTATTCATCCATCAGAACATCCAGCATGCACTTTAAAGTATTGTTCCCCATTTTACAGTGGCAAAATTTGAAAGTAACCTGTTTATGTTTTTCTTTTATTTCTGTGCAGAGAAGGAGGGATTTGTAGTTATTATCTGTAGGAAGGATTAGTAGTTATTATCTGAAAGGAAAAGTGACAAATAGTTTATGAAAGGGACATACCCGGACTCAAGAGGAATCACTTGAAGAACTAATATTTCTTACCCTCTTGTAATTCAAATCAACTTAGTTTCCATATGTTCCTGAAGGCATTACTGTGCTCATAGCAGAGCTGTGAAAAAACTGTTGTGTTTCTGCCCAGAAGGCGTTGCAATTCGCTGCCCCCTTTTGCTTACAATTCAACTTCTCACCTACCTGTGAATTTGGGTAGCTGAGGTGTGTGCGCACATTTGCTTCTGTCAGTTCTTTTAGAGGTGTGAAAACCTCTGGCAAAGGAATGAGTAAGACAACAGTGAGATAACAGAGGTTGTATATTTGAGAATATGTAAAAGTAAATTACTAAAAGATCTGCTAGGACTTCCAGCTGTAAAAACTGTCAGAGACATGAGACAGGATGTGTTGGTGCTTGACTGTTTCACTTCTCCTGACCCAGTTTATGGTACCGACTTTTTTCTTACTATTGAATTTGATGTGATTACACTCCTGCCAGACAAATGAGTAAAAGTGTTTATAAATGACACCTTATATGGAAAACAAATCAGGATGAAAATCTTCAAGAAGAAAAAGTAAGAAAATGAAACCAGACTCAAATTTTCAAAATTCTATGAAAAAAAGTAATTTTCTTTAGAATCGTTTTTACCTTCCTAAGAAGAAACTTAGTATCTAACGTACTAGAGTGTATTAGGAATTTTCCCTATTTCTTTCTTTATCTCACTCTTCCTCTCTTCCTCCATTCCTCTCTTCCCTCTTTCCCTACCTCCCTCCTTTGCTCACTCTTTGTATCTATGCCCTAATAATGTGATCTAAAATGCATATTGCAGTTCAAGGCCAGTCATTTTCCTACTATTCACAAAGTAGTAAGCTATTCCATGACATCAACTATTTTAAATGATCCTTCTGCTTGATTATTTGGTTGGTTATTTAGGGGTAATATTGGAAATATTAGACTACTTTGAGAATATAAATCATATACTGCCAGACAGACAGGAGTTTGCCTTGTCCAAAAATCTAAGATATATGACTCATTTTTATCTTTGGTTTTCCACTGTAAAGAATGGGTGTCAGCTTCCTGTGTAATTTTGATTTGTTTATCCAGCAGTTTTGTTTGTCCATGCAGTTTTCTCTTTGCCATTTGTGGTCTATATTTGGTTTCCATAAAAGGTATGTTTTCTTTGAGGCTATCTTTTTTTTTTTACTATTGCCAAAACCACAAGTGATGCACCATTACTTGGACTTTTGTTCTTAATTTAAACTTGGCATAGTCTCTTCCTCTGGTGTAAAACATGAAACAAAATCCTTCTGACATAAAATCTAGGAGGTAACTCCTTCATTTGAGATTGAGTGTGGATTCTGTTGTATTGAGTGAGCTTTTCTACTTTCCTTGCATTGGGAAGTGGGATATAAGGGATGAGGCAAGAATATTTACCTGATGATTGAATATTTACTTGGGTCAATCTGTCTTATGGAGTATACAGGGAAAGCTGTAATAAGAAATATAAAAGTTAAAAGTTGGGGAGAGGTAGTTTGTTTTGACGAGAGTGTTCCATCAGAGAGCTGTACCAACCCTTTCTTACTGTTTTTCCTAGTCTGAATGACTTTGGTGTCTTTGAGCAAACTGGAAATATGTGAAAGTGGAAAAAATTGGTTCCAGTTGCTAAAACATAAACACATGTGGGTCTGCCCAGTAGCAATGGTAATAAGAAGTTCTGATGTAAAATACTTGTAGACTAAGATGACAGCCGTTGAGGTGGTTTCTTTTCCTTTCCCTGCTTTTTATCCTCCACTCCTCTTCTCCCTCCCCCTCTCCTTCACCCCCTTCCTCCATTCCCTTTTCTTTCTTCTTTACTTCCTTCCATTATTTCCTTCCTTATAAAACCAAACTTGAAATGCCAAATTGGTGTTAAGCATGATGAATACAGAAGAGTGGACCACAGGAAGTAACAGACATGAAAGCACAAAGGTTTCTTGTATTTCACCTTGTATTGTAAATGCAATTTATTTATTCGCCCTGGAAAGAAAGGGTATTTCAATACAATATTTTATGTTATACAGTCTTAGCCAAGGATATCTATCCAAAGCAGTCTGTGAAGAGCATGGACAAAATTTCTGTGGATAACATGGTGAGCTTACTTATCTCCTGCAGGCTATGGTGACCTCTTGTCCTGTCATGGTTGTGCCATCTATTTGCCCACTCTAAAGATGTGTCACTGTAATCTCAGACAGCACCTGCTAAAGTTTTTCTGAGAACAGGCTGTGCGAGTAGAGCCTTTGGCTTTTCTCAGCCCTTCACCTCTACTGAAATTGGTATGAGCTCAGTCTAATGTTCGTTGCAGTATAGAATATCACAAGCTAGTTCTTATTTACCTACCTTTCTCTTTCTGCCCTTTATTTAATCATTTTTTTTTCTGGGGAAAGTAGCATCACGTTAGACGCCAACACGAGGTTATTGATTTATCTTGTCTTAGCCACACAGAAGTAAGTTGCTGTGTTTGAGCTCTTTAGTGCCATCTGTATCTCGGCAGGGACGAGAGAATTAGGATATGGAGAAGGGAGAAGGCTTGAATTGTGTAATCTATGCTGCTTTGTCATAGAGTCTCTTTCTTTCCTTGCCTAGTTCTGAAGTGGGAAATGTTGCTATTTATGCCTTTAAACACTGGGGAAAAGAAAAGAGAGTATACCTTTCTAATTGTTAGAGCAGCTCAGTTCAGGTAGTAATATAAATAGTGTCAGCTTGGAACTTCAGGAAGATGGTTTTATATTTTATAAATAAAGGTGAAAAAACAATAAAACAATTTGAACAGCTAACCTAGTTCCTCCTAAGAAGCAGATCGAGTTCTCTGCTATTTGGCCCAGATATGTAAACATGAGTTTCCAGGTGTCTGTATCCTTGCTGTTGTGATGTTTGACGGTGCAAGTCATTCCAACTTCATTCCTACTGACACTTTTAGCTGATGTTTTTCTGAAATTTTCAAAGCAAACCCCACAAAAGATCCTAGTACTAGCTGTACTAGATTTAATATCTTCACATGAATATGACAGCAGGGTGAGATCTGTTCGAAAAGCAAAACTTCATTTTTAGCATACTAATTTCTTCCTATTTTTAATTATCGAAAGTTTCTGTCAGCTATAGTCTGCATTGAAAAAAAAGGAAAGAAATCTCCCATTTAGGTAAGAGCACAGCTAAATAGTGCTTTTGGCATGCAGGGTGTGATTTGTCAGTGTTTCAATCAGAGCAATGAAGAATACAGGTATACAGTTCAAAATCCCCATTTCTCTGCACTGCAACTGAGAGGAGTGTGCCTGAAAAGCCTGGAGAAAGCAGCACTCTGTTAAGTTATAATTCTGGACAAAGTCTCATATTTGGTATAAGTAATTTCTGTTGCTTTAGGGTTTTCAACTGTAAAAGCGGTAGTTTGTTTCCTTCAGTACAAAATACTGAAATAGCTAATTTTTATAATGATATCTAGCAGTAAAAGAGAGCTAATACATAGCGTTATTTTCATGTTAAGATAGACTGTGACATATTTGAAATAGTAATTTAGATTTTTTTTTTCCAACAGAAAGGCCCACAGTTTCTATGCCACTTTGATTTCTTCAGTATTTCCATGTAAGATTCATTGGAAAAATGACATATAAACCACGGTTATGTAGCATAGCTCATTAAATAATTTCTTCTTTTTTGATAGCTTTCTATATATGATCTAGTAGAGAATCTATGAGAGGCCACATTATATCACTAGGCATTTCCATCACCACTTACAAGAGTAAGAAAATTGAATTTTGGTTAGCAAGGATCAATTAGAAAAATAAAGAGATAAGACTTTAAACACAAGTCAGACGATGCAAGTCAAGTGAACTCGCCAATGTATTAGAAGTCTGCTTTGTTGTTTTTAAGTTCCTTGACTTTTTTTCCCTCTTAATCCCATCTAAGATATTCTCCAGCCATATAAAACGAACTTTTGTTTTTATGCTGTTCTCAGGGCTTAGTTGAGAAACAGGAGTGCAGCTGTGATGGCCTTGGCCATAGACTCTTTTTCACTGAGACACATTCCTTTCTCCTTGCCTGCATCACTGGGCTCTTGTCCAAAACCAACTACATCGTGTTTATATTGTGTCCTCCTATGCTTTAGCCTTCCTTAGGATCCTGTCATGCTCAGCCCTCACACTATGTCACATTCTTTACGGTGACTTCTTTATTCCTCAGACTTAGTTGTGAGAACTGTGTCACATCACTTTGTGCTGAGCACATTTAACATTTTTTTTCATTAGAAAATATGTGGACAAACTGTTACAGGGATACCACGAGAAAAAAATCTCTCCATCAGCCAAAATTCATAATACTCTTCATAATTTTAGCTTCAGCTTGATTTCCTAAGAATGTTCAAGCTCTGTAAGTCAGAATTTCTAAAAGATCTAAAGCTTCAAGTGCCACACTGTCATCCAAGACTTTTCTTGGATTGCTCCATGCCTTTCTCCACTCTTGTGATTTTGATATTGCGACCCCTTGGTCCAGTTTTTTTAAGACTGAGCCATTTGTTTCTTACTCTCAGCAGAAGTACATGGCTGCTAATGCAAAGGCATTTTACTGGGTGAACAAATTAGTGGATACAAATTGACAGGCAATTCCATTTTCATGTGCCTTTGAAAACATTCTTAGCCACTTTACAGTGAAAGGATTGTGCAAAACTTTCTAATCAATTTGTGTCCATGTGTCTTGCTGCAGAAAATGAGGTTAGTCTCATTTTCATTAAAAAAATTTACTCTTTCTTGTGTGGTTCACTTTTGGATGAATATTGTAGTTCAGTTTTTCAGTACTGTGAAAACTGCATATTTTCTTTATGCAAAACTAGAGAAAACAAAACTGCCAAAGGTTATTGAGAGAAATGCATATAATTTGCACAGCCCTGCAATTTAATGTACAAGTGATTGAAATAAGAGTTTGATCCTTTCCTTCCCTTTTTGATCCCCTTCCTTCTTTTCCATTCCCTTTCCTTTAGATCAAATAAAAATTACATTAAGCATCTAAGTCTCCCTAGAGTACTAGGTCACATTTTACCAAGAAAGTCAATGATATTATTAAAATATATGAGGATCTCCCTGAGGCCCTATGTTACAGTTCTGTATCTAGTGTTTATCAGTGATTTATTTGTCTGTTATGCAGTGCTCCATATCTAGATGCTGCAAATATCTTTTCCACAGCTGACATGTCTCTTGGCTCATAAAATTTTTCTCCAAATGAAAAATGTTGCAGATCTGGCCACAGTAAATAGCAGGAAAAGAATTTCATGGTGGAGGTTATCCATAAACAAGTTATCCACCACATCTTCCATCAAGTAACACAAACCTAGCAGTACATTATCCTATCCACATATTCTGTGTATTTTGTCAGAAGCATATAAACACAGCCAAATGCAACTTAATGAACTACCTCTTTTTTTATTTTTAGTTAGGAAAGAAAAATATTTCTTCCAGTCTCCTGTTAATGATAAATGAAAAAACACATGAGATTTCTTAATATTTTCTTTTTTCTTTTTTTTTTTTTTTGATGTAAGGGAGGAAGAGCATCTAATGTTGAAATTTCAGTGACACATCATGGCAAATGTATTTACTAGAGGTTTCTATAAAATCTCTTTCTCTACACAAATATCTCGTTTTTGTTTTTTTAAAGAAAATTTTGAGGTACTTTTTAAATCCAGACACCTGTATCAGGCTATAATCTTTAAAGTGTGAAACAAACTTTGTACACCTGGAGTTTTTTGAAACTCAGGGGAAGATTTTTAAAAGTGCAAATAGCAGATAGGTACATGTAATTGTGTAAAAGCCCCTTGTGGAAATTGCCTAGAGTGTGCTCTGGCTAGATGATCCACTCGCCTTGAGTGGTGGTGGTGTGTCCCTGCAAACCCAACTGCTGGACTGAGATAATGTGATTAGTCCAAACCCAATCCGTGTGTCATCACCTAGGAAATCTGAATGGAGGGTGCTCAGGAATTTTTAGAATGAGAATTAGACAAAGCAGCATATAATTTAGTGAAAAGCCTGATCTGGTGGACATTAATGTTTCTGATCCTTTCCTGTGACTCCTATGTCACTGTGTTAGTATCACTAACAAACTGAATGGAGTCTCATGTTTTCCTGGGAACGGTTCTGCTTCTCCCATTTGCCTGACTCCTGCTTCCCATTTCAGCTGTACATGATGCATTCATCTATTTAAGGTGACTTTTAGCACTTCTAAACTTGCAGCCTCTTGGGAATTTGCAATATGGAAAGTATAGAGAAAGACAATGAAGAGTACAAAGTTAGAATTAGATTTTGGAAAACAGATTTTTGAGTCCCTGAAAATTTATCCTGGCCACCAACTTATACAATCCAGTATAAAATATCTGTTGGGGAGCACCTGGCCATAAGGAGCTTACCTTATTAAATACAGATTTCTTTTAAATATTGCACTTAGATATTTTCTTGATAATTGGATGGAAGACACAAAGCTGGGCCATCCTATTGGAGTACAACTACTGGACCTCCTGACAGCCGTAACATGTGTTCACAAGGTGAAACCTCAGTTGAAGAGCCAGGAAGGTTCAAGCTCTGGGTAGGAAACAGAAGGAATTTCCTATGTTCTAGACTTAAGCTTTAGCCATGGGATTATAGCTTACCTGTTGATGTCAGTGTGTAATAGGTGCTATTTGATTTAAACTTAATTAATATTCATGAGTTTACCTGATTTCCTTTTACAAATAAGCAGTACTCAGGGCCCTCTGCATCCATATATACCCAAGTACACACATTTTTGTTATTTTCATGTGCATGGAGTAGCACAATTTTCCAGGAAATTCCCAGCTGAGAAATGACTTCAGGCTGCAGATCATTCTTCTGATCTTTCTTCTCATGAATTTTAAACCTGCAGGAAATGCATTCTCATACAGCTGAAGGCTGAAGTAATTATAGGTTTTCTTTGCTTTGGACACACTTATTTCTCTGGGGGTTCCTTTCCTGCATGTGGAGAATAAGAATCGCCTAAATAAACCAGGTGTCAGAAATTGATTCACGCAATCGTTTTTATAGTGAACTGAGTAGCTGATCTTTCTAGGCTCCTGAACTCTGCTAAAGCTATAAGTATTCTTCTGTGTAAAATTAGGATATGAGGCATTTAACATTTCAAAACCTATTTTTCATGAAGTTAGGCCCAAGCATTGCAGGGTAAGTTCATGTGTGTTAGGAAAATTGTTGTTTGAATTTGCTGTGATTATGTAGATGAAGAAAACATTTCTTTTTCATTTTGCCTACTCTCTTTGTTGACAGTCACTATTAGATTTTAAGGTGGAGTTTTTTCATTAATAGGCATTTACTGAAGTTCTACCCTAAATCTGTATCAGTTTTTAGTTTAATAATTATGAAAAAAAAGATTTGATCTAGCCCATGCTAGAAAGTGCTCCATCATTCATATCTCATGATTAGCTGCTGTCTTATAAAAAACCCAGTATATTGCACTTTACACTTGAATGGCTATAATCCATTAAATAAGGACTAAAGTGATCTTCATCTGCATTTTGGACTGTGCTGTACTTACGTACGTACAACGGCTTATCCTGATGCTTTTGAGAACAGTGGGACCACCACTTGGACTTGGAAAAGTAATTTAGGGTCTTTTTGACTCTTTTCTGGATGTTATTTTTATGGTTACCCATAAAAGAAAGAACTTTGATATAAAATACTCCTTCACTGAGGTGTTGTCTCAGGTTGAAATAAATAGTTAGAAAATACTGAAAACAAGTGACAAAACAATTGTCACTTGTTTTACAGTTTGAATGAGAGTTTTAGAGGAGAGGACTTCCTTGCCAAAAGCAGACTGCTGGGAACAGAAGAACAGAGCTAACAGAGTAAGTGGGTGTGCAGGACAGGAACTGGGTTTTGGGATACATTTCTTAATTTCCAGTCTGTTCCTCTGAAATAAGGCTCTGGTCCTTCAATTCCACCCCGGTTTTTGCACTACAGGGTAGCAGTATTCATCCTGAAACATTTTACATCAAACTGATGGTTGATGCTGCTTTTCAGGAGGATTAATGTAGTAGCACCAGCTACAGCACACTTAAAAGTATTTCCATTTCTTGGTTATTAAAATCTACATAGGAGTTCTACACTTGCCAGCCAGAATTGGCAAAATGTCCTAATCTTGTTTCCATTGGTTCAGTTTCCTTAGCAGAAACAGCACTGAACCGCAGTGTAGAGCTGGTGTGGCACAACTTTGATGCAGCCGGCACTGGCTGCATGCTTATAACATCTGTTGATAAAAATATTTCAAAACTCCAAGAAGTAGAAGAGCGTGTGTATATAAAGGCAGTTCAAAACATTATACTACTGATCTAAGAACAGTGGGGCTATTGGCCATTTTATTTTTCTGAAGTGTTTTGCTTCTTAGGCAGGATGCATGTTATATTAAGTAGTACACTATTTAAAATTGGCTCTTAAAATAGTTTAATGTAAATATAGTTACAGGTAATAGATTGTTCTCTCCCTGTTGAACAGTGCTGGTATTAAACTTTTTTTAGAGGTACTGTAAGAACTATAAAGGGATACTGATATTCTGAACTCTTACTTTCTACTAAAAACTCCAATGAGTTCACAATGCTCCTCCTTATTAAAAAAGTCATTGTGTGGTGCATTCAGCAAACTTTAGTCCTGGAAGTAGGACATCAAATATTACTCTATTATTAGAAACTTCTTTATTATTTAAGAAGCAGGAGTAGCACATTCTTAATGTAAATTATGCATGGGAATTAAAAAATTCCTGGGTGACTGGAGGTACAAAGCCAATTAAAGCCCGAAACTGTTGAGGTAGTTTGAATATCTCATCTTAAATGAAGTACAGAAAACAATGACGATCTTGTGGTAAAGTTAATGAAATAAGATGCAGGGCTTTAAAATTTCTGGTTCTGCTGTAAGGTGACATGCTTGATTTTGGAGAAATAGTTTTCTCTGTGCCCAAGTTCCATACCATTAAAGGAGGAATAGCTCTGCAGAGACAGGCAATGATGATAAATCAGTTGGGTTTTTAAAACTGTTCCTGTGCTGATTGCAATTAAAAAAAAAAAAATTAGAAGCCCTATCAAAAACTACAGTACAATGATATCTCATTATCTCTCTTTTTAAAATCAGTCTTGACATAAGGCTGTTGCATGTTGGCTTCAATTTGTTGAGTTTTTTTTAAATCTCCTTGGCACATACAGAATGCTTGATTGCCAAGAACAATCGATTTATAGAGATGCGAATGGCTTCCAGAACTATGACTATTGAATGATGTCTTAAACATTTTCTGTAAAAACATATTGGTGGTTATGTTTTAGTGCGTGAATTCTGACTGCTGCGATCGCTCCTTCAAATAGTTATTTAGTAATGTAAAACTCCTCTTCCTTAGTTCTTTCACTCTCTAAAGACCAAATCCAATTCCCATTAGTGGAAGCGTTAGTGCAACTATTTTCAACAACTGCAGTGAAGGTCAGTGAGGGCACTAAGTTAAAAAAAAAAAAGTTAAATTGCAAATATGAAATCACAGATTGTACTTAGCTGTTTGGTAAAAATCAATAAAATGTGTGGAATTTTCAGCAATCCCTAGTGGCAAGATCCTCAGAATTGTTAGCGCCTTCTGTTTCCCTCTTTCTGTGGCAGTGACACATCTTAGTTTTTCTGAGAACTTGGATTTAATTGATGTATCCAAAGTCCCAGTTTACAAATAAAGGGTAGCTTTTCAAGGTTTCTTATCAAGCAAATATGAATTCATGGAGTTTTGGAAATACCCTTAAGAACTTACCAGCATATTAGGCAAGAAACGCCTTTAAAAACCAGACACAAGTGACTTCAAAACTAGGGTTAAACACAGATGTCTAAGATTATTGACTCCTGTTTATGTCAGTGGGAGTTAGATGCTTAAGTACCTTTGCAGATTTGGTCATTGGGATGTGAAAGTCCTTTACACTTCTGAATCCATGTCCCTGAATGCAGTCATTTAAATATCTATCCCTAGGGATGAATATGTGCTTCATCCCATGTGTATTCCATGGCTTCCTGTGGGTTCAATTTTAAACTGCAATAAATTGCAAGCTTTGAGTACTTTTTATGGGAATTAGATGATAAAATACATTTGAAACCTTTATCTGATAGTTTTTCAGTTTCCAGATGGATTGCAGCATGTTCCAGACACCCGTGAGCTCTGCAGGTTTCTGAGCCATGTAGTTAAACTATCAGGAATGGACAAACTGTCATAACACCAAGTCCTACACAACTTATATTGCTTTGCCAAATACATTAACCCATAGAAAGAGCCATACTGCCCTGGATCACTTAAACCAGCTGCAGTCTCTTTTAAAATAAATATTTCAGTGCTTTCAAGTGCTTTCTTTGTTTCTTGTATTTGCTTAAGCACCGCAGTAATGAATGCAATGTAAATCTGGAAGTATTAGACACGTAATAGAATGACTCCATCTTGGCACCACTGTCAATGCAAATATAGTCACTTGTCGCTCCTGGGGTAGCTAAACAATAGGCTGGGTCAATATTCTGGGTAAAAGGAAAAGAGGTGGGCATAGAGCATCTGTAACTGCATTACTGAGGGTATATCAACAAGCTAAAATGGCCAAGATTCCTCCTGAAAAATTAGAAATGTGAAGAGGAAATTATTATTATGCCATTAAGGGAAAAATATCAGATGTTCTGAGAAAAGATTTCAGGAATCAGAAAGGCTCATAGCACCACAGGAAGGACCTAAAATCAGAATTAATACTAAAACCAAGGAATTGATCTTGATCCAGAACTTCTTACTAAGGAAAAACTATATAAAAACAATTGACCTAAAACCTAAAATCCTGCATTGCTTAAGACAATATAAATCTGTTAGAAGGTCTGATTCTGCATATATTGAATGCAAGTGAAGAGCCCTTTTGTGTTTAATGGATTTGCAAATGGGTTTTAGGCTGCTAGACCATAGATGCTTGCACTAAGGGATAAAAAAAAATCCTGTTCTTGGAAAAGAGCTAATGAAAGCAAGATCAAGAATACTCTCGAGAATCACTGGGACTCTGCATGTGAGTGAGTGTACAAAGACTTAAGGACATGGAAAAGCAAATTATGGCTCTCCAGTATCTCTGTGTAAACTCAATTTTTATATGAAGATTTCTGTTTTTCTTGGCCCTTCACAAATTTGTGCTTTGTTTTTGATAGGTTTTTGAGTGTATTAATTTTGGTTTTTGGGGCAGTAGTTAAAGTGGGGAAAGATGTAATTGTCTTTTATTTTTGCTTAATATTTTAAGTATACAAAATAAAACCCATAATTATTCAGTTGGCTAATTGCATATTTTTTCTGGCTCGTTGTTATCAGTGGACAATAATTTGTTGTCGTAGATGGTCTGTTGGGACAGAGAGTTAGTCTAGTCCAGTGGTGATAGAACAGATGGGAAAATAAGTCACTGAATTACTTCAGCACACATTTCTTGACTGGCTTGAATCTTCCATGCTTGTTTCTCCACTCTGTGGAATGGCACGTAATATTCCATGGGTAAAATCAGTGAGAAGCAGTCCTTCACCAGGGCCAGGTTTTACTCCTGAGGTTTATCTCACAATGGACTTGTGACAACAAACTTAATATGCTGAAAAAGCCTTCTTTTTAAATAGAATGATATAGATTTTGTATATTAATTAGAATATGTGTTGTTCAGAGAACTTTATACTTTGAGCATTTCATGTGACGGTGTTTAATTGTCACAGATGAGGGATTTTCACACTGTGATCTGTGGTTTCTTGAGGTGGCTTCCAATATGCTACACAGCGGTTGAAGTACTTCCAGGAGGTCCACCCAGAGGCCTTCACTGATAGCAAACTATCAATTCTTAAATCTTTCGTGACTCTGTTTATAATGCTTTAAATTCCAAAACAGTTTTGGGACACTACATTTTAAAATATGGATATTTCTTTGCCTGCAGTTAAAATTCTTCAATATTAGGGCTATTGCCAGCGAGATAACGGTAGTCATGCTTTTTCTGAAAAGTCAGGAGAGGACAAACATAGAGGTGGTGGGTCTGTAAATGTTGATGTGAGTGCTAAAGTAGAATCCCATAACCAGAATTACAAGGAGAAAAGACGGGTCATAACCAAGAAGTGCTACCCCCATCCATAGAAGCCTATTGCATCTAGCTCCCTTTGCACCATTCTAATGGTAATTTTGATGCAATCGAGCATGCACATATCCAAAGGAACAGTGCATTGGAATTGGGTGGCTCTGGGATAGGCAACTTTAGGATATTTCCTTCTTAAAAAATGGTCTTCAATGTGACCACAACTGAAAAGCAGTATTCCAAATTATATTTGGCCAGACACTGAGTTGAATGGAAAGTAGAAAAAAAACCTGAGTTAAGATATGGGGAAAGGAGAAAAGTCTTGGCTAGGTCCCAGGCAGTTAGTGGTCACAGGTGATCCTACTATGCAAGAGCATGAGAACTATGAGTTTGCTCCATCCCTTGAAAGCCAACAAGGGATTCTCCATCTTGCTTCAAGAGGGTTTTTTGTGTCTCAGCACAGGATGGCTAACCCAAGGGTTTCTGTGCCTCTTATTTCATTTTTGCAGGGTTTAAGCAGGACCAAAGTAGAGACTACATCTTCACTGACCTCCTGTGGTAAAGTGAATTTCACCCTAAAGGCCTCTTTTGGAATAAACAGCTTTTATTTCCTTAAGTAAAAACAGAGTTGCTTCTGATTAGCTGAAACGAGATAAAAGAATCCAAATCCATTCAGTTCTGTTTGGTTTGGGTTCTGAAGAAAGGCTTCATCCCAGTTGGGTTCATACTGCAATTTATTTTTTGAGGATTTTTTACATTAGGGAGAAGAAAGGGGATGTGGAAGGGAAAGATAACTATGTTAAATCAGAAGCAGCTCTTTTCTAAAAAGAGTTGAGAGTTCCTTTTTCCATAATTAGCACGGTTTTTAAACTGCTGACAGGGCTGCGCTGCTGCTCATTATGAATAAAATCTGGACATGGATAAAGTTGGGTTGAAATCTTGCCCGGAAGGTTTTGAACACAGAACTATATTTTATGTTCAAATGTTATATTTTTATCTTAATTTTCTGTCCCTTTTGACTACTATTATGAGATTAAAGTTAGACGGATAAAGTCATTTGAGAAGCTGGGTAAAAGTTAAATTGCCTGAGTCAGTTCAAACAAAGATGCATTCTTCCTGGGTTGAAAGGAGTACTTCTGATCACTAAAATGGTCTTTTGTGACATTGAGATTAAGCAACGTTATATGATAGTGCTCAGACTTGATACTCCTCATTCCGCTGGAGTACTCTTTCCTACCAGCTGTTGCTATCATCAATTCATTGTTTTCAGGTTGGCTCTAAGGATCTCCTCTCATTAAAGAAACATCAAATTGATCCTTCTGGGCATTTTAGGGGTATCAAGACATGAATTAATTTAATTAGTGTCATAACAGAGAATGTTTTTCTGTAGTCTGGCTAAACATGATAATAAGCAGAAAGGCTGTAACTATATGGTGCTGCTGTCAGTCAGGCTTGGCATATGGTGGCGTCAGGATGGTGTGAGCATGATTTTTATCTGAATCCTAGTGGTAGCAGTAGCAAAATAGCCCCTGTATGGCAGTATTTAAAGCTTGGGTCTGATTTTTTACTCTGCACCTTTGCATCACTTACCTGCAATTTGAGGACTGAGAAAATTTGGGGTTTGTTCTGTAAAGGCATGTTTCTATTTAATCAAGAATTGTGCTATGAGCGTTCAGGTGTTCAGTCAATATTATGTAATTTTTGCTCCTATTTAACTCATAAAGGGAGAATGTTTAATTGCTGTGTCATGAGCAAAATGCATGGGAAGCATGGAAGACTTGACTGAATACCTGAGAAAATAATGGAGTCCTTCCCTGCAGAAATGTCCTCTTGTCTTCCCATCAGTTCAGCAGAAGTGTATCTAGTAGGTGAAGGTGTAATAAAAAGTTCACTTGCAGATGGAAGTACAAGAGACTTTGTCATCCCAGTGAGTCTTTGTATGTTGTCTCTCCAGAGAGCTCTTGGGAATGGAAAACCTGGGAGTTGCAAGCTGGAGGAGTCCTTCCATCAGTGCCAAGCCAAAGAGCAAGTGGGTGTTCACAAGGAAACTGAGACACTCTCAGTGATCAAAAAGTGAACACTGAGGAACTTGTTTCTCAGCTAGAATAAATAGAATATTAGGACAGCATGGGTACCATAACATTACTTCACTGGTCAAGATTTCAGTCCTTTTGAAATTAGTGGGGATTTTGTCACTGACTCGTGTAGTGACGGGATTTCAACCCAAAAGTAGCTAGGCCGGATTGCCTATGTAAAGACTTCTTGGCAGCAGGAGCTAGCAGGGAGCCATCTTCTTCATGAGTGCCAGGAACAGTAGAGTCGGAAGCTGCAGAAAAGGGAACAGATGGGCAGTGATGCATGAGAGCTTTGGGAATGCCCAAGACAAAAACGGCTCCAGTCAAGGTTGCCCACTGCCCTACTTCCCTGCCTGGGCCATGCCATGCCAGGCTGGGGGAATGCACCTGTCTGGGCCCCAGGCCCAGCTCACTGGCACACACCACAGCTCTCTGCCTTCTTGAGAAGACAAGCCCTGGAATATATGGCCAGCATTTGAAGCAGCATAGGTTCATATGTAAAATACCAAGATATGGCAGAGGAGGGTGCAATTTGTTTAAAATTGTGGTGGGAAGGTGGGCTTGTCCGGGAGCACAGCTCACACGCTGCCCCCGCAGTGGGGAGCGTGGACTTCTGGCTTTTTGGTTTGCTGTTTTCCTTTTCTTGGCCAATATCAAAAGTGCTTCCAGGTCAGTACAGTAAAGTGCTGATGTGCATTGGATACCTGAACTTCTTGAAGCCAGTAAGAGTTTTATTGGTATCGCCAATTCAGGGATTTCTGTCCAGAAGGTGTCTTGATTGCTCACATGGAGATAGCATAGAGGGAAAACACCGTAGCAGAGAAAAAAAGCACAGAATACTAAGTGGTTTAAGTGTGTGTGTGTGTGTATATATATATATATATATATAAAATTTGTTTCTAAACCTATTTTTTCACTCCACTGTGTTTTCTCAATTTGGGGCCTATGTTTTCATTTTTTACCCTCCTTTTGTTGCTCTTGATAACATCTTTTCTAACTCTTTTATTTTGTGTATATGGGAACAATAACATTTCATTGCAAATTGTACATTTTAGTCCAGATGACAGTCATTTTCTTCGTGCACGTTTTCTGAGATGCTGAGGACAGATGTCACAAACAGTCCTTTGCAGTGATTAGCTTAGGCAAATCCTTAGAGCTATGTCCCCTATATGCACAGCAGTGCCTCAGTATACACTCTGAATTGTCCTTTAGTAGGTCATCTGTCTAAAACCTGGGAGAACTGTATTCTTGTTATAAAATTTATTTCATCTGTGTAACACAGACAATTTAAAGAGAATGCTTTTGAAATGCTTTTATTTCACTGTAAATCTTGTCAAATGAAATACTGTTTTGTATACTTGGGCAATGCATCAACAGAAACATAATTCAAAGAATGAAGATAATTTCTTCAATGTTTTGAGGCTGCCTATATTGAGCAGCATTCTGGGTGAAGGGTAAACATTTTAATGGAAACAATTTAGTCACCTAAATCTGAAATCTTTGCTGCAACTATTGCTAAGCATTCCATAGAGCCATCTTTTATCTTCTCCCAGATCATAAAATAGATACTTCTTTTCTGTATTAGTTGTTCAGTATTTCAGATATTTCAACAAGGATATAATGAAATGGAAAAACTCTCAGTATAACTTGTACTCCTTATGTCTAGCAGCTGTCAGTCTAAGGAAAAACCCAAATATAGAATCTTCTTTACACTTTGATGGGAATGCTTTTCTCTGTGACCTTATACTCCTAATCAGGAAAATTTGACTCAGATACTCCTTTTCTTTGTTGTAGTTGGTTTTTGGGTTTGGGTTTTTTGTTTGTTTGTTTGTTTGTTTGGGGTTTTTTGTTTGTTTGGGTTTTTTGTTTTGTTTTTTGTTGGACTGAGGTTTTTGTTTGTTTTCAGGGTTTGGAGTTTTTAAAATTGTATAGCTTTCCAGATGCAACTCTCAGTGTCCAGGAATCACAAGATCTATTTCTACTTCAAAGAAACTGCTCATATTAGATTCAGTAAGAAAACAGTATTATTGCAGATGCCTGCAGATTAGCCTGTGCATTTTTGAGTAAAGTTTCTTCTTCTGTAGGTACTGAGAAGTCAGTAACAACCATCAGTGGGAGTTAGAGGATGTCGTGCATCATGGTAGACGATCAAGTTTTGCTAAGTCTGCTTCTAGCACTGCATGACATGTCAGGTCTAAATGCAGGTGTTGTGGAAGGTTGCTTTTGTCTCTTAAAATGGCTAACATTACAGTCTTATGGGTAAGTTTTAGTTTTTCTTGATATTTAGACACAATCTGTGATGCTTTGCTCAGTGTTTGTCTTTTAATAATGAAAGTTAGTTCACTAGAGCTAATGACTTAGGAATGGGTGGCGTATTATAGACATTCAGAGGAAAATTTTAATGCTACTGTGAGATAAAAATTTGAATTTTGGGGCTTGTCTATATGTGTAGGTGTGAGGACTGCAATTTTTGGATTGGAAATGTCAAAATGCATTCTGATTTTTTTTGTGGAAACATCATATATTAATGTGAAGATGGCAAAATGTTCCCTGTAATGCTTTTGGTTATAGTGGAGCTTGTCAGAGAACAAAACACTCTCGTCTTCAAGACTCCCAGCAGGAGAACAGTTTCCACAGTGTGATCTGATATGTCGGCAAAACGTAACTTTCTGCACCGAGGATAAGACACCTTTTTCTTGCTAGGAATCACAGAATAGTTAGGGTTGGAAGGGACTGCTGGAGATCAGCCAGTCCAACCCCGCTGCCAAGGCAGGGTCAGCTGGAGCAGGTTACACAGGAAGGCATCCAGGGGGGTTTTGACAAGGAATATACAAACGGCTCACTGGCGGCATTGCAGTTGTTTTGCTGCTTCCCTCCAGGTCCCAAATCACTTAATCTCACAGATGCCTCTTCTGCCCGTGCGTGAGTGTGGCACTGGCGCTCTGGGCTCTGCGTGCCGTGTGGCAGGAGATGCCATACGAGATGCGCCGTGTCAGGAAGCAGCCGTTCAAACTAATTCACTCACTGCATAACAACCTTGGGAAGTGCAGCTTAACGGGATTTTAAAGGGATTTGAAGCAAGACGTTGAGGTCTCATTTCAGTGAACTAGAGCTGAACCAGAGAAAAACAGCAATATTTTCTTTTCATTTCGTTGTGGCATACTTTTCTAAATTATCAAAGCTGCACCCTTCCAAGTTAAAATTTTGGGGAACGTACCTTCTGGAAGGTGTTTGGATAGAGTGCTTCCAACTGGAAAATTTTTTGGCATGTCCCTAAATTCTGGGTCTCAATAGAAAAATAGTGGAAAAAGAAGTATTTTTTAAATATGCGTAAACTCCTGCATGAATTCTAAAATAGAACCTTTCATTTTATTTGGATTTTATCATGTTGAAATTTGTTGTCGTAGAAGAACAGAAGGCTAAAGTGAGAAAAAAAAAAACTGGAAGTTGTTCAGTATTCCATTAATAGTCCCTGATTAGGAGAAAATTAAAGAACAATACAGTAAGGATAAATTATTCCAAGAGTGGCTGAAAGTTGTGCACATGCTCATGGAAAATCAGGGACATAACTATGATACTTCAAATTGAAGAAAATTCATTATTTACTGTTTTTTAATGGGGATTGGCATACTGCGGGAAAGGCAGAAATTCACATGCATGGAGAGAGGAAAGACATAGTTTATAGAGGCTAAGAAATATTTGTGACAGCATGAATTTATGTACTCATTCCTGAAATGGGACTTAAGTAAGACATAAGAAGTACACAAGTCTTGTGCCAGCTCTCTGCACAGGGGTGAATTTAATCTAGAATGAATAAGGGTCTTTTACTTATTTTGTTTATTTTTTGCAGTCTCTCTGCCCACTTCCTAATACTGTGTTTTTTAGACGGTATTTTGGACAGCAGTGCACCACCTCTAAGTCAAATATCAAGGACAGTGTTTGTAGGAAAGTTAATATATTGCTTTAATCTAAAACAACATCTTGCCTTTATGGCTTACTCAAATGTTAAGAAATCCACTAATAATTTTTAAAAGCTATAGTTTAGAACAAGTGCTTAACACTTATGAACTAAACCCAAAGACAAAAATAAATGTTTGCTAATAACTGGAACAGAACTGGATTTTTTTTCCCATCAGGTGTGCAGTTTGTGGTGCAGCACCTGATAATTACTGGCATTGTTTGTTCTATGAGAGCATTTTGTGTGATATCCTATTTAGTGCAACTTGTGGCTACAGATTTTGCCACTGTTTCACCATTAACCTTTTTTGTGACCTGTGATTTCAGCATGCTGAACTGTAAATTCAGCCATATAAACATTTTAAGTATTAGATTTCTGAACGTTCATGGGAGTAATCTGGTTTCTTTTTAATACGACTGCTGTAAGTGGTGTTAACACAGCTAAATTTTCTTTTAGTATGGATTTTTAAAATGCATCCTTAAAAATTTAGAGCCTTTGAGAACCGTATGGGTGGTTTGAAGGTAATTTGCCTTTCATCAACAATTATATGTCTAATGTTAAACAAAGTAGTTTGCACTAAGGACCTAGGAGGCAAGTTTGGACTTCTGTGTTTGAAATAAAGTATTCATTTTTATTATGAAGAAAAATGTAATGGCCTTCAGTAATAGAGTTGGATCACAATATATTTCACATATCAGTCTATTTGGATGTTTCTTGAGTTCAGGTGAACAATTACTCTTTTTAATTACTTATCTTTGTGTGCATTTTGATATATGTGCATGAATGCTTTCATTTGTAATTTCTATTTCTTTTAAAATGAATTTTTTTGGTAGATGCACTTTTGTAAGAATAGTTGTTACCTACAATTTAATTTTGTCCAGAGTTACACAGGGTTGGAATTGTCTCCAATATACCAGTAGGCACAAAATCTACAAAACTTTGTAATGTAGGTCTTGCTTTCCTTTTGTGTCAGACATTTTTTTCATATTAACTCATATTAATTCTTTGGTAGATTCTTAAAACCAGAATCAGCCTTTTTTTCAGTGCATGTTATTCATACAGATTGCAGGGCAAAAAATTATGGCTATTTTGAAACAATCCTATTCTGTACATATGCAAACAATCTTCCTACTGAACTCTAAAAGATAAGGTCTAATTTTTCAAGGGAACTCTCATACATGAGGTGGAGGTACGCATCTGCTTTTTTTTTTTTTTTTTCAAATATCAAAAAGCATCTTGACTTCATGGATGTTAGAAATTTTACTGTAAACATTTACCTGAGCAATGCTAAACTTTGCCTGAGGCATTTTTTCAAAGCAAGTTATTTTCATCCTACAAGGATACCATACATTAAAGAAAAAGTGCATACAGCTGTTTGTGGGGGAGGGACTGTATTCAGGAAGACACTTTGTGGCACTAAGGCACTTAGCTTTGGGGCTGCTTTCAACTCACCTCAGTGCAAGAAGTAGTGTAAATATTTTGCTTTCCTACTCTGCTTTACAAACAATTCATAAAATATTGTTATGTGAAGATGAAATACATACTTGTCCTTAGGCTTCTTCATGGAGATTAAAATGGCCATGAAAAAGGCATGAACTTTGAGCATTAGGTTGTCATCTGTAGGTTATAAATAAGAAGGTACAACTATAATCTTGTGGTGGAGGCCTTCTGCAGTTCTTTTTGCTTGTTGAGGAAAGTGTGCAATGCCTCTTATGGTAACTTTGCAGTTGAGACAGTGTCTGTGATGGATGTGATGCAACCCCTTACTCTCTAAATAGGGGGTCTCTTCTTAAATCATGTTACTCGAAAGCTCTTTCTGTTCAGCCAATTTAATGACACAGCCAGATCAATATTTAAGAAGGTGTTATTTTGCTCAACCATAGTAATTAGTTTGCCGAAGTTTATGGACAAGTTATAAAACTCTGGATGTAGGAATTTAAAACAAAAGCACTGGAAAACCCTTTACTGTAATGGCCTCCATGTCATCAGACAGCTGTGTCATGTCTAGAGGAATGTTTTACAAATTGAAGTAATTACTTATTAGTGATCCTTTCATATTCTGTTCTTCCTTGTTCACACATCGAATTATTTTCCTTTAGTGATCTCGCATCCAAGTTAGTATTGAGAACAAACCTCTCAGATAAGTACAAGCTAAAGTAAAGGGGAGTAGTATATATGCTACCCCTAGAGTAGAAGACAATTTTGTTTTTTAAATTCTAGGTTTTATACCAGGTCACATTTGGAGTTGGGAGTCCTTTCATATCCACCTCCAATCTACCTTCAATTGTATAATTATACAAACCCATGAACATTAATGGAGTATAATTCTCTCTCCTTCCTCCTCCTACCATTCCCATCTCCTGTCACTTGAAAAACCTTAAATTATCTCTCATCAGACTGCAAATGCATGACTGTTTCCTCCTTTCAGAAAACATACAGTCAAACCTGCCAGATTTGATGGGATTAGCAAGAAACAGGAGGAATCACAGAGGACATTTACTCAGCTAGTTACCTACTTAGTGTTATAACTATAATGCTTCTCAGCCCCAGTATTTCACAGGAATCCCCAAAAGGTCTGCCAATAGCCTAAAGTAGTTTTGCTAGTAAACTTCATAGGATGAAGGGGTATGTTTTCTTCTCCCACTTTAAGGAAAACCCACGATGACAGCTGTGAAGCCATAATGGTGCTCCTGGTGTCTATCTCCTCTTCCCCAAATTGCACAGGGTAACCTGCTGTGACTTAAACTTCTCTGGAGGTAGTGGGGTGCTACTCCACTACTAGGAATCAACTTCATACAATTAACAGGGGGGAGCAAGGCTAACTCATTATCAGATGGGATCCCAGCCACTTCTTGTACAGCCACAGGATCACACTGATTGCACAGCACATTTTTCACACCTTTTGATATGTGTGTGGCTTAGGTCCGAGTAAGGCATTTGAAACAGTGCTGTTAATATGTAGTATTTCCATCCGCTGCTGGATTAACAGGCCTTTGTGGCCTGGTGTCTCAATCTGCACTAAGAGTACTTAGCTCTTCAAATGCTGTTGCATTTGAAGGGAGAGAAGATACTGTTGGGAAGCCTTGATTCCTCCAGCAATATGCACCTACCCTTGACTCACCTGGGGCCAGACTGAAACTAGCTCAAATCACACAGAAACTGGGACCAGACAATCAGAAAATCAAAGCAGTCAAGTGTCAGCCTGGGTTCCTTTTTAACGCTTTTTCATTTGTTACAGCTTTCATTTTTTCTTTGGCTTCCACTATAACTGACATCTGCTTTTCAGATTTTTTTTTCTACGAGATCTCATCAAGTTGTTGAATGCCCAACACTTGCTTCTTTTCAGCCTTCTGAATTCAACATTTGCTTTTGTCAGAGGGAAAATAGTGCTTTCAGTTACAGATATTTCAGCTTCCATTGATGAAAGGAGAGCTTATGGTCTATAGGGAGATGTGCTATCTTTTATTATAACAGCTGATACAGCTGAAGGAAAAGACAAGCTTTTGAGCACACAGTCCTACTCAAGGAGAAGCTTGTGAGAAAAAAAATTTACTCTCTGCTTGATCCACATTAAATGAAATGTGGATGAGTACAAGCTAGGAAAATCTCTGAGCAACAACATCTGCTCAGTGTTTTGCAGTAGTTCAATACAGAAATGTTATTTCAGCCCAAACTCCCCTTTTTTAAACAGATGACAAGAGAAGTGGTAATCCTGCTGTGTTCACTTGGAAAGCAAGTCAATTCCCTTCCACTTTCTTCTACAAGTCTCCCAGTAAATGTCTGGGTAAAGACATGAAAATGTTTTAATAATGTATATTTTGGTTTAGATTACTGGAGAGATTGTATGTCTGTAGAGACATGCAAATTCCGTGTTTATTGTGGTCATTTTTGACATTTAGAAAAACCAACCCCCCCTCAAGTAAATATGTGCTATGCATGAGCAGATTGGTCTTACCATCAGTAAATAAAACTACCACTGAGTCCTGAGATGGGGGTCAGCCCCATGGCAGCTCTAGCCATGCTAGAAACACCTCAAAATCTCTTTAAAGCAGAAGCAGCCCTTCCCTGAATCTATCTATTTTCTGTGTTCAAAGCTGGAGCTGGATATCACTCCTTTCCTGTCTGCCTCCAGACATGCAGGACAATGAGTAACCAACTCAAGGTATTTCCCACCCTATTCAAAGGACAGAGAACAGAAAACACAGAGGGGAGAAACTCCTATCTTTATTTTCATTCTCTGGTATCTTGGGATAATAATTCAACACCTTGGGGCTACCTGTGTTATATCAGTTGCCTTTTTCTCTCACTGTTAGAAAACAGAGGCTGAATTTGAGGTCTGCACTGTCGGGGCTGTTTCTGCCTGAGAAATACACTGCATGCACATCTAGCTCTCAATCTCTCTCTCCTTTACACTTATATTTGATGCTTGGCTTTATAGTTAGTTTCTTCTTAAATCTGAGGTTACCTGACACATTAGATGATGGGAATATTTAATGATATCTGGTCTGGATTTCTGAGTCTCCAATAACTGCAGCTGAACTACGTTCTGTCTTTTTGGCAAAAATTTAGTGTTACCTAAAAAGCTGTTGGTAATGAAGAGATCACCACAACTGTTGACTGTTACATGTTTATTGGTTAATTATTCTGACAATTAAGAAATATATCCATTTTCTGGTTTTAATCTGAGGGCTCAAGTTTTCAGCCCTCCTACACCTTCTTTCTATTTTGCAGTCAACTGTCTACACATGAACTTCTGTGGTATTTGCAGCAGCCCACTTATCTCAGTTATGTTGTGTTAAGTCTGGCCTTAGGAAGAGGATTTTTCTCCTCTATGTGGATTAACCTGATTACAGCATTCATATAATAGGTTGAGATTGCCTCTTCTCTTTTTATGTTAAAAAAAAAGAAAATCTGTCAATTTACTCGCAGTATTTATTACTTTAGGAGTGATAAAAATCATGACATTAAGAAAAAATGTTCTTTGCTTAATTTCATTATATGAAAATAGCACTTATGGTAATCTACAGTTTAATGTTGGGAAAAACTGGCCTATTTTTGAGATCTGGTTTTCTTTGATCTCTTATTTCCTGGGGATTTTCCACAGCATTTGTGTCATGAAATCTGCTTTGTCTCTTTGACCTTAGAACTCATATAGCAGGCTGTTTCCTTGTGTTTGTACACCCCGAAGTTTCTCTTTTTTTCCCTACACTTTCTGTTATGTAATCCTTGACTACTTTTTTTCTTAAATAAAATTTTTCCAAGTATCCATTCTAAGTGGATAAAAGTGATAAGTGATCACTTATCTTTCAAAGTGATAAGTGATAAGAGCTGCCTTGTCTTCATTCTTCTTCACTAAAATGGCACTCAGTTCTAAGCACTGTCAGTGGTTTTTGCCAGAAGACACTGAGTGGAATTTGGTAATATTCTGGCCTTTTTAAACCTAGCTGGAGCATATGCAAGAACCAAATCCATGGCATTTGTTTTCCTCAAATTCCTCAAAATTTAAACCATACATTTTAGACAGTTCATTGCTTTGCTTCTCTGAATCTTGCTAAAGATAATGTACATCCCCTTGTTATCTTTCATAACAGCATATAATGGTTCTGTTGTTTTGACATGGATTTCCTGTTATTTCTTCCTCTGCATATTTTAGAGTAGCAACTTCTAGTGAGAGAGAGAGAGAGATTTGGACATGCATATGCTTTTGGAAAAATACAAACATCCTGGATGAGATAACCAAGAAGGTAATTTCGTATTCTGCTAGAAACTCTTGAAATTAAATGCAGTTTTGACCCTGATGCTGCCATGTTATAGAGACAAGACATTCCTCTGGAAAAAAAGTGCTAGTGTAGTCAAAATTTGTCTCCTGTCAGTGGCTTCTGTGCACATACTTTATCAAGGCTTTAAGGAACCAAGTTATTCCTTTGTCCAGTTAGCATTTTGAGAAGAGTTCTATGTAGATACAATGGCTGTGAAGGAATGTACAGTTTAAGGAAGAGGTGAATTTTTTTTCCCTCCTTTTTCATGCCTCAATTTTTGGTCTCCTGAGCCGGAGTTTTTTCTTTTGCTTATGAAATAAATTAAATCCAAATCAAACACAGATTCTCTGCTCCAAGTTCTTAGAGGTGAATTCTTTTTTCTTTTATTTTTCTTTTTTTAAATTTCTTTTTGCACTCTGTCTCCCAAATTTCATTGAAATGTTTAGTCCCATTTTATAGCAAACCCACAGTTTTGTAGCTTTTTCCATGGTGAATTACAGATCAGTTTTTCTTTCAAGGATGATAGACATGGACTTGGTTAGACTGTTGCATCTGTCTTAACTTGGGTTCATTATATTCCACTCTAGAAAAAAAAATAGACTTGCCAAATATTTTTATTGGCTTGTCACCTTTACTGTTATAAAAACATTAAATTGAGAACCTATTAAAACCAGATTTTAAAATGCCTGAAAATCATAAGTATGTCTTGCAATAATGTGTATGGAGTCATTTTAGTGAATGTCTGATTTTTCATTAAATTTTTGTAATTTTCAAAATCAGCCTGCCTAATTTAAGAGTTCCTTAGGCACCACAAATGCTGTCTTTTACTGTTTCATGAGGGAATGGATAATTAGTCTGAAAACTGTGAAAACTTTCAGCTAAATTTTCTCTCTGAAATGTCAGGGGAGGACATGGTAGGAAGAACTGCCCTTCGAGCAAGATGATCAGCAGTGTCACATGGAAGGTAATGCCATATGTCTGGCAGAAAGGCTCCAGGAGACAGACACTAGCTCAGATTTTCAGAAGGGAAGAAAGATTGTAGGGAGCAGGAAAATCTGAGCCATTTGAACTGAAATAAAAGGAGAGTGAACTGCAAAATTACAAGACACCTTTGTATTTTGGGTGGCATATGGGCCTGGATACTTCCTAAAGTTGTGGTGGACTTGGCCCCACTTATAATAATTTGCCAAAACATTAGAGACATATACAGTTTAGTAAAACTGAGTCTTTTTATAATATATGTGAATTTTGATTTGCAATATTCTCCTGAGGAGCACTTTGTGATGAGGGTTATGGTTAAATGGAATATCCTTGTATAATAGCAGAGGTATTAGCAGTGGTTTTTTCTTCCTTCCTGCCACAGAGCTATCTCTAGGCCTCCAGTGACTTTTCTTCTTTTCTTCATTTTTCACCCTTTTGCATTGGTGAAATCAAGATTAAATTACCCAATAATTAAATAAGAGGAAAACCTAAATTGAGTATGTGTTTGAGATCCCTTTTTAAAGTTAAAAATAAAACTAATTTGCACACATGCACATACGTATTTACAATCTCTTGTTGAAATATAAATTAAAGAAACACAGCCACATTCTTGCCTGTAAGCCAAATTCACTTAATTCAACATTGGTGGGAACCCAGACACAACCAAAGACCCGCAGACCTGACTGCTGTAAACTAACAGTTCCGCTTGTGCCCAGGTCTGCCAAGAACTGCAGAGTACAACGAGGACCAGCATTTATTAAAGATACCCTACATCACTATATAAAATTGTTGCAATTGAATCTCAACATAGTAGTCTCATCAAATTATTTTTTTCTCCTTGACATGATCTGGTAGGAGAAATTCAAAGGGATGTTAAAGTTTCCTCAAAAAGATTTAGTTGCACAGTTCCCACTAATTAATTTATTTTGCTAAAATTGACACTTAAATTGTAAAAGAGTTAAATACACAAATAATTTTTTACAGAATCAAAGACTTTTTCTTTTATGTATGAATTTTTTAAAGTGTTTGTCCTTTTATTTGGATCATCTTTTGCTTTATTTTATTAAAAACAATTTTTGTTTGCTTTCTGTGTATGCTGGTAAATTTTCTGTGGAAGGAAAGACTATAGTAACGTTGTATGAAAAGTAGTTAATGGATTATTTTTCCCCATTCTGGTCTGAAATACTTTGGAAAAGTTGCACTGTGAAGTGCGATAAAACCAGTACCCAAGGATTTAGACTACTCAAAAACATGATCAGTGACAGAACAAAATTAGACTAAACTTACTGAGGTGTTGCCCACAAGAAAGATTTTAGGGCAACTTCCCAAGTTACAAAAGCAACAACCCCTAATACTTCCTGCTACCAAAGGCCGCTCCCATACACATGCTCCCTTGTCATCCAAACCTCTCCTGAGCCAGAATACATGCTGTTACCAAAACATCATGTGTCGGGAAAAGCTTTCTAATTGCTTTGAAGATAAAGTACTGGAACAGGTTGCTTAACAAAACTGTATAATCCCCTTCATGGGAGATGGTGAAGAAATGTTCAGGCAGTGAGCTGATGTGTGTGGCCTCTATATTTAATCCCCCACTGTGCTTGGCAGTTGACAGGATACCCTCTGGAGAGCCCTTCTTAGGCAAATTTCTAGGATTTTTGTGATGGCAAACAGATGTGATGGCAACAATTAGTATATAATTGGCACTGATATTCCTGATATTGTGTTAGCAGGACTGAACCAGTACTTGGATAGAGTGGAAAATTTCCCAAAAGTGCTCAGCATAGATCTGGTTTGACTTGTAAATCAGTAAACATTTCAGTTAAGGCTGCGCACAGCCCTGTGGTCCCTAAATACAGGGAGTGACAGGAACTGGAACTGTCCTAGTTAGAGAAAGTAATTTCAATCCCTTTTTTTGTCTAGATAAAAATGCAGATAACCCACCAACAGGTTTTGCCACCAGTCATGTCAAGCCAGATGAGGTCATATGAGCTCCCGTCACAGCATAACAGATATTCCAGATACCTCTGTGCTACTTCTGTGCTGATATCTTTGGAGATCTTTTACCCTGAGGGCAGAAAACGTATCAAAGAGAGGAAATTGAGAGTGGTTGTGCCTTTGAGACAAAATATACTGTAAGGACCATCCATAAGCAATAACACTGGAGGATAAATTTGTGGTAAGACACTTCATAACGTCCCTCTATGTGCCTGCATAGACAATCATTTTAAATACTGGGGTGTGAACAGAAAGAATTAAATGGATAAAGCACAATCACAAGTGGAAAAACACTTATTTGATTGACTATTTTTTAAATTGCTTTTTTCCTGCTAAACACATAAAAGCTGTTCCCAAAAAGGTTCTGGTTTTTATATATTAAATACTTTTTGAAGTGCTTTAATGGAGTTTGCCTATAATCTGATGTCTTTCAGACATGTAAATTATAAAATACATTTATGGCATTCTGCTGGAATATTCTGGAGCTGAAGTACCCTAAAGAAATTGTAAAGGTTTGACAGATTGTTTAAATGCAAAGAGCACATTTTGTTAAGTTTTCCCAAGTATGGATATTCCATTCACTACCTTATTACTTGTTGAAATTCTGAGAAAGAAACTTGGATTTTCATATATTGTTACTAATGTGGCTAGCAGTAGATGGTCAAAGATATTAAGTACTGAATGGAAAGCACTTTGGGAACAATTTTCCTTATGAATTAAGAGAAGAACTGGAGTTGATTCAATTAATGTATGGGTTTCTTGTGTTTCACATAAAATTGTTAATCATCAATGAAAGACGGGAGATTGTTGCAAGGCTATGAGTTTGAGCTCACAGTTTGAGCATCAGAACCAATTATTTACTTGCCAAAAACTATGTTTAAATTTGTGGATATGTACAGAAGTTGTTGAGACTTGAGACTAATTTTTCCTCCACAGGAAGCTTGCAATGGTGCAGTTCTCTTATCCCACTACGGTTTTATCTAACGGTATTCACCACTTGAACAGTCCCATATGTATGGTGAAGAATAAAATAATAACGCTGTGGGTTTGTTGCTGTTTGGGCTTAGGTTTGTGCTTAAGCGAATCAGTCGCGTCGTGCTACCTCATTCAGAACTGTAGCTCTCAGGTTATCACGGGGGTTGCCACAAAGCCATGGTTGTGTTCAGTGCCGGTCTTCAATTTGTGTCTTGTGTTCTGATCCGTGTTTTCATAATCAAGATGAATGGAACTCTGCAGAAGCACTGTAGGCTAAGAATTATCCAGAAAGCTTGGGGGCCATCAATTTAGAGATGTACAATATTGACCTAAAGAACTTGCAGTCTAAGTGGATGCAAGGAATCTCCTGTATGTGGCAAGTGGGACCATTTTGTCCCATCTCAGCTGGCTTTGGATGGAACATAATCACCATCCTTATATATGGTACCAGTGCACAGTCCCAGCCTCAGAACACACCTCTGATGACTGGTGGTATAGGATACCCCTGTCCTTAGCACCAAAATTTGGGTTCTCTTGGATAATTGGATTGTAACCTGAAGCTCACGTTACTGAGTATGAGATGGACTTTCGATTCACTAAGAATACACTGCCTGTTTTTTTAGTTTTGCCAATGCAAGCAAATGCAAAGGATGGAGGAAAACCCAAAAAGAAAAGAAAAAGAAAAACAAAACAAAAATACTATCAGTGGCATTGGGACTTTTTTCAGACTCATCTCAGGAGATGGGGTGAAAAAAAAAAGAAAAAGAAAAGTCGTTGGTGAAAAAAAAAAAGCGAAAAAGGTTTGTTTAAAAATGGATCCATTCAATTAATAGACACGATTGGCACTGCCAAGGAGCAGAAGCCTGTGGCATGGAATTGGGGTCAGGAGGACAAAGGTGTGAATAGTCTAATTGAGTAATTCAGTGGTTTTTCCTCATTTTTTGTAACTTGAAACTGTACCTTGTCATACCAATCCAGTCATGCCGAGAGGAGACTCACAGTGTGGTCAGTGGAAGGAAGCAGGCATCTTATGAGGTTGGTTAGTCATACTCAAAGCAGCCTCTAGTTTCTCTCTTTTAAACATAGTTACAGCTGGGGCTGGCTTGCTTGGACATAGAGTTATGAAGATGCATGAGATGAATCCCTGCTTGTGTGTGTCCTAGAACAGGCAAAACCCCTTCTGCCTCTAATCCTCTTACTCTCTGGTGTGATTTCTTTCTTTCAGTACAGACCCGGTCTTAACTACGACTTCTGCTGGTCTTCTCAAAGGCTCCCTTTCCATATTACGTTGTCTCCCCAGTTCTAGTGACTGCCTGCCTAGCATTAAGTAGCTATTCCATGGGATAACTTTGGTCAAACAGTTGAAGTAGATTTAACAGTTGAAGAAGTAGGCTTCAAATTGCAGCTTCAATGGTTTTTCAGTGTTATTCTTCCAGTAAGATGTCAAACATCTTTTGCAGGAAGGGCAGCTGCCTGGCAAGGAATTCGATAGGTTTGCTGTGGGCAAGATTAGACATGTGTTCGAACATAATACAAAATGTAGTTCATAATTTCATAAAGACATGTTCCTCTCTGTAACGGATACAACAGACAGATGGGGGAGCACAAGTTTCAAGAGACACAATTATGATTCATTTGCGAAACAGGCGTGTTGCACAACAGCTGCTTGCCAACATCAGCTATTCTTCTTTTGCCCTACAGCTGTGCAAATCTATTTTAAAATTTTTAAGTTGTTTTAGAGAGAGAAAAGTATTTTGTTTGATCTAGTATGTTTTAAATGCTTTTTATAAATAGAACATCTGAAATGTTTTGAAATGAAACACTTTCAAACTTAAGAGTGAAATATTTGGAAGAAATATGGCAAAGATATGCTTTTCAGTACTTTTTAATGTAATTAGTTAATGAAATTTACCACTACCTGATTTAAAATGTAGGTCAGTTTGAAAGAAAAATTTTGAAAGAGAACAAAGTAGTTGACAGACAAGAGGCAGGACTACTTTCAAAGTAAAGAAGGAATAATTTGCTGTTAGTAATTTTCAGTCTGGAGTTTAGATTTTCTTAATATATTTTATCTAGCTTATGTTGAAACATTTCCTTTTTTGCCATCTATCTCCTCACATTTTTATAAATTCTCTTTGTAAAGTCCCGATCCAGATCTGAATCTATGATGGTTGTGTGTCTTCAAAGTTGGAGGAATATCTAAATCAATTTCCTGAAAAAATCACTATTGCCTGAAATATAACAGCCTGTGCTTTTACAGTTATTTATTAAATGCTCAATAGATATTTTATTGCTCAGTGGATAACAACCAAACATCAACTCTTCTGTTGTAAGTGGAAAGTTTATTACTCCTATTACAATTTTTCTGGCTTTCTTAGAGAACCAACTAACATCTATACATTGGGGTAGTAGCTTTTAATTGTTTCAGAACCTTCCTGGAAATGTGGGATGACTTAATATTTCATGTGGTTTTCTTTCCTGCTTTTGTGCTTCAAAGGATGGCGAACAAATTAGCAAAAACCTCAGAGCCAGCTACTGTCCTATATCTGCACAACTCCCACCAGCTTCAACCTGCAAGCTCTGCTTAATGACTTGAAATGGATATGGCTTTATAGTCTCCATGTGATGATTGAACTCATGATGGTGATGAGAAATGAGTGTGTGCTACAGCTGCAGGATCAAACCCTTAGGAAGTACATTACCCTAGTGTACAGCTGAAGGCTTCTTGTATGCCTTAGCTTGTTTCACTACAATCGAACTCATGTATTTTAATCTATGGCTCACCGTATTTGACTTAATGTGGGAAAGAAAAATTAAAAATTTCTCATTATCTACAGCTATTTATGCGTACATCTAACAAACTCTATAGACACGTTGTTTCAAAACAGGTTCAGCTGCAAGCAGAAAAAATGTCTGGTGACTCTCGGTTCTCCTCTCTAAGAGCTAATAAAACTTGGATTTAGTATAGAATCTTTAAAGTAAAAAAATTATGGTAAGTTAGGAATTTTGTAAAAGGGGAAAAAAACACAAGTATTAATTTCAAGCTGGGCCCATAATAGTTATAGGGTACATTTTCAAATCTATATAATTAAGGGCTCCAGAAGAATTAGAAGGAAGCTTAAATCATAGGATTTTTTAACTGAAATGCAGTCATGGGCTATGCATAATAATCTGGATTTTTTCCTACATTTATCAGCTGAAGGACACTAGAATGGGTAATGATGAAATTACTGTAGAATCCAGGCCATGACTCATAAATACCCATTACTGTAAGCATAAGGACACAGCAGTACTGTTTTCTTTTTCAATAGATAGGTATATGAATAAAATGAACACGAGAATAATGCATGGCCAGGCTCCCGTAACTTTTTTGACATAGATAGATACATGGATGGATGAATGGATGATGGATGACGATAGGATATCATCTTGCTTTTCCTGCAAGTAGGTACTTTTTCTGAGTATCTACTCTGTTCCATCTGAGTTCTACTGACTGTAAGATCATAATCACTCACAATATTTTTCTTAGCATTATAGTTGTGATGGTTTCCTGATTTCACAGTTCAGATCTCTTCAAACAGACTGGCATATTAGGCAATGTTGAGGTATTACCAGCAAAATCCAGATGATGTCTCTCACCCACTGTATTCCCTAAGGGAGGACAGATTTTTTATTCTCTGTACAGATCTTGGGGTCCCGTGGTTATGATTCTTATCTCAAAACAGAAAGACTGTGGATGTTTGATACTGCTTTCCATTGCTATGCAGTCTCATCTGTATAAAATTAATAGCTATAGGAAGGTTTCGAATAGACTTCAAAAAGGCTCTAGGAGCCCTGCCTTTAGGGTCAAAACTCCAGGGCATGAGACTTGGAATTTGGAAGGCATTCTGGAATAGACATTTTGCTCCTATATCATGGCAAAAAGCAGTGGCTTCTCTCAGTGACCTCTCTTCCAAAAGGAGAAACTAACATATTTATATAGATTCGAAATAATTTAAAAATCATCTGAGGCTTTCAGATTCTAAATCCTTTTCCGACTTCTCAGACTAGCACTATCAATATAACATTCACAGATTTACTTCTGGGCAAAAAGTCTCAGCTTTTACATAACCCACTGACATTCAAATGATTTTTTCCAATCACAGTTGAGTTTTGACTTCAACTTGGCTGCTTGAGTAAGCGAATTTGAATAAATAAATCTTTAAAACCAGCCTAGATAAGTTTTTTAATCTCAAGTTCAGAAGAGCTTCTGCTTAAGCCAAATTTGTTTCAAAGAGTTTATAGAAGTGATGCCTAATAGTTTAGCCTGCCAATTTAAGCAAATCTCATAATGGTCTTAAAGTTTCTACTGTCTCCACTAATTTCTACATTTTCTTTGAACTCATTTACATAAGTGAATAATATAATCCCAGCCTCAGAGTCCTTGAGTGAGAACTATTTAGCACATGTGGCCACCGAAGTCTATGGAAAGATTTCTGTCTGTGGAAAGATTTTTGTGGAAATTGGGCTTGGGTTCTTGGGTTCCCTGAGACCACTGCAATTAGGAATGGATTTTTCCTCTCCCTTTCACTGAAATCAGTGGGAATTGCTTACTCAGAGACCTTTAAAGTAGAGGCCTTTAAAATTCTAGCCTTTCAACAGCCTAGCTTGAAGCCGTGTTTGAGGAATAGTTGTTCAGTAAGATTTTGATTTTATTTGTACTCTGTAAATCCAGATATAATTAGTGATAACTTAAGATGGCCTAAGCTGAAGTTTAAAATGACTGGATATTCACACCCAGCTGAGGGCATGATCCAAAAGGTATGGTGCTAAGGCTTTGCCTCACTTTAACTCTGTTTCCTGATGGGAAATTATTTTTTTCTTTTTCTTTTTCTTTTTCTTTTTCTTTTTCTTTTTCTTTTTCTTTTTCTTTTTCTTTTCTATATTATTATTATTATTATTATTATTATTATTACCAACTGTCTTTCCTCAAAGAGGGGGAAAGTGTAGGATTCTTGAAACCAAAGATCAAAGAAAAGCAATTCTCTAGTCACAGTTGGACAATGTCAGAATTTCTGAGCTCCAGGTACTGTGGTGTTATGGGAACAAACAGGGTGGGTTGAAGACACTAGCATGCACAAGAATATCTCTGTGACCCTGTCTTTGCTGGCTTCTGTGAAGAGCAAACAAAGGGTGACATTATCAGCAAAATTGTTTCAAAAAACCTCTACTGTGATAAATTTTTAAACAGAAGTTATAACATAAGAAGGATTCATATTTTGTTAAATCTAGCAAATTGTTGGCATGTAATATAAACAATAAATTCTTTCCTGCTGGGGGAAAATTCACTGGAATTAATTAAACTTATACCATGGATAAAGTTTACCCAACACATAGAAAGTACACTTTACTGAAATATTTTTTTTATTTTTAATGAGTTCAGTGGTTACAAAATAGTTGTGTAATGGTTTTAAAGATACAGATTTAGTGAACTTTTTGAGCTGCCTGCTATTTGAATAATATTAGCAGTCTAGAGATTAATAAATAATAACAGTTCTGCAGACTAGAAAAAGAGCTGGACAGTCATGCATGCAGCCTGTGTCAGCACAGAAGAATGCTTCTGTATTGTTCTTAAAGATTTTCTCTGAGGAAAAAAAAGCTCCTCTTGATACATACATTCTCAGTAGTTACATTTTCCCTTGATCTGGGAGTAAAATATTTCCGAATATGATTTGTATTAAAAATTCCAAATATTGTGAAATATCAACTTGTAGAAGAGCTTAAAGGAAAGAAGAGAGGGCTAGGGTAAAGTTGAATGTCCACAAGTGTATTGGAGGATAGAAATCTTAAATAGTGTGAGCAACCAAGAGGCTACATTCTGCTCTCAATTACTCTGGCATAAATCTAGAATTACTCATTGGAAGTTCAAAGTTTTTGCTGAAGATTTACACCCATATAATGAAGAACAGAGTTCAGTTATGTAAGGGTGGGAAAATCAATTTGGCCAGAATGTAAGTAGCCTGGAACACAAAGTCTAATCACAGAAGGAAACCTTTTCCAGGTCAGAAAGCAGACTGCACGTTGTGTATCCCTCTTTTTTTCTTCCCCTCCTCCCCTGCCATCTTTAGCTAATATATTCAAGCAAGTATAGACTCCTGCTCCTTGCATTAGCATCCCATGGCATTAGGCATTGGACTGCTTCAGCTTTATCATGTAAGGCAGAATGAAAGTGCTCGGGTATGTTAGATTCAAGAAATTACATAGAAGGCTAAAAAGAAGTAGTTCAATATAAACTAATGTGGCTGGGTTATAGTTTAAGTGAGTAAAATGTAAAGCTAAAAACATAATGATTGGATATTGGGAGATTTCCTGAATTGAAGTAGGTTTCAGAGAAGACCAGAATCTTTTGACAGGTTATTGGAGATTTTTGCATAGTCTGCTAGTTACAGATCCCAGTGTTGCTCAGGTGGTTTGTACTGCAGAAATTGATATGCTGTGCTGTAATGGTTTCTGAAAAGAAAATAAAAACACTGCCTGCACATCTTGTTCTTATTCTGGAGAATACTCTCTTGCTGGGTGCAGGGAAAAGAATGGAATGAAAAATAAAACTTTCAAAGAGAGTATAAGAAAAAAAAAAAAGGAGTAGAAAGGAATAATGTATGGAATCTAATTATATCTTTTCTAAATGGAGAGAGACTGCACTAGTATGTCTTGTACTTGGCCTAGAGAAGTAGCGGGAAGTGCGCCGTTTTGTATCAATAGAAAATCTTCCTGGATCTATCAGGAAAGTTACTGTAATGTTGGCTGTGATGCTACATGAACGTGTAATGAAGACATTTTCTGTCTGGAGACATATCTATCTAAAGATAATAGTTTCTTCCTTTGTCGCCATTGAAGGTGCACGTGCCACCGGTGGCATTTTCACAAGTGGCTGTTAACTTAGTTCTTGCTGATTTATAGCTAACAGTGTCTGTTTAGCTGGATGCTGCAGCTAAGTAACCAGTTTAGTCTCCCTTCTGGTTTTGATAAAACTGCGCTTTCTTTGTAGCTCATCCTAGGGTTATTGTAGGTGGAAAAAAATTATTTTGGCTTTCTGTTTTATTTTCTAATTTGTGAATGCTGATGTTGCTTTTATGGCTGCCAAATGCTTGTTACATATGTCAGTTCTAAAAGCCCAACTGATGGATGAAAGCTGGGAGAGTAATTGTATCATTTGTCTCCCATCTAGTACTTTTCTTGCCCTTAAAGGTAAGACCAATATATAACCATAGCTTCATTTTTTTTTTTTAATAACATGCAACATCTGTAAGGTAATATTTCTCCCCAGTATGCAGAGAAGCAGGAAGGAAGCATCTAACATCTGCAGGATTTGAAGTTATTTTTGACAGCTGTGTGCTATTGAGGGTTTGTTTTTTTGGTTTGTTTTTTTTTTTTTGTGAAAGATAAAACAACCCAGGTGAACTACTCAAAGGGTATTAATATCTGTCTGACATGTTAAGCATGTGTACTCATGTGTACATAAAGATACACACAAAAGATAAAATCATGCATCTATAGACAGAGTAGTGGTGAGGAAATAGAGTTTGCTGACCAGAAAAGCTGCTATTGTAATGTACTCTTAGATTTCTGTTGGGATGACACAAGGTGTATGGTTTAGCATAGATGGGAGATGTCTGGTAATGAAAAACAGCAGTTCATCCTTGACACTTATTGATCGAAAAACTGGAAGGTTTAGTCTAGTGTCATACAGAACCCATTTCAGAAGTTGGCCTGGAGCACACTCTGATCACAGCAGAATGGAGAAAGGCCCAACCTTTCAAGGCTCACTGTAGGAAATGTTCACATATGGCCAACAGAAGATAGGGGCAGATGGTTGAGATTTTTAGTACGTGCGTTAGGCCAATTTTTATTTGAAAAAAAAGAGCACCCAGTTACAGCTCAGCTATGCGTGGTCAAGATTTTTCATTCATTGATACACAAGGCCTGTGTGCTTAATATTTTGCAGGTAGAGGTGAGTGACCGTCTCTGCCAGAGCCACAAGCTGGCCAAGCACAAGACAAGAGCAGGAAAACCACAATGAGTGTAGTGATATGCCCTGGTGACGATACACTGCTGAAAAATGCGGATTCTGTATAGTGTTATCATAACTCCTCAATAAGAGCAGGCAAATGGCACAAAAAACATGGTTAAAAGAGCATGTCTGTTTATCAAAATGAAACAAAAATCCTACAGTGACTTCAAGGTACAATATCTGTTCTTCATGTAACAACTTGAGATGCAAAATGAAAGTATTGGTCACAGAAAAGATCCAACACTCAGGATGGTGCCCCTGACTATTTGCAAGAGATGATGTGCAAGGGAAGTGTGCAGCAGTGGGACCTACAGAATCATACAAATATTTAAGTTGGAAAAGACACTTAAGATCATACAGTCAAGCTGCAAACCTAACACTGCCATGGGGAGTAATGCTTCACCAGTACATTCACCCAGCACGAGAGCACTGTAAATGCCAGATTTTCTGATGGGAATTTTGTCAGGGAAGGTGATATATTGGTGGTCTTGTAGTGCTTCACCAAGAACTACAATATTTGTTCATACTTTATGTTGAGATGTTTGCCATAGGAAATCTTGCCTTTAAAATGCATATCAGTATCTCCTGAATTAGTGCAAATCACAGGAAATGTAGGATAAATACAAAATATTTATGTGGTTAAAGAAGATGAAAATAATACGGGCATTGTAGGAAGGGTTACTTGATAACAAAATTAGTTATGATGACTATCTGCAAAGGCCAACAGGAAACCAAAAACATGGCTGGGCTCATTCCCCTACACTGATAAGCAGTGAGGAATAACAGGCAATATTATGCAATAGCTGCAATTTAGATCCAGGTCTGGGGTAGCAGATGGGTAGAGAGGTATAACTAGCACAGTAGGTATTATAAACTGTGGGGGATGCAAGTTGGCATTGAATGATTACAGTCTCGAAGCAAGAAGGAAGCAGACAGCAGATTGTGAGTCAGAAGTGCTCCTCCAGCTGCAGTGCAGCTTGCACTTCTTTAAGGTCAAATATCAAAGCTAATCCCTTAAAATATATCCATCTTTGTTTTCATGAAGTATTCTCTAAGTATTAATATAGTCTTTTTTTTTTAACACCTATTGCTAACCTTTCACTCCTAACAATTTTTGTGATTGTTAAAAAAATTGTTCTTTTCTTCATTGCTGTCTACATACCTACTTTTGGCAGGGCAAGTTTTCTTCATATCTCCTAAACTCTCTGTGCAGTAATTTCCACTGACTGCAGGGGTATCTGCTGGTGATAGCAAAGCTGATTGACTTCAAAGTCTCTTACTGTTGTTGCTGCACTTGGCCAAGAGTCTGCTCATGACTGTAGCAGATGTTTCTAAGCTATTTTTCTACAGTAACTTTTTTTTTTTTTAGTAGACCAGTGGGAACCTTATGTAGAAGTTTTTCACTGCAATGCTGAAGTGAATGCCAACATAACTATGATTCTGAAACCCTCTATCAGATCCACAGTGCTCATAAGAGGAAAGTTTCCTGCAGATGAAAGCACAGGTTTGCCACTCTGCCAGCCACCTGATGGCAGATAATCAGCAGATTCCTTCCTGGTTAGTCTCAGTTTCTTTTTATGGGTTATTTTTTACAGTTTGTTAGAAAATTTCATAGTAAGTAAAGTAAGTAAATTTCTCTGAAGAAATTTTGGATGAAAGTTCTGAACAGTTCACACTTAGTATCAAGAGTCAGAACAGCTTTGATTAACCACAAATATTGCCAATTTCCTTCTCATCTAATTAGGACTTATAAATATCTCCATAGCATCATAAAATATTCCATCAAAATTTTAGGGTGTATGTGCATTGGAAATTTTTTTTCTAGGGGAATCTGTATTGAAAGCAGTAGTGATTGCAGAGAATTTATGAGGACCCTTTTTGGAAGGGAACACAAGATAATTTAAACTTTGGTCAAAATTTCAAATAGAACAAAACTTCTTCCATCAATAACATTATTAAAAACAGGCTAGGAATTCTGTTCCTTACCACTTCCACTGAAAGTGATGTTATCACTTAAGAGCTTAATCATGCATTCTATAAATGTCTGTTTTTTTCATGTCTACCTTAGACATTCCTCCAGCAGTTCTGCAAAGAGCTGAAGCTCTTAATTGCCCTGATAAGTGGGAGAAATGCTCTTTGACATTGCAGCTCTGAAGTCACGTATCTGTCATGTGTTTTAAGACAGAAAAATGTAGGGCAAGCAGTAGAAATCATAATTCACTATGGCCCACTAAAAGTGATACAAAGCCAGAAATCCTTTCAGAGAAAGAAAGACAAGTTGGGAGGAGAGAAGAAATGGAAAAAGGCAGAGATACCTGTCAGTGTCCAGAAGGATACTGGAGAAGCCAGTGTGCCTGCAATGACTGTGTCCTGGAGAGAGTTTGTAGATGAGAAACCAAGGAGACAAGGTAAAAAGGATAGAAAAGCTGGCATGTCAAACCTTAGGATGACTGCAGTCAGTTTATGTTGATTGTGGGCATTTCCTTGTTAGCTGCAGTTAACCACACCTTTGAGAATCTTCAGCATTTGTTGTTTAGGTCATTTGCTTAGAAATGAACAAATAGATTATCCTTTTTTTTTTTTCCCTTTTCCTCTTCCACCTCCCAAAGAGAAAAGCTGATCCTTTCATTAAGCTTTACCAGCTGGCTGTGTGGTCTAGCCAGTAGATCAGTATGTAAATACTTACATAGTGTGTTCAGTTGCCATCAGTTCTTTCTTATCCTTATAAAATTTTAGTTTATGTTTTCCAATCCTATAGTATTTAAGCTCAATTCCTTTAAGCCAAATACATCATGATTAAATAGAGTAGACAACAAAGAGAAATAACTGTAATTTTTAACCCACACAGATTTATAATTCAAAAAAATCACTGCTTAAGAAAGAAAGTACTGGGGCCCCATATAGATGCAGGAAGGCCATTTAGCCATCATTTAGCCTATCTGACTATATTTTAGTATACCTTACATACTTCACAAGGTACTAAATTACACACAGAGCTTTGAAACCATCTGATGGAAGATGCTGCAAATGTACAGCGTGAATGACAATTACAGAAGAACTGGTCACTTTATCAGTTAATGCATTCAAACCCTTAAGCTCCTGTCTGAGTTTTGACAGGCCAGATTGTTCAGACAATAAAACGATATCCTTATTTAAAAGTTGTCCTCTTTGAAAAACTTCCCCAAACATTCAGCCAGAGCAGAAGGATTTCCTTTAGGAAGCCGGATGCACCTTTTTGTGTGACTGTAACTGGGCTTTGGATTATATATCTTTTGGAATACAAAACTGTTAAGAAAAACAACAGCAGCTTACTCAGTAGCATTACATACTTGCAGATAGGATTAAATACTTGTTAAATGTCTTGCCTTGAGACTAATGGATTCACCTGATTTTTGTAATAACAAAAATAATGTATATAGAATTATGCTGTGAACATGAGTCAGAACCGAAGAATTTGTCTCATCAGTTTCTGACAGGTTTAACATATTTTGTTAGACCAAACACATATGCGGTGTGCTTCTTGCATTATTAAAGTTTAAATATGTCTTATCTGGAGTAAATAAATAAATCATATTGGTTCAAGTGCCTTCAGTATTTTAGAATCAGGATTGCTTTTTCAAGAATTTTTCACTCCCAGCTAGGGAAAGCTTTCTGCTTTCCTAAAATCAGTGAGCGCAAAATCATGGGATTGTATGGGCACATTCAAGCTCATTGAGAAGTTGGCCTGGCTCACATAAACTCTATACACAGCTGCTACACCAGTGGGATGAAGTGGGGAAACAGCTCAGAACAGAGCTCTGCAGTCTCTGGATCCCTGACATTTCCTGTTTGACCCTGGACACATGCAACAGCTTCCTTGTTGAAGATCATAGAGCAGAAGGAGCAAACAAATATCTTGGCTCCACTTTTGAGGCAGGTGTCCTCTCTCTTGATACTTCCTGTGCTCTGGGAGACACTGCCAGCTGTCTGTTCAGTTCATGCGAACAGTTTGTCTGAGGGCTGGGGGTGCAGAAGGGGAGCAACCTTCGTGGGACTTGTACTGGTATAGACTGAGTGAAGGAAAGGAAATATATGCTGGGGTGTTGTGCTGTGAACAGTTATTTCTGTTCAGTCCTGAGAACAAAAATTCAGCATAACATTACAATTGACTGATACCTTCTTTAATGAGGTGGTTGAGAATTCAGGTGTTTGCTCCTGCTATTTGAAATAAGTATTACAGCATTTTTTAGGATGTGGGGACTATTATACTGAATGCATACATGCTGTCTTATTTTGAGGTACAGATCATTAATATAATCCATAATTTCTGTAAAAATGTTGATTGTGTGACACTTTCAGAGTCATGCTTTACAGCCAGATTGTCACTATTTTATCAGCTAAAGCAATGGCCCTACCTACAACATATCACTGGAACTGCCACTACTGTTGACAAAACTACTAAAGATTGTGTTTTGACCTTTGCTTTGTTTTCCTATTTTTTGGTTTCTCTTTACACTTTTATCTTCTTACCTAGCTTCCCACTTGAAATGATACCCTCTGTTTTTTCCAACATCTCAGTTGTCTTCTAGCTTCCTCATAACTCTCCAAGCTTTCCTGCACAACTTCATAATTTCCCTTGTGTCAAGACTTCAGTCATGATCTGTGTTCATCCTCCTGCATCCTGAATCCAGATGATGTCCCCTACCTGCCTGGCTGGAGGATGTCTACTCTAAAAAATGTCTAAGAGGATAAATTAGAAACCTACAGTTCCTTTCTGAACAACGCTTAGCCTGACCAGTTTCTCTGCAGTCCCTTTCTAGATATATCAGTTTCATGTAACCAAGTGAATATGTGTGTCCCTTATTTCTGTCAGCCATATATTTTTACTCACTGATTTCTCTATTCTGACTGTAATACTTTTGTCCCTCATGTCAGACAGTCTGGTGTTGTGTTTGATTTCATGTAACTCCAGGTTATAGCCACAGTTTACACCTTCTCCATCCCTATTTTCTCACAGATATGCCTTTTTTTCTGTTTGGACATTATTCACACATATCTAAATCATCCTCATTTTGACTTTAGGTTCTCCCTGGCTGCCCTACTTGCCAGTCACCTAGCTTCCCACTCCAGAGATACCGAGGAAAATCCCACCAAACTCCCATGGTCAGCTTGACGCCTGATAATGTGCCCTTCTTTGCAGCTTCCAACTTTGTCCTTTCCCCAGAATTCCTTCCCTTACAGAATCTTCAGACACCTTCTGCCTGCAGGGTCATCCCACCAGCACCTGCATCTGGTGACGGTTTGTGTATGTTGTCCACAGATGCTTTATCCTGTATTTTCCTGTTTGTGTGGAAAACAGTACCGAAGCTTAGTTGTTGAATATTCTTTCCCCCAGCATAACCTTCACAAAACCCATGTTCACCATGAGGTACACAAGGGCCTTTCAAGCAAAAATTGTAGCTAAGTGATTTCTAAGAATAGCAGATGTTTGTTTACTTATCTTTTGCTTAGAATTAGAGAAAACAATAAAAAGAAGACTAGGCTTGTAGCCACATTCTTACTTAGAGAGTATAATTGTTTTCCTCCATTTTTTTTCATGATTCCTGCAAAGAATATTGTATACTCTTCTTTGCATCTTCAGTAGACCAGAAGCACTTCTGTGATTTATCATTGTATAAATTCTAGCTAGATGGGGTTCTGAAGCTGATGGCCCTGACCTGGTACTAGCTTTAAAGTCAACATATAATGAAGAATTATTTCAAAAGAGTAGCAGTAACACCAGCCTCACATCATTGTTTCCAAATCCTGTTGGTTATGTATTACAGATGACTCTCTCCTAGTAAGTTTGCTTACTTATTATTTTCAGGGTTTCTGTGCTGGGAAAATGGGTTGCAAAAGAGACTGTGGGTATCATGACCTCATCATTCATAGTCAAAAGAAGATCAGCAAGATTACCATAGTGCATTACTTTGTAAAATTATAACCCCGAGAAGTAATAAGATTCAATTACATTTTTTTGGCAAAGTTCTTTTTAAGAAAGTATCTGTCTCATGGCTGTAGTTTATTCTTTGTCTTGATCATTGGGTAACAGTTCTCATGAGGATTTTTCATCTTTTCAAACCTTGCAAGAGATAAATCCCTCTTTTCCTGTGGTCCACTTCAGTCTTTGCATATGTGCATTTTCTGAAGCGTTAACTGTTAACAGTTGTGCCTAAGAACTCTAAATTCCTTACACAGCCTCAGCGTTTTATAATGCTGGAGAACAAAGACCGCACAAGGAGCTTTCTTCCCCTTTGCTCTGCAGAAGACCTGAAATATCACACTGAACAAGAATATTCCAATCATTGGAATGGATGGATCCTGTGGGCTGAACTTGTCTAAAATGCAGAGCAGCTACCTCTGTGCATTCTTGCACAAAACCCATTGCAGCTATTGTTAATGGTGGCAAAACCAAATGGAAGATAAGCAGAGGATGTTGAAATGTGTTTGCTGATTTTCTGTATTCTCACTTCAAAACTCAGGAGATTACTACAATAGGTCAAATTCACTCCTGCAAACCACAAACAAGAATGGGATAGTTTGTAAGTCAATACAGAGAGCTGAATTTATCTACTGTGTCAGTGCAATCTTTGTAAATGAGTGATAAGAGGACAATACTGCAGGTATCACAGGTTTATTCTGTAAAATATTTTTAAAGCATGATTTAGGATCTCTTTAGTCTGCTTCTTATTTATTTTATTTTCTTTTCAATGCCTCTTTTAACTTTTGCCATCCTTGTTTTGAGAACGTAAAAGCCCAGAAGGCTCTTATTTTCTCTTGTGCTTATACCCGTAGTGGTAATAGTACATACTATTCAAGGAAGGTGTAGTTAATACCACGTAGTACATTGGGGCAGAATAAGTCAAATCATCTTATGTTTTATTTTGGAAGACATAACAAAAAAACGCACGTCTAAAATGCTGGGTAATAAAATCCCATAGGAGTTGAATGGTGTGAAGTTTCTGCACAGGTTTTTCCTCGTGTCAGTTTAAAAGGGATTCCCCTGCTATAGGATCTCAAAGGAATTTACAGTTGTTCTTTTAAGTAAGTGTTTATGCTGCTCAACAATTTGCACTGTCCATCATGACTCATTTTGGAGCCTGCTCTGCCTGCCTGACTTGTATTTCTATGTGCAAGGATTTGGGGTTGCCAGCAAGAATATTTCTGTGAGCAACAAGGAGAAATGATGCGTTGGACGTGAACTTCATGGAGCTTTCAGCGTGTTTAGAAAGTGAAGTGTTAACACTGAATAGATGACGTTAACACCACCACCACCAGAGAGAAAGAAAAAAAAAAAAGAGAGCTCTGAAAAGCTGTATTGACTAAATCTTCTAACAATGCTCATGATTCTCCTATATCCTGCTCTGTGTTTTTGTATGGATTTTTCATAGCACAGACAGACGTTACCCACAGTGTGATTCAGTGTCTGTTTCTAGCCACGCTCTTGCACGATTTTAACCTGATTTCACGGGAGGAACAGAGAATGAAACACCGTAGCTCATGGTTGTCAGCAGTGAAAAATAGCCAGGAATCAGACAAACAGCTTCATTGCTGAGATTATTTCCGGGATGAAAACTCGTCCAACAGCTGTTTGCTTTGGCCACTACTCAGGTTTTTTTTTTTTTTTTTTTGAAATCAGAAAAAAAAAGAGGTTTGTTTTTTTTTTAAGATGTGGGCTGGTTATTTATGTAGTCAGGAAGAGTTCTCTGCTTCCAGTGTTGTGGTCTTGGAGCTGTTTTGACAGTTGGAGTACGGGGAGGTTTCCTCTCTTCTCTCTCTCTCCTTTTCTCCCATCCTTCATTCACTTAATGCACAGACCTGGAATGCTGTAGGAAGAAGAGAAAGCGAATTTATGAGTTCTTTAATCCCAGACAGGCAGCTCTGTGGCAGTTACCTTCAAGAAAAGTTCACGCCCCAAAGGAGCGTTTAGTCTTACAGAGCCACTGACTCACTGAGCAGTGCGTGTGAGTGGCTGCGAGGGAGAAGGGCAGAGATGAGGGAAAAGTTTTGCTTCCTTGTGAAACTTGTAATATTACTGTTTTAAGACTTTTTGAAAAGATGACTGCTACTTTTGTTTAAAGCATTTGTTCTGAAATTGCTGAAGCTGGAGTCTACAGACTGAGGTCAGGAGCATTTTCTTTGGCAGAAAGAAGATACTTTTATAGAAGCCATGCCTGTGCTTGGGGTTGCCTCCAAGCTGAGACAGCCAGCCGTAGGGTCAAAGCCTGTCCACACTGCCCTCCCGATACCCAACCTTGGCCCCGCAGGCTCACAGAAGTACTCACCAAAGTCTTTGGAGCTTACTGGGGCAGAGAGCTCGATGCTTTCTTGTCAGCTTACGTTAAAGTCAACCTGTGATTTTGGAGAGAGGAAAACGCTTCAAGGAAAAACCCAGGAGATCGAAGATAGCAAGGTTAGTTGTAAACTTTACCTGTGGAGCTCAATTCTCAAAAAATGTTGATTTGCTTTGAAAAAAACTTTGATACAAACTTTCTGCATGTAGAACTTGGGGGTAAATGAGTAAATAGACTTTTGTTGTCATCACTGAACTCCCATAGCAGCCTTGGAAATTTGTTTTGCTCAGTATTGCTGTTTGAATAAATATTCTGTTTTTAAATGTTAGTGTTATTCACTTCACAGATGAATTTTGATAAGGATCAGTAGAATCATAAGGAGAGAAAAATCATTCTGGCACCCAGTAAACAGAGTATTTAAAAAAAAATCTTGGCAGCTTTATGTTATATTATGAAATTTAAAAAGAGATCTCACGCCCACACCTATTCCCACAGGGAGGCTCTTTCAAAATAAAAACATGCAATTGATTTTCTTTTCAATTTTCAAATGATCTGGCTATTCTTGCTGCAGAACTGCTGAACCAGAAAAACAGCTTCTCAGTAAAAAGTACTTGTGCTTTTCTCTTCTGCAAAACAGCTTCTTCCTAGCCCCTACCTAGCCCCAATTAACTGTGATTTAAAAAACCCCCTGGATTACCAGAAGTAGGATGCCACAATATTTTTTAGACTGCTTAGGGTTTTTTCTTTTGTAAGGGGATTATTTTTGAGTCCTAATTAACTTTTAAAAAAAACTTCTGCTTGATTTTCAACTAGTCTTTCTGTTGTAGTTGGAAACATTTTTCATGCTTTGTACATTGAGTAGTGAGTCCCTTCTTGTCAGCAGCATATATTTCTGAAGATCTTTCAGTCACTACATTACGGCTGCATGTGTGGTTTACACAGCTTCAGCAAGCTGTGGGGCTACTTCCTCTTGCTTTTCTAGTACTCTTGGTTTGTGGAACTGATTACCACACTGGAATTAAACATAGATTTTTAACTGTATCTTAGTTTGAGAGCACTTAAGTGTCATTAGAGTTGTTACAGTGGCAAGATACACATAATATATATGTACTTGTTTTTTCTTTGTTTTTAGTTACTGGGTTAATTCAGTAATAGTGAAGAAAGTTGGTTTTGTGGTTAAAGCATAGGGTTGGGATTCTGAATATTTGGTTTCCTTTTTAAACCTTGCCACATATTTACACATGAGATTTTGGTCATGCCACTTAACTTTTCCCTTGGAGTTTTCTGTGTCACATCTTCCTGTCTCCCAGAGATGATGCATCGGTGGTGTCAGACATCCTATACAAAAATGTGAAAAAAGGAGCGAACTGTTCATCTCTTGATTACCATAAGTGATGAACAGCTCGTTTCTGTAACATGAGTATGAAGATAATATAAGTTTGAAGATAATAAGTTTTCAACACAATGCAATTCCTGCTTGTTTACTTATTTTTAATAGAAAATATTCTTTGTTTGTTTTTTAATGGTGTTCCTCAATGGATATTCCATGAAAAGTAAATTAGATTTAGAAATACTATTTTCCATCAAAAAAGCAAAAGGTTAAATTGGCTGCTGTGAAGTGTTTCTTGTTTACTTAAAAAATTGTGGAGAAAGATATAAAGCATCTTGCCCTCGGTATTTAAACCACTTGGGAGCTATTAGTAATTAGTGTGAGACCAACTGGGAGTCATAGCCTTCCCAGGCATCTGGTCCTGAACTTCTAGTGAGTAAAGTAACAGCCTGGATGGACGCAAACTGTGATACTAGTTTGCCATTTCTTTGGTTTGACAATACCTGTCATCTCAGAGACTGTTTTTTTAAAGAAAGCGACAAAAAGCAAACCAACTTCCAAATAACAGCCTACTAGCCATGTTCTCAATGGAGACTGCTAGGCAGTTTTAAAAAATGATCCGTAAAGAGTGAGACCAGGCTGTGCACATGATGGTCTGAAAACTTTCCCTGGCCACTTGGATTTATAGAAGTGCTGAACATTCAAAAAGTTGGTAATTTCTGAAGCCTTTCTACAACCCTTATAAGTCCGACATTCCCAGTAAAGCTTAGTGGCAGCCCTTTGCTCAATTTTCTTCCTGGCACATTTTTTGAAAGATGCTCTTTTATTCACTTTTTAAGCAAGTTTCATGAAATCTTTTTGCCAAAGGGCTTTGGACTGTAAGGTGGATGGGTATTCTTGAAGAAGACAATTTTTTAATGCTTTTCTTACTAGTGAGCTTCAAAGGATCAGCCTGAAAGTATTGAATGCTGTTTTCTCCATCAGTGATGGAGATCCACGCCACCTGGGTAGCCTCAAAAGTATGTGTAGGTTATTTAAACAGTAGTTCTAAACACAGATTGAATGGAGCTGTTAGAGTTAATGTCTCTTCAGGTTTGCTGAGCAGATTCAAGTTCTGCACTACAGGTTGTGTCATCCCAAAGCTGGACCATTTGTGAGTGCTGATTCCAGCAGACCTTTTGTTAGCAAACACATTAATCCATGTGATATCTCTGTGTGACTGTTGTATACAATGCTGTACAGTGGGACTCTGTAACTATAAAAATGATCAGATAAAAGGTTTTTCAGTCAAAATGTAGTGAATACCTAGTCTGAGTTTCTAATTGAGAGTATAATCTGACTAACATATTTCTGGTATGCTTATGTTATATATATATATCATTGGATATAAGGCAGCACTGATTTTTGAGGGAAAAATATGGATCTCTATCTGCAAAAGACAATGGTACATATGAATTCATCATTTGGTTAACTTTGACTCTTGTCTGCTGAAAGCAGTGCCTTTTGCATTGCTTGCTTTGGTGTTTTACAATTGCTGCTGCCCTGTGGGTCACAAGTTTTCTCATCCTGTCTGCAAGGCACTTAGATTGACACTGTGTAGTCACTGTGACATATCCTGTTGCTATCTATTAAGTCCTAAGGACTCTAAAATAAATTTGGGTTATGCATGTCAATACAGTAGGTCATTGCCACCCAGCTGTTTCCTCTATGAACTCCACTCTCACCAAACCTGATTGTTCAAGACTTTTGTCACTTGTGTTGGCTTTCTCACAAGGCCAAGGCTGGTTAGGAATACAGGGACAAACACCAGTTCTCTTTTCCCTTGCTGTTCCTCTCATCTCGCACAATTTTGTTGCACTTGAACACGTAGTCTTAGTTGTTTTTTTTGTTTGTGGCCATGATGAAGTTTGAGGTTTAATAAAAGTGATACTGTAATAGAAACTGTGGTAGAAAAAGTTTGAGGTGACTACATTTACCTTTTTTCCTAATTGTATAGAACTTAGTTAAGCTTATGAAAGCAAATAATAAGTTGCTAATGATTTAAATTATTCTGTGTGTAGTTTATTCAAATGCACTTTTTTCAAAATTTTCATAATTTGTGCTTTGGTACCTAAGTCTCATACAACAGGTCTATTTGCTTTCTTGCTAAACCCACTAATGTTTAGGCTGACTGCATGAACACTTTATGATGTGAATAGCCATGCAAAATATTTGAACACATGTATTCAGAGCACATTCTTTTTCCCTGAGTATCATATAGACAAAAGTTTATTCCTATATATGTACACAGGAACAGAATCCAGCTGCTGGATTCGTGAGGTGAAATGCTGGCTGTCTTTGAAGCAGATGGAGTTTTGCTGTTCAGCTGGACCATAGAATGTTTTTATGCAAAACCATGTCTTAAAACACCACTATATTTTCTAATATTTTTCTAACTTTACCACCACTTTTATCCTGTTTGCAAAATTAATCATCAGATCATGGTAGGTTGCTTTTTGATACTGTTCTAGTTGTAGAATGAGCTACTAAACAGTAACAAAGTGAAAAAAAATCCATCAATATTGTAGAAAGGTAAATGAAACAATGACTTAAAACGAAAGGAATGAAGAAAGAATTTATTTGCAAAACTAACTTATTTGGTCACTAAATCATAACTCTGCACTATATTATCGTAAGGGTGGGTGTTGAGAGGCTGCGGCCAGACTTGCCCAGCAACAGGACAAGGGTCAAAGGGCACAAACTGAAGCACAGGAATGTCCATTGAATTTCAGGAAAAAAATTCTTTACTTTGAGGGTGACAGAGCACTGGAACAGGCTACCCAGAGAAGTTGTGGAGCCTTCTTCTCTGGAGATATTCCAAACCTGTCTGCATGCAATCCTGTGCAACCTGTTCTAGGTGAACCTGCTTTAGTAGGGAGGTTAGACTACAGGATCTCCCTTCTGTGCATCTGTAATATTGACCTGTAGCAAAATGCCAATGGCAGTAGTGTTTTACTCCAGGTCATCTGAAAGTACGATTGATTTCAGCTACTCTCACACATTTGATGGTGTAGTCACAAGTATATTGCCATGAATCCCCTCCAGCACAAAGCTGCTCAGCTGCTGGGAGTCAGCAACCTCTGCTAGGCACACTGGTCTTCTGGTCTGGCTTCCTGGGGCTGCTCCTTGCAGTGCTCTGCTTTATGTTCCCAAAGTTTTCCTCCCATCATTAGGCTTCCTTCTTTCAAGAGCCGTGCACCATCATTTATGCTTCCAAAGTGAATTTTCTCTAAGATTAATCTGATATATTAATTGTAGTGTTTTAGTTGTATGACTTGGATGATAAGATTTTAGCCTTCTTTCCTGAGTTAATTAATTCCTTTACTGTCATATTATCTTATTTCTTCTGGGTTTTTTTGTTTTCAGTTTCTCTTTGTTCATGTTATCTGTCTGCTGCTGTCTGCTTTATCTGCTTCTTCCTTCCTGCTGGCAGACATCTTTACAGGCTACTGAATATGACTTATTTTTCTCTGTATCCCCTAATCAAGTCTTCCTGTCTTGCCTGCAGCATTTTTCATATCACTGTTCATTATCAGAAAGTGCTAGTCAGCCTCCCCAGCTGATCCAGTACACATACGTAAAACTGAAACTTTTCTGGATACCTCAATTTTGGGGCTTGTAGTAAGATCCTAGTAGTATGGAGATACTGATATCCAGAGGATGAATAGACAGTTGTTTGTGACCTCTCTTACGGGGGACCAGCCCCACTAAGTTCATTAAACAAATCAATTTTTATACAGGAAGATCTTAGAGGAACTTGGGAAATGGATCTTCTGCAAGGCCTTCTGGAAGAAGTGACAAAGATTATTATGTGTCCACCTGAGTAAAGAGATGTAACCAACTTCTTCTGTAGAGCACAGAAATCTGAGCAATTAAGCTGGGGAAGCAGTCTGTAAATCAGCAGGACAGAGTAGAATAGATGTGTACTACCTGGAGAGCATGCCCAATTGAGAATGGGGTCCAAAACACTTAGTTGTACCAAGTGAATGTTGTTAAAGTAATCTAAAATGAATGTCAGTGTCACAAAACCAAGCTGAGCACTTTGATCTGATTAGGCAAAAGCACATGCTAGTGCTGTTAAAGTGACTCTTAAGGTCCATTTCATTTGGTATTGTACCATTGCATCTCAGTTTTACTCTGGGGGTTTCTAGTGTCATTCAGCCAGCCCTTTTGCACTAGGACATTAAGATGAGCATGGAAACCTCTCATTTTCCCCTCATCAATTTTAAGTAGTTTGTTAGGGATGTGGTAAATCCTGCCTGTCACAAGACACCAGACTTGGAGAACAGCTAGGCTCCTCTGTACAGACAGATCTCAAGACAAATATTTTTGTTTTCCATACTTGGGTGGAGCTCCTGTTCACGTCAACGGGAGTACTGTGCACATTGGAATACCAGATGTGTGCCATAAATGACTTCCATATCTCTGTCTTTCCTCAGCTAACCCTTCCACACCACTTGCTTAGGTCTTGTGTGACCCTTTCCCACCATTCCCCAAATCTCTCCAAAGCAAGGCATCTGTTGCAATCCCACATCTCTTTGACCTTTCAATTTCTTGGATACTTTTTTGTCTGGTCTCTGAGGGCCAAGCTGCACTGAGTTTCTTGACACACTGAATCTAGGGAACATAAATAAATGAGTTTCTTTCCCCATTTTGTCATACCCTTCCTTTTCTCAGCATTAGTGCCCTGGAGATGTCTGCCTTGTGGGTTGGCAAGAAAGGAGGCTGCTCATTGTGCCGAGTGTTTCATTTACAGCACTACAGCCAAGGCAACAGAAAGGGCAGCAGAAGCAGCCAGAAACCGCCTATCTTCTCCCCATAGTGACCGCTAGTGATGGGAAGCCAGCAGTGTTTCAAAAGCACTGAACTAGCTGCCAGAAATTTCAGTCAGCACTGTGGACACCTGGGACTATGTGTGTTTAAAATTCACACAGCCCCAGTGAAGCCAGGACAGTTGGCAGGAGTTCAGATTGTCAGCAATTTCAGCTTCTTGTCTTGTGCTCTGAATTATTTCTTTATCAAACAGATAACAGTGTCTTTAATGTGCTTTATGTATCCAGTACCATCTGTCCACGCTATATTATAACTGATTTAAGAGCTTCATGCTGTATGAGCTTGGACTAAATTTCACTGTTACATGTTTATTGTCTAATCATCTGTATCAAGCAAATTTTCATATGGTTGAGATAAATGTAAAGTAACACAGTATCAACTCTCAAAGCTTTTGTATTTGTGAACAAGTTGTATTGGATGTAGGTTGAATGCTTCTTGTCTGTAAATTGTGATTGAGATCATGGATAGGAGGGTATTCACCAACCTGAGCTTAAGACCTCTGCCTAAATTTCTTCTGCTTTCATGTTATTTCTCTTACAAAATAAGAACGTAGAACTCAACTTATTCCATATTAATTGGTGCGTTGTGAGATGGTATTACACATCATGAGAAAACAATCACACTTACTCTTTTGTGTTGCATTTGTGCATGAAGAAGCTGCTTGGGGATTTCCTGACCAAACAACAATTCAATAAAAAATCCTTTCCTCAAAAATGGGAGTGTGTCTGCAGGATGATGCACTGTGAATGCATCAGCAGAACTGAAGCAACCCAGCAACATTTGCTTGGTGCAACACTCTTGCAGCCCCCTGGGGTAATCTGTTCTTCATGACCACAAATGGGGATAAGTAGTCTCCATCTTCAGATAAAAATAATGGGCTTATATTATACCCCAGGAGGTTTCAGTTAGGCTTTAGTAAAACTTTCCAGCCATAACAGTAGTTAAACAGAGGAACACTTTGCCTGTGGAAAATATAGTATCTCCATCACTGGAAAACCAAATGTGTACACTTGCCATTCATAGTATTATTAGCACTGATCCTTCGTTGTGCAAAGGAGATGGTGACAACCTTGATGGTCTTCTCATTCTCTTTTCTCACTCCTTGGTTCAACTGACTTCAGGTGCGTGGCAATGAAACCATGCTTCGCTGGGAACCTGAGCTGACAGCGCCATGGCCCACAGTAAAATAGATATCTGAGGACTCTCTTTAGAGACAGATTTATTTCCTTAGAAAAAGTGCCATTGTGCAGTATGAGTGTTTCCAGAGGCATTGCACTGAAATATTGCACTTCCTATTAAGCTTCCCAAAAGCACAGGTAGGGTGTTCTTGGAGCCTAGAAAGCTAGTTTCTTGCTTGGAAACACTCGTTTCCCTGGCATATCAGTATTGGAGTGTCCTCATGCCTCAAGAACCTGTGAGATCTGACAGTGAGGTGACTCTTGGGGACTCAGTTCTTTGCTCTGTAGCAAGGAACATAGAAGCCCTATGAACTTAAAAATCCTTAACTTAAAATCCCTTCAGGAGCACTGCAATGAATACTTCATCTGGCTGCATTTTGTAGCAGGTCCCTAGAAGACTGGAGCATCCCAAAGCACCCAGCAGAGTGAGGGGTACCACTAAGATGAGGGAGTTTGGTTGCACTGAAAAACATTTCTTTTCTCAAGTAAAAACACAATAATGTCCTTTCTGTGGATATTTCTGTTCTTTTCAACCATATCTTGATCCTAGAAATTTTTACTAGATTGATATCCTACCATGACAGGTAGTGTACATCTGTGCAAAAGTCAGTCCAGCCCTGTAGAACATGTGGCTGTATTACATGGACAGTGAGAGAAATGGAAAAACATTATCCCCATAGTGCAGAGGGACAGGAGAGATTAAAGGGGAAATGGATGATTTTCCCACACTCAGGCAGAGACTTTGTGGCAGGACTAGGAATTTCAAGTCATATATATCTCAAGTCCCAATCTCCACATCATAACCACAAGCCTATCCTTTGTCATTTCTAAGGGATCAGTTAAGAATGAGACATCCAAATAATAAGGTATATTTCCTGCTTGCCTCATAAGGACAGTTTTGGCTTTGTCATCATTTTAATGTCAATAGCTAGCATAACAGCAGGTCCAGCTCTGAGCTGGAGGTGGAATTTTACTCCAGGAGCCATATTCTCTTGATTTTGATGTATCCAAGCAGCACAGGCTGGCACAATTTATTAAAGATGCAGAATATTTTGTGCCCTTCGTGGAGCAGTATAACACTCATCAGTGGTCCTGTGTGTAATGGTGTTGATAGGCTGTTCACTTATTAAATATGATGTAGAAAATCTAAGTATTTGTGAAGTAGGCCTCTTTTGAAGAGAAATGGCTTTTTTTGGTCCTGGTTTCTGCCTTTGAGTATACTGCCTAGCTTCTTTGTAGAAGAAACTTGTATTTAGTAAATACTAAGGGCATGAATTACAAATGATAACTGCTAATTTTTTTGACTAAGTGTTCATTCTGGTCTAGGTCCACTGTCCCTTTTTCTCTGGTATACTGGACTATTTTTTGAGTCACACAGTTTTTCTTGCACTTGCATACAGGGCACACAAAGAGTAGTTCATTTAAATCAGCTCTGTGTTTCACTCTGACCTGATTCACAGGATGTGGTCTTGGAGGAAGCCCATGCCTTAACAATAGTCTTTTGACAAGTGAGGGTGTTTGGGGATTAAGCTGGAAGAGGAGGAAGCATATATCTATTCTCAAACCTAGTAGTGGACTATTTTGTGTGACTCTTCTCTTGCCTGTGATGTTTTTAAGGTCACAAACTTTCCTTTTTGTTTTTACTGGCAAGAGGATGTTGGCTGAAAGATAGCATAAGTTCTTTAAAATTCAGGAAAGAATGCAGAGTGTTTTGTCTGGTAAATGTGAAAGGATAATTCCCCCATGTAAGATGTGCAGATTTCTGATGGCTCTTGTGTATGTTCTGTGTAAACCAAGCTGAGAGAACTTGGAAAATAAGCAAATCAAAGGGAAGCATAATTTTGAAGTGGTTAGAGCCGGATCATAATATTTCTGGATATATAAACTGAGAAGGTGCCAGCCACTAAATGTACTAACTTTGCATAAAACATGAGAGAATTTGACCAAGTATAATATTAGTATTGTCCTAACCTACTTTCAGCATGACATTTGGTCTGACTTATCTTTTTAGTTGTCTTTATTCCCTGTAAACCTCCCTTTGCTGCTCTGCCCTTCTGATCTTAATTCAGTGGAAAGCATGTCATCCTTCAATATATCTCTCAACAGTTGATCAAAATATTTTGTTCAGGTGAGACTCTCCAATTGCAGCAAATTTGAAAACAAATCGGAACAAAAATAGTTGCTGAGCTCTCTCTTGTGTTTTCCATTTCAAATTATCTCTCTATGACAGTATTAACACCTGTCTTTATATCTTGTTGATGTTGTGTTAAGCTCTAAAAGATTTGGCAGTGAAAGCTTCCTGTTGTGCTTCAGGATTTGAATTACAGGGCATGAGTAAAACCATCACAGCTTAGTAATGCACATGGCCATGCACAAAAAGATGACTCCCTAGCAAGTGCTGTAGAACATTTGAGCACTTTCATTAATCAGGAAAGGCTGCATGGCTCATACGTGATTTAGGGGTGAGTAAGACATAAGTCAGGGTGCAGGATTTTTACTCACTGCTACAACAATGAGATTTCCTGGCAATACATCTATGCAGTAAACAAGTTGGTTTCTTTTTTGGGGGGAGTACTTCTGTTTTGCTTTGGTTTTTGTTTTTCAGGCTCTCTCTTTGTAAGCTGTCTCTGTAGTGGAAATAAATAGGCATTAAATAAGAATGTGAAATAACAAATAAAAGTTCAAAAGCAGTTTAGAAATTTCCTCAGCTGAGCAGTCTGCCTGCTTTCGTCATTGCTGGCCAGCTCACCAGCCATAGACAGAGTGCTGGAAGGGAGAGCCGAAGGAATCTGTTTCTCATGAAGGAGCAGCACAAATCTGAAAGCTTGAGAGCTGCAGGTTCAGATTTTCTTTTGAAATGCTTCTGAGAGGGAGTAAGGCTGAGCAACTCACATGGGAATTCACAATCTAGTTTCATTTCTGGTTACTATCAAGTACCTCCTTGAACTCAGCTCATATGTGAAATGGTAATGAATGGATTTTTTAGAATGAAGTAGTTCCTTGGCTAACTATTATTTGATTATTATTTTTTAAATACTGAAGAAATAGTCTAATTAGCTACTTTTTAAAGTGTTGTTGAAGTTCCTTTTAATTATTATAGAAAAATGGGTTTTTTAAACCTAATCTGTTACTGATGTTTTCAGCTTCCTGTCTGTCAGGCTAATAATGCATCCATTCTTTGTTCCTGCTTGTAATAAGAAGACACAAGTAGAAGGCATTTTATATAAATAACATGCATTTTTTTCCTGTGTAAGCCTGTGATCCTGACCAAAGTAAGGAGAGAATAACAGCATCTTTGCTGTTTTCTTTACCTCACTGCAGTATCCTCTGAAGACTGGCATGGTTCTGTATTATAGCTGAAACATAAGAAATAGGTTGCTCCACAAAGAAACTATTGTAGTGATTGACAGTCAAATACTCTGTTCATAGGTGTCACACACACATCTCCAGATGTGTGTGGGGGGGGTGGTTAATACAGTCTAATTTGCAGAACTTTCACATCCAGGTTCCTCTTAAGCAAGAACAAGGCTTCTCTGACTGGATGTTGGAAATGGGTTGGTGTTTGTGTTACCAATGAACGAGAGCAAAGCAACCATCCCCATCTGTGACAGCTATGTCAGTCACAGCCTTGAAGAGTTTTGGTTTATAAGATAAGCTATTAGCACAAGGGAGTGGGGAATATAAGAAAAATGTGTGGAAATGAAAACAAGGCTTTCTTCCCAGGGCCCCACCAAGTCAGTGCAGGATTTTTTCTGCATTATTCAGCCTTATTTGTGGACATGATACAGAGATGTAGAGTACTGAGGGGAGCTGATTAAGTGAAGTTTCAGAAAAGAGAGCATGCAAATCTTAACATACTGAGAATTGGTGTGTTGAATTGAATAGTGTCATTCAAAAAAATTATTTAAAGGGGATTTGGCAAAAGAAAAATAATATTATACAGGAGATTCAGATCAGCAAAATAGATACTGGATAACTCAGACTTCCTAAAAGCAAGGGGATTATGGACATATTTGCATCTATGGAAAATTTTATTCCTTTTTTTCCTGGACACCTAATAATGTCATTTTTTTTGAGCAAAGTTTTAAGATTTCATTTTGAAATGTTTATATAAATGCCAGCAAAGAGTGATAGTAGCCACATTTCAGTCTAAGGAGACAAAATTTCACTTCCTATTAAAAATTTTATCGTGCATGACAATAAAGACAGTATTTTCAAAAATAATTGTCACTCAGATGTATATTTGTCTTTAAAGGTCTCAGCAGCCTTTGCACAAAGTAACACAAGATTCACGATACCGTTTCAATATAAAAAAGTTATTTTGTCCTAATTGATTAGATAAAATATTATGAATCTTCATCAAGCCATAAATCAGTGTCATATCAAAGTATTGGTCTTTGGAAGGTGAAGGTGAATATTGGTTCCTGCCATATTTTTAAGCTTGTATTTGTAATTTAGTCCATTTCTCACAAAATTCTGCATGGATGCAGTAGCTAATGAAAGCTGAGTAAAGGCTTTTTACAATGTATGAATACTGCCACCATTTCAAAGCAGCAACACATTTTGGGTCATTTTGGAAAAGGTTAGGGTATTACTTCACATAGATCCACTAAGAGACAAAGTGTAATTTATTGGTAGTTCCTGAGGGCTGTCCTTGTCTTGGTAAGACAAATGTGGATTTATTGCTAACTGTGTGATTATACAAGTTCTTTTAATGCTGAAACATTTTAACAGTAATATGCAAGTAGACACTTAGATACAAAAATAAGAAATTCCAAGTGCAACAGCACTCTTCTACAACTACCTTTGGTTTTCTTATTTAGACTTTAAGAATTATGATATTTCAACTAATATTTGATACAGTCCCAATTGGATATGTAAGGACTGTGTAAGGCAACACTACTACACAGTGCTTTTTCTTTGAGATCAACACACTGTCTTCCTTTGAGTGCCGTTTGGATGTTTTGCCCTTAACAGTTAGTTAAGCTCTTTAGAACAGCTATTTAACTAATAATTTTTTTTGCTCATATGATTAATTTTGTTCTGCAGCTGCTTTTCGGATACTCTCAAATGTGTTTCAGTGTGAGAAGCATTGGTGTGCCCTAACATTTTTAGAGTAGCAGGATACAGCTTGGATATGACTCAAAATGTTAAACCAGCAATTCATTGAATAGATTAGTACAGCTCCTCTAAAGCCACCATGAGATTTAATTTTTTAGCACAGAGATAATAAATGTAGCCTTAGCATTTTGGCACCAGTAGTGCATCCTATGTAGAGTGAAACCACTATACATATCTAGTTTATGGTTCATATTAAATACAGAGATCAGTATTTGTGCTTATATACAGATACCTGTTAACATTTATCTATGTATTTACAAAAGTTTAAAGTGTAGTCAATATTTTTTTTTTTTTACAAATGTGGAAGGTGATTTTGAGATGCATCTATGCATATTTTACACGTGCACATATACCTACATATATATCACATGTCATATATGTTATCTTTTTGGTAAAGAAAGGATAGAATTTTGAACGAAAGGGTAGAATTACTGCTTATAGAAACATGCAAAAAAGTGAGATGTAGAACATGTCTTTTTGCTTGTCATTAATTGTAGAATTAACTTTTATCTTCAATACTGGAACAGGCAAACCCAGCAGAAGCACCGATCCCTGTGCTGCTCAGACCATGTGTTTCAGTCAGTGCACCCACAGTACCCAGCAGCAGCTCAGCAGCCCACATTCCCAGTGACAGGCCAGGGTCTGGCAGGTGGTGCTCTGCTCTGTCCCTCCACTGTTCCTCTCCCAGGCTGCATTACCCCCTCCAGTTCCTCTGGGGTGTGAATCTGCCTCTGCAATGCTGAGGAGACTAATGGAAAGATGGTAAATAAATTCTTTGAGTTATTGGGAGTCAGTTTCCAAACAGACAAGATTCTGTTATGCTTCTGCAGCCCTCTCCCCATCTCTGTGATGTCTTCTAGGAAGATGTCCATTGTTTTCTCCATCACTTTAAATACTTCATTCTAGACACATGACAAAATAATCCTTCTGAAATTAGAACTTTCTGTGTTCTTTAAATCAGTGAGATTTTTTCTGTTTGCTCACTGGAGTAAGAATGTCATCCCATTTCATTGTGGTTAGACAATTTATAACCTCTTACATTTTCACAAGGTAAGATTTTCAAGCCATACTTTCGGGTCTCATTTTTGGGAATGTTGGGCGATGTTCATATCCTGTGATGTTTTATGTCAGCTGACTGGTGTTTTCTGACAATCATTTAATCTGAAATTTTTATTCACGGAAATAATTCACTTAAAGAGAAAAAAAAATAAAGAAGAACTTCTACTTCTTTGTGCACTGAAAACATTCAGGATGAATTGTTTTATGAAAGCTGAGCTTGTTAAAGGAAAAATAAAACTCTTTCTATTTACTATTTTTTTTAAATTCTATCTGTTTAGATGACATATGGAATTCAGTTAATTAAAAAAATCTTAAATATTTAGGTTATCCTTGTTGCTGAAATATTCGCACATTTAGATATTTCTTATAAGTGATACCTTGTGGTGTTTTTAAACAAAAATTTAAGAACTATGATTGGCATGTCACTGCCTTTAATTTCCTTGTATGGTACAGTATTCAGTTCTCGTCCATTTTTTGCACTGTATAGCCAAACTTGAGTATGCACAAACAGTATAAGGAAAGGGTAATCAATCTGACTGTGTGAAAACTCTGAGGAAATACTGATAAGTAAAACAGCTCATAAATTCTGCAGAGAGAATTGTTCACATTCATGTCTCTAAAGATTAAAATTGAGGCTCCTTCTGTCCCACCCATAAATGACTTTTGGCAGTAGAAATGCGGTCAGTAAAAATCCACTCACAATCTTTACTGCCAATCCATGTCAGCTTTCTCTGTCTTATTCTATGTACCAAAAGAGTCCAGTCTATATAGGACCATTGTCCTAAAATACTGTATTTCTTTATTGAAGTCTTTATTTTTGAGTTCAGTAATATTAGGTCCTGATAGCTGAATGTTGCTGTTAAGTCAGGATTAAGTGCATGTGATTAATGGTCAGTAGGAATAGAATATGTGGAACACAGGCAAGAGGGTCTTTAGGACTGCTTTTTCCTGTCTGCAAATAGCTTGGTACCAATAGAAAATATCAGGAAAGCTCAAGAGAGTCCTAGCTCTTTTTTACTGCATCGTAGATCAGTGACATTCAGAATCAACATAGAGTCGGGAGCACAGAACAAAAATTGTTTGAAGAAAAGTTGTTTAATCCATCTTGTAATTTTTGTATTTATTGAAAATTGGAACCCTATTAATTGTATTTGTCAGTTTAGGAATGGATGGAGGTCCCTGCTGAAAATTGAGAACTCTCTACAACTACCTGAAAGGAGGCTGTAGCCAGGTGGGAGTCGGCATCTTCTCCCAGGCAAAGAGCAACAGGACGAAAGGACAGTCTCAAGCTGCACCAGGGGAAGTTCAGGATAGCCATCAGGAAGAATTTCTTCACTGAAAGGGTGGTTAAACAGTGGTGATGGTGGATTTACCATCTCTGGAAGTGTTCAAGTGTTCAAGAAAAAACTAGACGTGACACTTAGTGCTGTGGTTTAGTTGGCCAAAGGTTGGACTCAATGACCATGGAGGTCTTTTCCAACCTTAGTGATCCTGTGATTCTATGAGGCTCCAGTCACAGTGGAATTTATCTTACCTCATTAAAGCCAGCTAAAAGGTTGGCGTCTAGTCTGAGCTAGTTGCATGGGCTCCTAATCTATCCAGATGGCAGAGATAAATACTTCTTGAGGGCAATTCCTTTCATTTTTCTGAGTTGTTTATGTAAATGTAGAATGACTCACCCTCTGGCAGTATGTGCATCTCTTGCTTAATTAAGGGGAGATGAACCATCTAATTTAAGTTAAACACTTGATTTTCAGTGTCTGAGATTAGTTGCGATGAATCTTACCTGTAGTACAGAACTTCTAGTTGTGAAGTTCTTTTCAGGTACTTATTGCTGATGTTATCATTATTACGACAGATTGTACAACTGCGTTTCAAAGGACATTATTTAAATATTTTGAGGCTACTTTGCAAGCTAGTGGACACATAGCTCTCATAAGAGTGATGGATCTGGGCATGCTTTTATTAGAGGGACATCCACTTTTTGATTCTTAAAACAGATTAGTGATATGAAGATACAGAAAGCCCCTGAGAAATGGTGAAGAGGAGTAATAGACAAGCAAAAATAATACTCAAAATGAGCCATTGTGTGGGAGATGGAGATATCTCTGTGAAGAAGACAGGTTTCATTCTGATATATTCTCACAGCTTTCTGCTTAATGATGCAGAGATTGTAGACATAATGAAAAGGATCATTAATTACCCAGAAATACTGTAATGAATTAATTTACTGAGTGTGTGGCAACACAACTGTGTATGTAAACACATGAGCCTTACGTGTGCACACAAGAAGAAATATTTAATGAGTTGATGGGCAATCAGCTTGCACATGTGGATGGGCACATGGGTGTACTTGCACAAATGTCACAAGTTCTGTACTATCTCTGCAGAATCCCATATAGATGTACATAGCACTTGCATTCACCTGCCGGCATTAGACTCCCTCCTTCTTCATTTGCTGTCACAGTCTTTCTGAGGAGAGGGGTGGCATTAATCTAGAAGCTACTCATATACTTGAAGAGACAGAATCCGAAGACAAGTAATTCAGCCAGTATAAAAATGGGATGTTCATTAATGTGTTCTCAGCCTTGCAGAGTATTGCATACATCATTTTAGGAAAGTTTTTCTCAAGGATTACCACCTCCCATTTGTGAATTATTTTTCTTCTTGTTAGGAACTGAATGACATTGCTGTAACTGCTACAGCCATTGCTTATGGGAAAGGATATCATTCAGGAATTGTGGTTTCTGCTTAACAATTTGAAATAAGTAGGAAGGCTTATAGCAAGTGACAGGGCTACATGCAGGCTTAATCAAGTTGGATGTGTGCTCTGCAAAGGGTGCTGCTCGTTAGCTGTAGTGGCTATAATCTCTCTGGTAAATCCCTCATGAGCTGTAAGCTACTTTGCTTGGCAAACTGTCATGACGCAGAAATGTTTGGAAAGCATTGGAACTGTCACCTGTCTAACCAGTCTGCTTGTTTTCATTTTGGACATTGTGCTTGCTGTCTTTGCTAGAGGGAAGAATATGCAGATTGGTCTGAGCATGCCCCGCAGGTGTGTGTTGGTCCTGACAATTTGGTTGCTGCCATTTGTATTTCAAACCAGGGAGTCCCAAGAACACAGATGCAGAGCCTTATACCAGTGTAAGAAAGAGAAGACATCAGTCAAATTACAACAATATTTTGCAAAATAGACATCAAAAGGTAGCTAAATGCCTGCCATTTCAATAATATAAACATTTTGATGTGTAAGTGTTAAAGGTGTGTGGCAAATGGGCATACTAAAGGGGTGACTGGGTTTTGCATCTGAGAGTCTAAGGTCATTACAAAGCACAGAAACTAATTTCCTTTCAAAACTTTCAAGTTGGACAATCTAATATTTGAGGCTATAAATCTCACTAGATACATCTAAAAATCATTCCTATTCATCTAAAACACTGCTGGTCATGCTAAAGAAAGCGCCTGGTACTGTGTTAATTTTCTCATATCTCTTCCATTATGTAAGAATTGAGAATAAAACAGATTAACTCAGAGAAAAGTAAATCATCAAGTTGCTAATATTTTCATGTTCTTTGGAATCAGTTTTAAACAACAAACGTGAACTTAGTCCTTTTTACAATTTCTCTAAAAATTTTTGGTTACTTATGGGAAACTGGTGATGTTTTTCACTTTTTTCCACTGTGGCAGCTGTGGTACAACTATTGTACAGCACAGCTTATTCTTAAAGGACTACAGTGCTTGTTCTTAAACGACTCCAGTTCTTGCATTGTGTTCTTGTATTGTACCTGCTTCCATGGTATTTCTTAATAGATATTCCAAGCTATCTTTTTAAGGCTGAAGAAGCTATATTTTTTAGCTTCATGATAATAAATTTGACAATGTATCAGAAAAAATAATATGGCATACTATAGACAGAAGTTCAACTAAATAAAACAATCTCTTTTATCTTCTACCATCTTATGACTTCAAAACTATTAAATCCAAGCACTTAAATGAGAGGATCGGTGATACTAGATGCTATACAAGTGGAATACTGATCTAAATTCCATTTATATCATTTGCCATGTAAAAAGTGTCTCAAATAAGTGAGAAGGAAGCAACTCAAAGATACATAGAAATTTTTATCTATGTTTATGTTAGAACATAAATGTTTAAATGTTGAACTTCTTTTGGCCCTGCTGTAGTATGCTGGCTTATTTCTTGTCAAATACCTCAGCAGAAATCAATCTTTGGAAGGGGCAGTTAGAGTCTTAGAGACTTTCAGTGCCCTGGGGATGGGGTGAAAACAGCGTGTATGTTAGGGCGAGGACTGGATGAGTGAGGAGCAAGGCTCTGCTATTGCTCTGAACACAGTGGAGCAGTGTTAGCAGTTGGATGGATATGTAAAGGCTGTGTCTGTTTGAAAGAGCCTGAAGTTAAAGACTAGAAAGTTGAACTCAACTCAAGTGAATCAAAGGAAGGATGTTCAGAGAAATGGACAAAAAAAAATCTTCGCAGCTGTCTCTTCTGTTTGGCATGCCCTAATTGCTATGATTGTTTTTTATGCAGTGCTTTGATGATTAGGGGAATCTTTTCTAAACAAAGTACACATTGAGGCTGATACTGCAAAGTTATCTGAAACTGTTTTTATGAAAATGGCTGCAGCACAAATGCCACAGTCACTGCATTCACTTGCTTGATCAGGCAGCCTTTACTTTCTCATTGAAAGGGAGCTTTTTTTCTTAACTCCACAGGAGGATAGAAGCAGAGAAAGCAGAAGACAAATATAGATTCTTCTATCTTATTTGTTCTGTGTCTCAGTCTCACTGTGCTTACAACTAGCATGTCCTTCCCAAATATTTCGCTTGCAAGGCTCAAATGAATAAAAGGGATTTTAAGGAGCGGTGAGCAGAGAGAGGGAGATGGGGACCCTGAGGAGACAGGATAGGATTACCAGCTACAGAGGATACGGCTGTACATCTCAGCACTCAACACAAAAAGCTGATTCACAGTCTCTGCCATGACAGGGTTCATAGACACAGTCCAGCAAGTTTTCTATGTGCACTGATTGTATGTGCATTTAGGTTCCCTCACTTTCAACATTACTACTTAGAGACCTTATGACCTTAATCCTGGAAAATGCAGGATATTTGAAATGTAGATATTTGAAAAGGAAATTACAACTTGACTCTTACCTGATTGTTTACAAGAACTGAAATTCAACAAAGGCAAATACATGGTCCTGCACCTGGGGAAGAATAACCCCAGGCACCAGCACAGGTTGAGGGCTGACCTGCTGGAAAGCAGCTCTGCAGAGAAGGACCTGGGAGTCCTGGTGTACAACAAGTTGTCCATGAGCCAGCAGTGCCCTTATGGACAAGAAGGCCAATGGTGTCCTGGAGTGCACTAGGAAGAGCACTGCCAGCAGGTCAAGGGAGGTGATCCAGCCCCTCCACTCAGTCCTAGTGAGGCCACATCTGGAGGGCTGTGTCCAGTTCTGGGCTCCTCAGTGCAGGAGAGTCATGGAGCTCCTGGAGCAGGTCCAGTGAAAAGTAGCAAAAGATGATGAATGGACCGGAGCATCTCTCTTATGGGGAAAGGCTGGGAGAGCTGGGCCTGTTCAGCCTCCAGAAGAGATGACTGAGAGGGGACCTCATCAACGTATCTGAAGGGAGGGTATCAGAGGATGGGAGAGGCAATGGCAGAAATTGATGCACAGAAAGTTCCACCTGAATATGAGGAAGAACTTCGTTACTGTGCAGGTGACCAAGCACTGGAACAGATTGCCCAGGGCCATTGCAGAGTCTCTCTCACTGGCAGTATCCAAGAACTTTGTGGATGCAGTCCTGTGCCATGTGCTCTAGGGTAACCACGCTTGGGCGAGGAGGTTGGACCGGATGACCCACTGTAGTTCCTTCCAGCCTGACCCATTCTGTGAAGAGTAAATCTACCCATTTATTGGAGTGTTCTACACTTGTATAGCTGACCTAATTAGAGTCACAATTTAACTAAATCATGAGGTAGATATCTTTTGTTGATTCTGCTCCTCCCCTGTTTCTTAAAAAACCTCTTATCTAAGGTTGTCTCAGAAACATACTGTGAATCATCTTTCAAAATTTACCACTAAAAGAAAAACCAACTTTTTCGACTTTTTCATTGGATGGTGTTTATATGAAATGGACAAAACTTGTTAATTTTTTTCCAGGTTAAGGACAGGTGCTGTAAAATGCAGAGTAATGAAAATGGTGCTGGACCCAGCTGCTCTAGTCTTTGTAGGTGGATGACCTTTCTGATTCCTCATATGCCCACGCACAAAGGAGCCAGATTGTGGTGCCATCTCTACTGCTCTGGAAAAAAATTAGATCGGGTGGTTCCTGAAGCACCTCAGTGAGCTTTTGGTTTGACTGGGGAGGATAATTGGAAAACAGCGCCAGATGAGTCATCCTCCCCCTCGCCTTCATGGACTGAATATTTCCCTTACCCAACGCTTTCAGCTCTTGTTAGGTTGTTCCTGCTGAGTAGAGCTGTGGGAAGCGTTGCCAGTATGGGCTTCTCTGTAGGAAGCTCTGATTCTGGAGGATTATGGATGATGTCAGTTACAGCAGATTTCCTTTCCTGAAGCTAGTGAAAATTTCTCCAGCAGTCTAATCTGTATCTGCGACCCCACAGATACAGATACAGCTGTCCTTAATATACAGGAAGGTGGCTGACTGCAGTGTTTGAAGTCTGAGTCATACCTGACCGATACGTAAGCAATCATTGGTGCTCTGCTGGATACTGCAGTAGCAGCATCAGTGGTATGCTGCTTCCAAAACTGGATATGGTTTCATGTACATTTTAAAAATACATTTTTCATCTGTGGACTTCCCTAATGATAGTTGAGCCGATAATAGTTTGTGGTTCTGTAAAGCTCACAAAGTATGTATGATGCTTATAATACTAGTTAGCACCTTTTCTCCATTATTCATTCTTATTATTTCAAGTTGTCATAGTTCCCCTAATAGTGATACATTTTTATGTAGAATGTTGCCCATGAAAACAGTAGGGATGTCTGTTTTTTTATATTTGGCCCTTTTGGTAATTGCTTGTTCAGAGTTAAAGTCTAACCAGGGGTGAGATCACACTGCAGTCTTCGTTGAGAGCCCTTTTCTTTTTCTCCTGGCTTCCTGTTTCCATTAGTAAGAGGAAAAAAAAATCTTTAAAATCTTTGAGAATTGTCAGTTTTATTTCAGATTTTGTTCAAAGTAACCAATATGTTCAGTTGTTAGGTATGGGCATGAATAGAATAAAATGCAATAATCTGATTTGCATTAGGAAATAAATTTATAATCTAGTGTCAGAGTAGAGTGCACGTAAGGAGAAAAACCCCCATTATTTTCCCTCTCCCTCATCATAGGACATCTTGTCTGTATATAGTATCCACAGTATATATGGAGATGTGTATGTATCTGTGTAATATTATGCATCCATATAGTCTCTCCAGCTTTTAAAGTTCAGATTTTTTCTATCTTCCTCTCAGCTGCTTTGCAATTTATTAAATTTCTGGATATTTGTTTGGAAGTCTTTGTGCATTTTCTTATTTATATGCTTGTCACAGAATGATTTTTATTTTTGGTACGAATCTGGAAGACCATAGACTTTGTTGAGATTAAACTCACACTTTAAATTTAGCTAGAATTCATTAAAGTTAAAAAGGTCTCTGTCTTGTGGAAAATGAGATATTTTCCAATGTAGTAACAAGAGAAAACTCTTATATGCAAAGTTTATACCATTAGCCTACAAGTCTCATGCTTTGTTAAATTTGTCCTAATCAACAGAAAATCCTTTATCAGTCTGAAACCCAACAGATCAAGCAAAACAAAACAAAAACAAAAACAAAAAAAAAGGAAAGGAAATGCAAAACTGTATGGCTTCTCTTTGCTGTTACCAGGACAAACCTGAAATACCAATTAGGCATTTTATTTTTGGCTTTTCAAACCCAAATATATATTTTAGATTATTCATTATTTTGCCTATACATGGTAAAACTGTATGTAATACCAACATGAACAGTGCTGAACTAAACAGGCAAACTCCAGCTTTTAGGGACAACTATTCAATTTTGAACCTAGAAATAAAATCTTCAGTTGTTTAGTTGTACAGTTCCCGTGTTTGAATACGGCAGCATTATGCAAGAAGACGAAAAACCAAGACAACATTAACTGTTTGGCATACTTTATAGCAATTCAGTTGGAGAGGAAGAACTGAGTTTAACGGTCAAAATATTAGAAGCAGCTGTGGATACCTTAAGCAGGTTTAAAATTTTAAGAGAAGTGCATATGGCTTTAAAAGGGAACAGGGTGTAGTGTTGGCATTGGCTCATACAATTTTTGAATGGCAAGGAACATAATATTTCAGTAAGTCTTAGTCAAGCTGTTCTAATTAGCCTACAAAAGAAAAAAGATCTTATGAACTGAAAACATCTTGCACTGAATGGGTAAACTTGATCAGTTTAGTCTGAATTATTTGGCTTCAGTCTACATGTCTCATTTGATGTTCGTTGGCCTTTGTACAACTGCAGAAGAGTCATGCAGGAGAGAGGGGCTGGAAGCACTGTAGACTGTTCTTTTTGGAGACATTTGTCCCTCAAATTTGTGTACTTGAGCCAGAAAGTTCAGGGTAACGCTATGAAAAATAGTGGTTCTTGAAGCATAGCCATATTTATCTGGCATTAATTCATATACAGTGGATACAACACTGGCACAATTACAAAAAAAGGAACTGATTACAAAAGTGTATGGAGTGTTGGTTTTAATAGGGTCACAGTTTATTAAAATCATAGCAAACAGAAAAGGAAAACTCTTTAGAAATTTTATCTTATTTCTCCTCCTTCCAACCTTTCTCCTATATATATTAATCTATAACTATCTACTGGGTTTTTTAAAATTTTAAATCCAAAGAGAAAAAAAAAAGATAGGATCTTTAAATGTTTCATCTTTTTAAGGCTCTTCAGCAAACAAAAAATCAAAAGTTCACTCTAGCACACTGTTTTCATTTGTGTCATAGTGATGAAGGCAAGTTTTGGAAGATTAAAATTAATAATATATGAAATGCTGTCAGTTGTCCTTCCTCAGAATCCATACCTCAGAAAGCATTTGCTGCATATGTAAAATCTGGAGATACTCTGAATATTACCTAGTAGATCCAGCTTTTCTAGCTTTTTAAGGCCTAATTTAAATTACTGGGGGACAGAGGCCAAAAGTCAAATATATATACACATACATAAATGTATTTTTGAGTTAGAAAGGACTTTGGATGTCTGCAAGTGCACAGACACTGTCTGACCTGAACTCTTCTGACATTAGCCACCTGTTGCATAAGCTATAAGACTAATAAAATAGAGTTGCAGAAGTATTCTGCTCTTTTTGCTTTCAAGACACCAAAGCATTGCAGCCAATTTTTGAAAACTGAGCGGGAATCAGAAAGGAGGCAATAAAAAAAAAACTCTCTAGTGATATGGAGTGTTTTTCCTCATGGTTGTTTATGGTACTGTCAAAAGGTATAGTTGTGCTCTACAGAAAGGAGTAAAACTACATTACATGAAGCCATTAGAAAAATTGCTGTTTGGACTCAGTCAAAAAATCTATTACTAATTACAAGTAGATCAGTTTTTATCAAATACTCAAAGGAGAAACTGTGCCTGAAATTATTTTAAAGTAAATCTCCAAATCATAATATAATTCACTCTTAATTCCAAAATGTATTTATATGAATTGAAGACTTTAATTTTTTTTCTTTTCCTCTTTTCCAGTCTTTTTGGTGTTTTCTCAGTAGAGATTTGGTATTCTTGCAGGTTTTTTAAACTTGGCTTTCTGTAGCTTAGCTTTCTGTAACTCTTTAGGGGCTTTTCCAGATGTTGGATGATCATTAAAATGAATTCTGTTCTAGTTCAAAAGTCTTTGGAGAAGCACTGAGTAAGGCAACAGTCCATTGATTCTCTCATATTAGACTCAGTGTTGGGTTCATTTCACGGACTTAAGTTCAACAAGTAAAAATGTGCAGCTGTTAGTTCATTTCTCAACAGTGTTTTTGGCCAAAGAAGACTTTTATGTAGTATTGCAATGACTTATAGGTTTTTTTGTGGTGAAGGATGCTCTTTGCTTCTTTTGATCATTGTTGTGTGAATCTGATGCACCAATGATGAATTGCTTTTAAATATACACTGAAAAAATTGAGTTTTCTGCCATTGGTGAAAGAAGCTAGAAACAACAACATGACCAGACTTTGCTGAGTCTGCTGAGTAATTTCAGCATATTTAGATTGGCTTGTTTTTATGTTTGAGAGAAGAAAAAAGAGAACAAGAGTCAACTTTAAAATTCATTTTAAGAGCAGGGTAATCCCACATAAAGTAAGAACACGTTACAATAGAAGGAAGTAAATTCAAGAACACAGAGGCTATATCCTACTTCCTTTGCTTTTTACACTGGCACATAGTAACTTAATAGACTGTACTAGGGAAGCTGATAGGGGAAATATCTTTTTTTTTTTGGCCTAGGGAAGACAATTATTTTTCAGATTTGGTTGCTAACTGCCGCCTTATTTTTTACCTAACACATGTGAGTTGTTCAGGTGTGTTATTTGTGGGTTAGTAAATTGCTTATCCCAGTAAACTGCTTTATTTTTAACTTAAACACTTCCCTCTTTTCGAACAAATTGATTCCTATTATCTTGGTGAGACTGTATTAATGCCAAAGGAATTATCCCTTTTAAAACACTCCATGTTAAACAAGTTTCTAGAGTGTAGAGAATAACATGAGATATTTATAATTAATACTTAGATAGTTTTAATGCCAGTTTTAAGTATTCCCCCTGAAAAAATTACAGATTGTTGATTTGCATGTAAAGTTTGTTTTAATCTCACTGTTCCACTACCATCAAAAGAAAAATCCAGGTCATGTTAGAGCTGTTGCCGTGAAATGGTAATGAAAGGTTTCCTTTTTCCCTAATAACTGAATTTAACTAGGACTGCTCACTGTCTTTACTCACTTTACTAACACATCCGTTATTGTAACCATTGTAAACTGAATAGTTTAATATTCAGCATGTCTGATATGTTAATTCTTTTAGTACGCTGAATCTTACTGCATTAGATATTCTTTACTTTTGCCCTGCTTTCACTGAATTGAGAAGCTTTGGGTTTTCTTATTGGGAAAAAATACAAATTCACTTGATGTAAAATATTAGATGCTTCTGGCTGGCTGACTGCAGGCAGCATTTGAGGACACTTTTAAAGGCCTATATCACAGAAAGATAGTTGGAATGTGTACAGAAGGAAAAGAAATTATTGAGCTGAAAACATTTATACTTAAAATAATATACAAAGAAAATATGGGAAAGGCATCTAAAATTAAGAAATTTAGCTTTCAGATTGAAAATGTGGTTTGAAAATAGCTTTCCTGTAGCTTACCTCGTTTTCATGGTTTACTGGAAAAGTTTTTTCATTACGCTGTGAAATCTATGGCAGATGCTTAAGGCACCCCTACAAATAAGGCCAGTATTCATTAGCCCTGAAAACCTCTAAATATTTATCTACATGAATAAATTACCACAATGCTAATTACCTCTAATCCAAGGATTGGGATTTGTATTTCATTACTATCCTGTGATCACATCATGTGCATGTTTTTCACTGTAACCTAAATGCAAGGAATGACAACCACCAGCTTACTCCTTTTCACTGGAACACCAGTTTACTTCACAGTAACTGGTTCTTGTTCCCAACCTTAATTATAAATATTACTTTGGTTTTACCAGGGCACACAGGTGGACAGGAACCACTGTTACTGCTGTTAACTGTCACTAAAATCAAAGGCATTTTTGCACCAACTTCAGGGGGGCCCAGATTAAAGCAGATGTGAGATGAGGCAAAATTCACACCAAACCTGACATCGCTTTGGGCTGAATATTTTATCTGTGAGTACATCTGGGATCCATGCATGTCCGAGGACAGAATATAGTCCTTTAACTCTTTGCCAGAAGTTAAGGATTTGAAAGTCCCATTGGCCTCATGGTTGTTATTCATTCTAATGAAACTATCCTAGCACTTAGAGAATTTATTTATAACATATATTAGGAGTTGTCTTTCTTCTTCAGAAGACGGCACATGTGCGCAACAGCAGTCTTATGGTGGTTGGCAGGTATCCTTGCCTCACTCAAGCATCAAACTGTTGAGGTTTTTTCCTGAAATTCCTGCACACGAAAAGATTATACTCATGATCGCCATCTGGTTGGCCACGTTCTTTTGTTTTCAAATGGCAGGGAAATCTGTATCAACTGCATAAGGAAAGTTTTTGGAACCTGATTTGTAGTGATTGTTGTGTGTAGGTCTGTGTTTCCAATCATCATGTTTTTTTAAAAAAGTTTACTATTTGCATTTGAAAACCTGTAACATCTTAGCACAATAGACTTGAGCATGAGGATATGTATCATAGATCTACTCATAAGATGTAATTTCCTTGCAGTTTTCTTGGAAAACTTTCTTCCCTTCTTTGGGCAAGAAATTATTTTCTGGAAAATATTAGGATAAAATCTTCATATTGTTCCTCTCTACTTCTTGCACTGGGTCTTTTGGTGAAACCTGTGTTTTTCTGCACTTTAGCAGGATCTAATACTGAAATTTTTGTTCCTCAGGTGTTTCTTGCCAACAGCAAGGGCACTTTAATCAGCACACTACTTTCATTAGCCATATGTATTCTTTATGATACCTATTATTCTTCAGCCAATACTGTTGAATTATACCATTTCTTCTTCAAAGTTTCCTTCTGTGATTTTAGCTCTCAGATTGACTTTGACTTATCAAAAAGATATTTTCACTTCCTTTCATGTCAGTGTAGGGCATCCACATCGAGGATAGGATATGATTCAACTTACTGCTGAGCTCAGATATCCATACATTTCCACGATTTTCTACTTTCAATCTTATGAAGAGAGAGTGGGAACGTATCTTTGCATGCATGACCTCTGCGTGTACACCAGGATGCCAGGAAATGCAGGTCTCTGTAAAAACTGAGCAGCTCTATAAGGTCTTGGTGTACATGATCAAGGTACTGCAACTCCTGTAAGCTTAATAACTCATAATTCTGCCCAAAAGACCTTGGACCCAAGTCTTTTTCCATTCCTCAGCCAAAAAATAAAACCTGATTCCTAACAATTTCTGCATGCCTTCCTCTTGAACAGAACGAAAACTGCAGATTTCACAGAGATGGACATTGCAACAAATTAGAAGGGCTGATGGTCTTTGATGCCTATAGTAGCCTTGGGATAGAGCAGTAATTCAGATTCTCATTACTATATGCTAAGTTAAAAGATGGTGCATCACTGCAGATGGGAAGACAGATGATCTTAGCAGGCATCAGCCCTTTCAGAGTTCCTGTGTGCTTATGACATGATTCCCTCCTCTTTACCACCCACTCACATCTGTTTAAAAATTTGGTATGATTTCGTATATCAGCACAACTCCAGAGACAACTCAGAGCTTCCCTTCATGATGTCTTGTGAGCTAGAAGGAGTTGCTTTGTCACCTCTTATACTTGCTCCCCATTCAACAGCAAATAAAAGATGCCTCAATAAAGGTGTCTGTTTATCTGTTCTTGTCTGTCCCCTACTGAAGCCATCTGAGGAAGCTGACATTGATCTTGGAGTTCAGACTAGTTATCTGGGTCACTAATCCTAATTTAGACTTTGTAAAGGAGACTTTCTGGAAGGCAGCATGAGGCATCATTATATATTGTAAATAGCATGGTGATGAGGTCTAAAACAAGAAAGATGGTGTGCTTTAGGTCAAGTCTAGGTGTCTCTCTTAATGTTAAGTATTTCCTCCTAGTTAAATAAAGTAGTGTTTCATTTTCATTTCATTCAGTTTTATTTTACTTTCTTTTCCTTTACATGGGGAAGGATATTACACTGACAGTTGCAAAAACCCACTGAAAACACTCAGTGTTTTCATTCAGCCAAATTATAATCCATTAAAAGTGTGGCAGCAATGAAACACAGATTAGATATTAAATGCACAAAACATGATTATTGATTCTTAGATTTAAGTTCCTGTATTTCAGTTGTCTTTTTTGACACAAATGATACTGAATTATGAACAGTCCTACTCTTGAATGGTCTTCATTCTCCTCATAAGTGGGCAGGTGAAAAAGATGGTGTAATAGACGCCACCTGGTTTATCTTCCATTAATGTCTATCATAACAGAATTTGTTCAAATGTAACATCTGAGGAATGTGTGGGTTTGACCTTTATTATAAACCGGCATTTTCTGTGTAATATGTGCTACTTCTGTCATGCTGCTGTAAAAACAGAAAGAGGATGCTTATAAATGGCCTCATCTTTTCATTTGAGAACATTGCTGCTAGTTATAGGGGTTTATGTAAAAGCCCACTCATGCTTGATACTATTTTTAAAACTGAGAGGCCTGTTTGATTTTACCAAGATACCTGATACCCAAGAAATTTTATCAAGCAATTTCCCAAACCCTTTTTTATCTCCACCTGTGTTTTATACTGTACAAGTCTAACTGAAGTTAAAGTCAGGTTATCATCAGCACACATGCAAATCAGAAAGGCAAGTACTGAAGGTTAAAAGTTTTTCTGAAGAGCTACCCTTGAAAACACATTCTTATTTTTGTAGATTGCTCAGTGCTTGAGAAAGTTACCTAACACTAAGCAAAATGGTTTTATAAATGTAAGTTTAGGAAATTCCCTGGAAATTACTGAAACGGTGTTGCTAATTTTGCTTTTAACTATCAGGACCTACTGGATGTCTAGTGTGTAGTCAAAGTTGAGAAGAAAGAGCAAAATGGTTTCATTTCTAAAATTTAAATGGTGCTGTTTTCAGTAACATTTATTTCAAATGTACATGTTGGCCAAATAGTTTCATAATCAGCCTATAAACTAAACAGCTCTCAAAGACTGCCTCTCATCCACACATCACTTTGAATATTTCCTGAAGTCATGTGCAATGCATAAGGCATTAGTGCTTTTCCACCTGAATTTTCTGGATAATGACTAGCCTCCAGTCCTGCTTTTGCAAATACTCAAGTATAGCTGTTATTCTCCCTTTAACTCCTCTTACACTCAATCTTGGGCTAGCACAAGTATTTGAGTAGTCATGTAGAGAAATAGATCAGAATTCATAGACTTTTACCAGAAGTTAAATAAAAAGTATGACTTAATCTGGATCTGGTTTCTAGTACTGTTCACAGACTCTTGGAACACGAGATGAAGGGAGGAGTAAGCAGTGGGTGTAGGAAATGGATGGGACTTTTGAAGCAGTTGTCAGTTTATATCAATTTAAAACATTCCTTAGACTAAGACTCAGTAGCCTCAGATTAAAAATAAAAGCACTTAAGATAAATAGGGGAGGTTTTTTAAAGTTTGTATTTATGTCTTTGATGGATAGGAATCTACTACTTGAAAGTACTGTGGGTAGACTTAAAATCATTCTAGTGTTATTTCCTAAATTTATCTAGAATCATTGGAAGATCATCTGCTAATTAGACAATCTGAACCTGAATATTCTTCGTTTGAAAATTAAGCATTAGATTTATACAAAATAAAGCCATGGAACTGGGAAGTTGTATGTAAGAAATAAATAAGAAAGAAATTCTTAGATGATGCAGGATACTGATTATTGCAAGCTTTTTATAAAATGACTGCCAGATGAAATTACAGCTCTAAAGTGTCTGGAGTTAATTTTATCTGTGCTAATTTACATATCAACAGAACTACATGACCAAAATCACCTTTGTATGATTTTTCCTGGTATGGCATATGCATTTCTGTATGAAAATTTCCTCTTCTTTTTTTTTTTTTTTTTTTTTTTTTTTTTTTTTGTGTTATTACAACAAACTGTAGTTGAACCTGTGCTATGTCTCAGGAGTTAAGAATAAATTTTCCTGTGGACCTGACATATTTAAGCTAGCGTTCAGGAAGTTTTGTACATTTATATAGTTTTGTAGGAAGCTCTGTAAAGAAGGAAGGAATGTCAAATCCTGCTTTAAATAAGAAACATAATGATGCTTCACAGGAAAAACACACATAATTGGAAGGAAGGAAACATTAAGTTGACTAAAAATTTATTTTAAATTAGTGTCTAACAAGGAAAAACAGGTATATATGTATATGTGTTTGGGAAACATAAAGGGAGTTATTTCTGATCATTAAGAGCAAGTCAGCTATTTCCTTGGCTAATCAGATTTATCTCTCTTTTTTATTATTCTTTTTATGAGAGTTATTAAGCAGATTTATGAAACAAGTAATCCTTTTGAAATTTTATTGCTAAATCAAGATGAGATATTTCCAAAGACAATATAATTATTATTATTGTTAATATTATATTTTAGTGTTGTCTGACCAGAGATCAGCTTGTTTTCTTCTGCTCTACTCCACTCCAGGTTTCTCTTTTTATTGTCCCTATGATGATTTGCCCAAGAAACTTATTTATTTTAGTTTGTCTTTCACTCCATGCCTCTTTTCCTCCTTAAGATCCTCTGTCATTTCTGAAATATTCTCTGGCTACATTTTTATCACATCTCCTCCATTGTTTGCATTCCTTTTTTTTTCTCTTATCACACCATTCTCCTTCACCTTCATGGTGGGCCTGAGTGTGGAAGAAAAATGGAGGGGTGTTGATGTGGTGTTTGAGGAGAAGAGGATATTTCTGATTCTGTGACAGCTTTTTTATTTCCCTAGCATGTCAGTCATAGGGGGAGAATCATACCATCTTGGAAGTAATTTTAGAAGTACAAGAGAGACAGAGACAGTACTGTGAACTTTGGCTTGTTCAGATTTTTCCTCTTTGAGTTAATTTGGAGGGTGGACTCGTCAGTTGGCACATGCTACCTTTTTGTCCAACTAACTGAAATATTCTATTCCACTCTTCATCACAGATAGAAACTGAGTGATAAATACCTGATGCAACAAAACATTTTTCACTTAAACATGTAACTCTTATGAACATAAAAGAGTTTTGAACTGCAAAATAATAATTATGGTCTGTAATGTTCATAAAAATATAAAGAATATGCACTGTGAAGAGGAAATATAATTAAATTATATATCAACATAATTTCTGAATTCATATGTGTGTTTAGACTGTGGTAAAAATAATGCAAAAGCCGTGTGTGAGGTTTGGGCACAGAATGTAGTTACTTTATTTTGTTACAGCTGTTATTAGAAGTTATGGAAGGGAGAGAAGAAAAGGCTTTAAAAGGAGCAGAATGAATTAGAGAGTCTGTAAAATGCAGAACTCTTTTTCCAGGAGGTGAAAGATACACTATGGAAGGGGAATTAATCCCATTCAGTGGCCAGACAGAGAGGCATTGGAAAAAGAAGACATCTGTTGATGAAGTAGAACATAGATTGGCAAGAGATGAAGTGGGATGACTGAAGGAAAACTTTTTTAACATCTCAGAGGAACATATTTTAAATGATATTTTGGAATGGAACAGACTGAGGATTGCAATGCATTTTGATTTGAATATAGAAAGAGGATGCCAAATTAGGGAAAAAAATAACATTCTGTGGTGGAATTAAATATTAAGGAATGAATATATTCTAGATGAACAGTGGAAAAAAGTATATAGTTTTTTTTCAAATGTAGGCATGTAGTTGTGAAAGTGAAAACTGTACCAGATTCTGGTCGTAAGATAAAGATCCATGTTCTGAGCCCCAGGTAGAAGGCATTTGAAGAATCTCCTTGATTAGAAGTGCTGACTAACAGTGGCAAAATTACTAGCTGCTGGGACAATGATTTTGGTTCATTAAGCCAATATGAGCTGATCCATCTTGACATGAGGGAGGTGGAAACAAGGAGTGTGTTTACGACCTGTTTGAGATTATAATCTTGTAAATAAAGGACTTGATCTTAAAAGCAGTCTTGAAAATAGTCTAGAGGCAGAAACAATACGGTAGTTCCAGCTGAAAGGTACTTTATTAACAGTGAGATCACAAATTCACAAATTGGATCAAGCCCCAAGGATTTAGGAAAACAAGCCAAACAATTTTACCTCGCTTTCTAGCCAGTGACAGGCACACTTTAGTTTTTCCTCAAAGTGAAAAATTCCGTAAGTCTGGGTGCTTTAGAGAGGCTTCTTGTGGTCAAACTGAAAAGCTATGTCCCTGTTTTATTCATGGGGCTTTCAGGGATTTGCTAGTCCCCAGAAGGTTTTCGTTCTTTGACTAAGCTCCAAACACATCTCTTGTTTTTCTTTAAGCTATTACAGAAGGAGGATGTGTTTACTTTGTGCTTAACAGTTGAATATTGCACCTAAATATTATACTCACAGCAAGAAACAGAAGACATGAATTTTAGGCTTTTCTCAGTCTGAATTCACAGACCCCCATATTGAAGAGTGCCCCATTCACACTGGTTTTACTGGGAAAATCAGTCATTCTGTTGAAACGCAGTGGAGCCAGGAGCAGAGGTTACTGGGAACTTCCTTCTGACACCATTCAGAAAAAAATCTTTGTTTCTATTCTGTAAGTGAATAAGCGTAATTCTTTTTGGCAGGATCAGCCTGTAGGATCAAGTGTAAGGTAAATTGACTGTTATTAGACTGCTTGATGAGAAGGTTAAAGAAAGGAAGAGACAAGTCTCCCTCTAGGCTGCACCTATGGCCTGAGCAATGAGAGTGAGATGGCTGCTGCAACTTGAAGAGCATAGACCACGCAGCTTATAGCTCCTTCTCACCATGGGGGACTACTCAAAGTATAGCTGGTGACTAATTAAAAGGTAAAGAAAACCCATTGCCTTTATATATGCTCCCTACAAGATGTAGAAGGGAAATCAGTTTATTTGAATTTCAGTGTAAGTGATATGATCCTCAGGTTCCTATTGCTTTACTTCTACAGAGGATGAAACATGTTCCTATGGACTGAATATATTAAATAGGTCCCCAGTATAATGTGTCTATGGAGAAATGGAGAAATAGGTGCCTGAAAGCCAGATACATGAAATAACAGGATAAGGGCCCTTAAATACTGCTCCTTGTGAAAGCTGGCTTTGCACAGTAGAAGTGAAGAGGTAGACCACCAATGAACAACTCGATTTATAGATTTATAGCAAACATTACTTCTGCAGGATTAGATGACGTGACAGTTTTTATAATAATCTAAACTTTGTAAGAAAATATAGAAAGGAACAGCTCTCTTTGTGAGAACAGAAATTTCCACAACCAATCCCTTAGTCTTCTGTTTTATTTTCCAAAAGGGCAAAATGGATTTAATATTAGAAATATGTTCTCTCTGGATCCAATTTCAATCTCGGCCACACTCTCTAAATAAGAATCTATAATCCAACTGACCGCTCTTGCAAAGTTCCCTCATATATATCTGTAAATGAAAATATGTGTGCGAGAACAGACACATAAGTTTAACTAAATTGGCTTGAAACACACATATTTTAGCTAAGTGAGTGCAGGATTTTGTGCAGACAATATCTATGTCACCTGCCTGTGTGCTTTGTTTTAGTTAGGAAATATAAGAATGGAATGTCTGTGGGGGAAGGAGAAAATTCAGTTAGAATCAGTTATTTAAGGTTTTTTAATGCAAGCCACATTATGGAGGGAATAACTACCACTTTTCAATTGGTTAGTATGAAGGTTACTGTAAATATGTAAACTTGGTTACTGATTTTTGAAAAAACAAAACAAGTCCCTTTCTTGCTGGGAAATATTTTTCCACATTAATAGGGGAAAAAAAAGGAAATATCTATTGAGATAAACAGAAAATAATCTTTGAATTTTTAATACCATAATTTAGAGCATTTCAAGAAAAAAACCCGCAAATCTGCTCTTGATTATACATGATTTTCAATGAGTCAAAAAGGGATTAGCATAAACACATCCAAAGAATAGAATTTGGCTTATTGGACGTAAGGCAAAGAAGAGACTTGAGAAATAAAAATTTTGTATAAGCATCATCACTATTATTATAATAATAACACACGTTCGAATTTTAGAAATTGTTTGCAATGAATGCAACTAAAAATTATTGCTGTTCAACAGTAGGCACATTACAGGGTTATCTGCAAATTTACATGAGGCATATATTTTAAATTTAATACTTCCAAGTTATGTGTCATTTGCCTTTGAAGTACCGGTGTGGTTTTGTTGTTTGGTGTTTCTTAATATAAATTATACATTATAATTATATTTAACTCCTAAGTTTTACAATAAATTCTTATTTAAATGTTCAAAATTTAGAATTGCCTAAAAGGGTGAATTTGTCAATAAAGAGCTGTCATGGTAGAATCAAAAGAATGGTGAAATCCTTTAAGTGCCATATCTTTGTAATTCATATTGCACCAGTGCAATGTCAGACCAAGAAGGAGCTGCTGTGTGTCTGGTTGTGCTTACAACACCTTAAATAACCTAGTTTCCATAGTGTTGATAATGACCAAGCTCTAGGGAGCTGGTGCAAGAGCTGTTGGCAGAACTGTGCTGCCTTCCACCACCTGCAAATGCAGACCAGAAGAGAGGTGAAATGAGATAAAAAGCTGTTCTTTTCCCTGCTTGATAAGTTGATCCTTTACCAGAAATCTCCATGACAGTTCAAAGTATTGGAGGCAGGAAGATAGGAAAGTGCCATGAGCTTTGCTAGCTTGGAAAAGTTCAAAAAAAGGGTCATGTGAGCAGGAGGTCATGTGAGCAGGAGGACTGTTGATGAATAAAATCTTGCAAAATGTTTTTGTGGTCCTAAGGGGAAATTATCCTAGTTCATCTTCCTCGAAAAAGGCAGGATACTTCAGAGTAATGTTTGGTAACAAAGTACACTGTGTGGCTGTAATTTTTAGGTAACAAAAAAGATCAGATTATAAAGAATTATATTGTACAGTTCTTGTGAAAGTCTATACTCTTCTACTTTAAAAAGCAGATGCATCTGTTTAAATGAGCTTCCAATAGAAATGCAAAGCTGGAATTTTCCATGAGTCTAGGTGAAGTTTAGTAATCTTTTGATTTTCCCACTGAAATACAACAGTTAGTCTTGCTCTACAATAAATCCTGGGTTTTAAATGTAAATATATGTGCAAATTGCATACACAAATTTAGAATTTAAGACTTGTCAAGCAATATTAAAATTACCTTATTCTGAAAACACTAGAAAGTGAAATTAATATTTAAAAGACATGATTCACTGGTCACAAATTCCAGCATTCTGTGTTTTATTCTAATTAGATTATACATTTGATAAAACATGTACAAAATCTGAAATATAAATATTCTATAGTCCTTCAATGAAAGTACGGTAATCGGTTCTCATGGTTATACCTATATATTGGACTGAATTCTTGATGAACAAAAGTTGTACTAGAGAGCTTCTCCAGAGGTTGATTTTCTGTCCATTTCAGTGCCTAGTAGATCTTAATATCAATCCTCCTCTTGGTTGCATTCACTGAAATCCTGAATATTTTTATTTTAGAAGTCAGGCATATAGAGCTGGCAAAACCTAGCATTTCTTTCTTTTATTTCCTCTCATAGTTTGTAGTACTGTAGACCCATTCATCAGGTTAACCTTTATTTATTTTTTGAGACTTGAGTCAGTGCATCTCACTCCACATTTTAAGTCAGAGTTGATAGTGACTTGTGGAAGGGAGTAGATTTCTACTGATGATTCAGAATTCAAAAAAAAAAAAAAAAGGATAGGTCAGTGAATACTCCTACATGATTCATACTGTTCTTTCAGGATTTCAAGAATGCTTGCCACACTTGGAAGGAAGATCAGAGGCTTGGAATGGAAAAGGCTTTGAATGTTCATTTCAAAGATACTGGAATAGAGATAGCAAATAACAACCACGAGTCTCTAACTGCAGTCTTCCTTTCACAGAGCTCTCTCATTGCTAATAACCCCCTGTTTTTAAAAAGTGTTTGAACTTTGGATGCCTAATGGAATGCCCCTGCTGGGATCACGCCCGTTGTTATTATTTTGCTTGAAATAGACAACACTGATGTGAATTCATGTCCAATCTAAAAATATATATATTCTTCAAGAATATTTGTTATTGTTTTTACAAAGAATATTTTTTCTGCTCTTCATGCCTACTACTCTCTTTCTTTATCAGTGCCAGAGATAAATGCCGGCTAGCTCTGCTGGCATGATTGCAGAAAACACAGACCCCCAACAGAAACAGCCATGTAGATCACTGCTATTTCCCCCTGTTTTGAGTCTGAGCTGCATGTGCTATTTCACATACTATTCACCAAAGCCAAGGCTTGCATGAATGCACCATGACTGTTTGAAATGTCCACTACAGCTGGGGACATAGCTTTACTCTTTAGTTTGGTTTGTAGAGCAAAAATGCATTGGTTTGGCCTTGCCTCAGAACAAGCATACTTTGTTTTTTGTCACTCAGTACAACAGCACGGTGTTGGAAATAAGATAGGTAAAAATAATTTGTCCAATAAAATCAAACACAAAAATTCTGAAGAATGTTTGTACTGTTAAAACCTTTGCAGAGCCTCTATCTTGGAGGAAATAAAAATGCTGGGTCCAAGCCAAATTATCTGATGTTATCCTGATGTGTATTAAACCACTATATTTTTTTTTCCTCAAATAATAATTCAGTTTATTGTGGTAGTTTAAATTATTAACATGTAAGGAATTTTGAAACCTATTCACCATTTGCTGTCTTTTTGTAGTTAGAGCTGTACTTCACTCTCATGCAGAGGAAGTGCATGAAAATAAAGGTAGCCCCTAGCAATGCATTGGGAGTACAGTTCATAAAACTCTGGCCACTGCACAGAGGGGAAGTTGATCCCAGGCAAAAGTTATAGGTCTTATTCATACTGAAAATAGGTTGATTATTTGTAGAATCCTGCTAGATAATTATTTAAATGAGATAACATTTGTAAGTGCTAACAGCTGCCAAAACAATTTGCAGTTCAAATTGCAGTTATGAGGGTGCAGCCATAATCGAGATGTAATGCTGAAGTTCATCTCTGTAAGTGATGAGAAAAGTTCTCAGCATTTTGCAAAAGACATTAGAAAGACTAATAGGACATTATTGTGGTTTTAAATCTTTATTTTCCTTTTGAGTAAAAGTTTTGTTTTAATTAAAAGGGTAGGTGAATTGGAGTAAAGAAATTCTGTTCATTAATTTTATGCCATTCTTAGTGCACTATGGATTACAGATGAGTTCTGCTCTGAACAGAATGAAAAAGTTCCCAAGAATTTTTTTATACATCCTATATGAAAAAGTGGGTTATCCAAGTTCAATATTTCATTGAAATATTATCTTAATCTCTCCCTTAAGTAAGACATTAATTCATTGCTGAAACTGAACGCATAATCAAGACTCGTAAGTGCATCCACAGGCTGCTTTGGCTTGAAAAATCAACTAATAGAGAAAATTGAAAGCGTGTACAAAAAAGAGGACTAAAGTCAGATTCTGAGTGAACATGAGGAAAGACCCTTCAGTTTGCTCTCAGTAAAACATCATGATGGGTAAATTTTGTCACGCAAGGAATTTTTTCCACATAAGATGGAAAGGCTTGTCAGGCTAGATGAAATAAAAAATGTAAGTGTCTTCAGCAGGGTGATCAAAATCTTTCAGCCTAGCATTTACTGATATCTCAGCCTTCAGTACCTCAAATTTACCAGGTGTCTCCCTGTGTAATGTTAGAGCCCACTATGAACGTGACTTCTGGCTCTGGAGCAAGCCCAGGCTGTCTAACTCTTCTGCCTGAGATGAGTCAAAGAAAGTTAAAAGCTGAACAGAAGAGCCTGTGTGCTGTCACCAGAAGGTATTCCCACCAGTCAAAAGCTCTTAAATATGCATTTTGCATTTTTAATGCAAGTGGATTCACCACTTTTGGTGAGGGGTTGTTTTTAATGAAGAGGTGGGAAATCTAGCAGTCACCCTTTTGTAAAGAGTCTGATGATTACAGATACCTGAGAGCAAGAGTCTAAAGTTTTGAATTCTACTTTGGGAGTCAACCCCACCTGTCCTACTCCATGCAGGAGAGCTGAAATCACTAGACTATGGGCAAATATAGCATGAGGTTACCCATCCATTGTTTTTGAACGACTTCATTGCCAATAACGGAAGACTCTCTCTGTGAAGAACATCTCACTGAGTGCATTCTTTTTTTTGAAAACGTGGGCCCTAAATTGTAGTCTTGCTTTAAGGCCTGTTTACTTAGTGTCTGTTTAATGTACAAGTTAAAAAATACTGGGAAAATGAACATGTAAATAATTTCAACATACCAAGTACGGAAGTAAACGCCATCTTTCTTTCCTCTGCCACCTCAGATGTGACACAGAAATATAAGCCTTACTTAGTTCATGAATCCTGTGAGAAATATCCTCAAGAAAATGGAGCCTTCTCTGAGCCTTTTTCCTGAGTCTTAGCCTTTGAACATGCTATACACTGAAGTATTTCTTTAGGCATTTGTAATTCCAATATGTGGATAACAGACTGGTTTTTGTTGATGCCTGTTTTCTCACAAGCACTATGTAAGTAGCCTGGGTGACTCAGAAAGATTTATGGATTCTTCTTTGTAGCAAAAGGTTTAAATTTGGGCAATTTAATATCTGATTTCTTGTACCTTTGTCATTTAATAGAACTGCTCTGCTTTGTTGGGATATTCTATATCTCAGCTTGGTCACTTCAAATATGCTCTTTTATGAGAACACTGGGAAACTGCATTGACTAAAGGATTTACACCTGTGAATAGGGTCATAGGTACTGTACAGCAAAACTGACAGTGGAAAATTCAGCAATTAACTTAATAGTTTTTGGGGTTTGTACTCCCTGCCCAGGTTTTTTTTTGTGGATGTCAGAGTTTGATGTGCTCCATAGATGGCAAATAATTAAACTTCCTCGTATGAATCAGTACATGTTGCTGACTCTATGAAAAGTGCTTAGGAGACCAGAAGACATGATGCTGCTTAATCCAGGAAACTAGGTCATTGAAAAACTAGGTCATAAAATATTTACAGTTATATGTGGTGTGGAAAGAGAGGTACAGCAGATGTCTATAGTGGGACGTGGTGTGGAAAAATAGGTGCAGCAGATTTTCTCTTTGTAACTGTTGAGGTGTTGCTAGAAATTCTGCATCAGTTTCAGCTAGAGGCCACCCAGCTTCCCTAATTAGTCAAAAATCTTGTGAGCAAAACTGCCTAGGCTGTTCTAATAGAGCATTTTATTTGCTAATGAGTCTTTACTATCATGTTCTCTTTTCTCCTCACTCCAATTCATCAGGGTTGAATTTAATTGCTGTGATCACTGAGGGGGAAAAAAGGGATAATTTGTTGCCTAGTGTTCTAGGTTATATCAGCTAATGCATATTAATGACTTCATGCTTCTGTAATCAAGCTAATAGTGACCTCAGACCCTGCTAAATACGGCAAAAGCCAACTAAAACAGAGCTCTAATAATTTTGTAGACAAAGTGGAGTTTTCACATAATGTAGGAATTCCATGTGGAGCCTGTCCATGCTGAAGAATTTTGCTGAAGAATGAGGAAGAACACAGTATTTCTGGTAAGAATGTTTGGTTGAGGAGTTTCCTTGCAACCTCATTAAAAAAAAAAAAAAACATTAAGGATTCTTACACAATGTAAAGACAGTGACAAGCTCTTGAAAAATATAACGTTCATAGTTCTAAAAGCCTCAAACAAAGAAAATGCAGTTTACTTAGATTCTAACTTATCACATACTTTATCCCATTGTTTCAATTTATATCTTCTGTACCAGTGAAACCTTATTTTGTCTTTCTGGAATGAAATTCAGTTCTCCCTAAATACAGTCATGAGACCATAGCCTACTAAACGCCATCAATGAAACAAGATTCATAGGAGAAGTTGTGGGAAGAGTCCACTAAAGTCAGGAGGTCTGTGCCCCTGCAGAAGCTTCCAGATCACCCCTTCAGGAACATCTCTGCTATTCTAATAGTATTTCTGAAGATAGCATTAATTTGTACATTTAATGAACATACATCCATTCATTTCTGTCTGCAGATCAAAGCATTTAATCAGCACAAAAAGGCATATAGTTGGATTTCTACAGCCCCTTAGTTCCTGGTCAAAAAAGCAACTTACACAACTTTATATTAGTATCCAAATAAGGTTTAAAATCATACACCATTTATCAGGTATTTGTACATTCCTGGCTTACCTCAGTTTAATGCTTTCTTCTTTGATGCTTTAAATTATCTTCCTGTGTTTGAAGAGATTCTCAGAGAACATGTCAAGAAAAATCCCTCCAAAAACACATGTGAAAGAGGAAAAATAAAGCTTAAAAAAGGAAAATTAGAAACTAAAATTATGAATTTAAATGGATTGATTGGGAAACAGTAACTAATGAAAAGTTAAACTAATGTGAACAGCATAGAGACTTTTACTTCTAGGAACCTGTGATTAATTTTAAGTCCAGATCAGTCATAACTAGCTATGTTAGGCCTGTGTGGGATAAGTGTGTGGTCTTGCATGTGAACAGATGTCGATATTTCAGAAGTCTACACTACAACTGCAACTAATTAATACCATGCTGGAGATCACAGCAAGGAGGCCAGTGACTGAGATAACTTGGAGACTAAACTGTCCTCTGACCCAAGAGATGACTTTGCCTGTGGCAGCTGACATAGTCATCATTAAGAAACTTGCTATCCTCTGTACCATATGCATGCTTTGGGTAAACAGAGAAATTGCACATTTTTAGATTCCAGAGGCCTTTAATGGTTGTTAAACTTGAATGAAATAGGATATGTAAAAATGTTAAACTCCAGTGTCCTTGTCTTATTTTCATGCAACAGTATTGATGTTAATGATTTGCGTAGTTAAAGTAGTGTTGCCAGATCTTGTAAAGCAAATTAATTATAAATCCTTACTTGTAATGATGGTAATGAAATGGATACTTTACCTGAATTTAAATTTATGTTACTTTTTCAAACCCCATATGTGTACAGAGAGGTGGAAACTGCAGCACCTTAATAGAGATCCCTTGGTATCTAGAGACATGAAATGCTGAAATTATATGGTTGGAATACCTGCTCCTTTAGGGAAAAGCTTACAGTCTTGTGGAAGATTTCAATGTGGAGAAATTAAGGTGCTTGACTAAATCATTTGTGTACAGTTCCATACAGTCACTTCCAAATTTTGGACCTTTTTCAAAAAGTAATAGATGTACAGGATACCACACAGATAGCAGTTCATTGTCCTGCCAGTATATTATATTTCAGCTTGCTCATTGGAATCTGAGGTAATTTGTGACATATTCAAGATGGTGAGGAGGTCCACATCAATTTTGTGTTTGTGCAGTGAGATGCTGTCTGCCAGTGGAAAGCAGATGTCTGATAGAAGAGGAGCTGAGTTTCTATGAGATGAGATCTTAGATTAGAAGTTACAGGCTTCTCTCCACTTGGGCCATTGACTGTCTTAAGGAAAGGTAATTAATAATTGCCTGTCTCAGAGCTGTCAGAATAAGGTATGCAATTCTAAAAGCTGTGAGACAGCAGATATATGCATGCATAAAGTAACTGTGGAAGATTTTTAAAAATAGTCAGGAGTATGAAGTGACTTTCTGTAATTCTTGAATGATCTCAGATTTAAGGATGGGATTTTCAAACCAATTTGGAAAATTTTGGTCATTGCATGTAAATGATGCTAGAAACACTTTAGTTACTATCTCTGGCGTTATTTGATTTGATCTATAGACACGCAAACCCTTATTTCCTTCTGCTTTGAAATGTTTTTTCAGTTGTGACACTAATGAGACACAGTAGGTCCCCAAGTCCCTCCTTTTGCCCATGGAAGAATGTTTCTTAGTGTATTGGGGGTTTTTTATTATTATTTGGACAGTTTGGGGAAAATTTGCTTACCTCTGTGTGAACATGCTTCACCCTTTCACACAGAAAGTGACTAAAGATAGATGTAAGCACCAAAATGAAATGGATTTAAAGTGCAGTCTGAGTCCAGCACTCCCATTGGTGAACCACCCCGATGTCCTTGTGTAAAGCCCTGATGATTTGTGCAGTGCTGGTTGGTCATCAGCAGTGGCTTTGGGTTCTGTGGCAAAGTACTTCGGAAAATAGCAAAACAATGTAACCTTTTTAATACTCTGTAAGCGGCAAAAGAGAAAGTTCTCAAGTGGTGAATTTCTGTGTTAAGACCTGAAGCACATTTGCTATGTAGGAACATTTTAAAATACTGCTGGAAATACTTTATTGCCAAACAGGAGGAACTGGGACAGCCATGAATGGACAATCTTTAAACATTGCTTTCCTAGCACCATTTTCTTTACCCATTTCAGTTTTCAAAAAGAGCAGGGAACCATAACCACAGGAATCCTCAAGCAATTCTTTGATGTAAATCATGACAGTAAAAGCATTTTAGGATTTAATATGCACAAAAGCATTACCTTTTCTGTGTGTTTAAAGGTTCAACCAAATTTTAAAATGCATTTAACTATCCAATGCAGGTGGGTGCTTTCCGTTGTTATTTCTGTTATAAGCTATCAGGAAGTCAGAAGCCTAAAGCTTTCCCAGATGCCTAAAGCTCCTTTTTTTAAGCATGTGTATAAAGATGAAGTCAAGTTTAGTAGATCTGTGACCCTGGAGGCTTGTCAAATTATAAACCTTGGATGAAATAAGTGCTATAATAAACATATAGTCAGAATATTGTATCATATTTAAGAGTGCAAAAATAAAAGTTCATTTCAAATGGCAATGGTATGCTTTACCAAAAACTGGTAATAATGGACATAAGGGTACAAGAATGCCGATTTTATGGTAGGTCCATCTGTAAAGACATCTAATGGAAAAAATTATTATTTTCAAAACCCTGTAAAATACATTTTGGATTTTCAGATTGCCATTACTACTTCTTATATCAGATTTTATAACTTTGTTATAAAATACGTGCTGGGCTGTTTTACTGAAGTCAGATCTGACACAGTTAAGTCTGGGTCAGTGCCATACACCTGGCTTCTGAGTTACTATAATCTAAGTTTTGAGATGGAAACCAGCTGAGTATCGTGTTTTAGGGTACATCACTATTTACATGGCATATGTTTATGAACTAACTTTTGGTATTTCTTTCTGAATATCAAATCAAGCCCACAGATCAACAGAAGTCAGTAAACTAAACCAGTTGTGTCTTACCCAAAGCTCATTAAAATCCTTGAAAAAATTCTCGTTGACTTCAGCATGCTTGGAAATAGTGACTCTTAATTAAACATTGAGCAAAACTCTGCTATGACTACTACTACTTAGAAGCTAGAGATTCTGAGACATCTAGATTTTTGCAAGCAGTTATAAATGGGAAATGGTTATGCCTTTCACTACAAATTGTTGTTTGGCTTAAAGAAAGGGAGGAGAATTTATTTATTTTTTTCAATAGTGCTCTGGGTCACAACAGCAAGACAGCCAAAGGGTCCTTAAGATTCAGAAATAACATACGGCAGTTGCAGGTGTTAAGCAACAAAATGGGTTTGATTGTACACAGTTCGTCATCTGTTGGGTTACATCCCATCCTTTCCAACAGAGGAGCCAGAGAGAGAACAATTGGGTGGAAAAGATATAAACAAAAGAGTTAGAGATGGCCCTGAGGCTTCCCCATTTAATTGGTGTGTGCATTTTGGGTACACGTAGATGCTGTTCCCTCTTGCTTGCGTGCATTCATTATGCTGCACTTCACAACATTTATTCAAGTGTGTTGACAACACATTACGGTGAAAGGATCAGGACAGGAAAGGTAAAATTTTTGTCACTTCCAGGTGCTAATCTGTCTACAGAAGTTTCATTAACTACTACTGTTAGCTGGCTTTGATTTGATTTTTCTGTCTTTTTGAAAAACAATAACATCTGAGCAAAGAAAGTGTTGAATTTCTTCACCCAGTTTAACTGGAAAGAAGCTGTGGGCTTAAAGCTTACACACAAGTAACAGTCGCTGTATTGTGAAAGCCTGTATTTAAATGTGTGCCAATGAAGATAGAGCATATGTATAAGCCTAATTATTTAAATCTTATTCACAGGATTCTTTGATATTTGCAATGTTTTATGCTGTCTGCTGTGTTCTCATTTTCCTTATTAATACATTCTTTGCTGGTGCTTTTCTGAAAATTCTTTGAGGACATAAGCTTTTACTCACCAGCAATTTATACTCTGCTGTTATGACCCTTGAGCTTGCTTCAGAGGTAAGTCTGAAGCTAGGAAGACCAACAGTAAATAAATAATATTGTCCCAAAATAGTGTTTAATGATAAAGCTAAGCAGAAATAATGTTTGTACATGAAGAGGACGTTTTCCTGCTCCATCCTCATCTGCTGCCTCCCTTCCTGCTCAAGACCACATATTCTCTTCTCCTGCCTATGGCCAGCACTGATGCTCGCCAGAAAGCTGGATTGATTCAGCTTGCCCACCTTTTCGGTAATCATTTCTCTCTGGTTGTCAAGCTGGTTTCTGCTGTATTGAATTACATTTGTTCAGCAAAGTGGGTGATGGCTATCCAATTTTGGAGAAGACTCATGGTGACAAACAGAGTTATAGGAGCAGGTGACAGAGATGAATAGAACAAGACATAATTCTATACTATATCATGTGATGTAAGCCTTGATGTTTTCTAACACATCTATGTGGTTTAATAGCCACAGTTTAATTTCCTGCGTGTTAATTTTCTATGTTTTTCATGTTCTTTATTTGCTATATAAGCTAAAGAAATCCACAGAATTCCATCCATACATCACACATCAATTTTTGATATTAGTTGTCTACCCATCTCTTTAGTAATTCTTATTTTCATTTTCTGTTTTATGTGCATCAGTATAGGTATTTAATATTAATTTATTGTAGCAGTATTGAGTCAAATTATCTTTCTAAGAGAAGATGAAGAGAATTTGAAAAAATACCAGTATTTTAGTAACTTAAAGTAAACTTCCAGCTTGATTGAAAAAGTGAAAAGTAGGATGTGAGTACAAGAGTTACCCAGCATGAGCTTATATAGGCAGCTTAGAGTACCAAGTATGCTGCAGTATTTTTTCCCAGGTAGAGTTTGATGATGGTTGAAAAATTCATGCATAGTAAAATAGTGTTTCTAGGACCCAGCTAAGAAGCAACTGAGGTAAGAATATCTGTGAGTAAGCCATTTTCTGCTGGTGTAGGTTTGCTGACCACTTGGAGGTGGTACAAAGGGAACTTGCATCTGGAGCTACAGATATTGCTGGAAGCTTAAGATCAGCAAGGAGCCCAGAAGTGCTCCTAAATCAGGTCTGAATTGGCAAGTTTCACTGTGATCATAAATTCTTTTAAATGTGCTTCCTTTTCCTTTTCCTCCTCCTTGCTCAGCTGATCTTCCCATGCAATGGAGTATTCTTCAAACAAGTGACTCACAGTATAAGTGTCCTTTTGCTGATACTTGAGTTCACATCATGTGATCAGTGCACCCAGATATTGCAAATATATGGCAGCTGTTAGAATTCATCTCCTTGTCATGCCTTAACATAAGCCCTTTAAGTTGGCAAATGGTTCAGTTTGGATTTTTATCTTAAAACTCCCCACTTGCATCGTGTTTCAGAAGAGTTTAAAACATTTCAATTTTCAAATTCTTCCATTTTGTGAAGTAAATCATGTTCTTTGTCTGAAGTTCCCAGCTTTGTATTCTACATTTTTAACTTTTCCTTAGGAGCCTATTATATGTTTTCACGTTATTGTATCCAAAGATAGATAATGTGTGGGAAGAGGTTATCAATTTAGATATTTGTATTTGTGTATTTGTAAAGTGAATTCAATGTCTCTAGATTATTTTTTTTCTTATCATTTGCTCTCAGTTTTTTAAACTGCTTTGAATGTTTTTAATTAATGTATTTGGCTTGGGATATTCTTGAGATATGAACAGAACATGGTGATTCTGTACTTTCACATTTCTTTCTGCACTGTGTATGAAAACCAGAGCAACACACAAGTCTTATCTCTGAGCTCACTTGGATGTAGTGATAATTTAATGACAAAGTAATCCAACTTTGGAAATTACTAATAAGCAGTTATTTCTGCATTTTAAAACCATGCCAGAGTATTGTTCAGAAAGAATAATCAAGCACAGATTTCTTTTACTTTTTGTGCAGAATAAAAAGCCATGTCCTTGTACTCTTCAGATGCTGTATAAAAAGCTGACTATGAGTCTTTCTATTCTGAACCAGCATTTTTTATCACTTCCTCCAAGTTTCCATCAAGTATAGTCTATGTTTTATATCCCTCTCCTGCTTTTACATAGTATCTACAGGTGCTGTCATCAAAATACCTATTTAATCCCATACAGGTAAATTAAAACTGCATGTCAAAACTTCCTTGCTAACTCTTCTTCTTCCCCTTTTGTGTTTTTCTTGAGATAAACATTTTTCATTCTTCTCTTTCTCCAGGTACTTTTTATAGATCGTATGATATAATTACAGTATATTTTGCACTTTCTAAGGTATACATTCATTTGTGAGAGAACTTTCTAATGGATATCTAAATATCAGTAGGTATTGATTGATTTTCACATTACTCTTACAACAATTGACAATGTACTTGGTGACTGCATGTGAAATTTTATTGTTTAAACCTCAAAGGACTAATAGCTTAACTGCAATTCTAAAAATCTTAATGAGCAGCAGAAAGTGTAATGGTTTAGAAAGGAGGATGGTAAAACAATAATCACAAGGTGACTCATTACTCTTAAATCACCTTAAAACGAAAAATGGTAAATACTGTACCACTGCATGTCCAGTATTCAGTGAATAATAATTAAAGGAAAGAATGTAGGGCATTGAGATTTTTTTTCAATTTTCATGACAGTATTACCTGCAATTTCCAATAATGGATCAATCTGTACATAGTATTTTCTTGATAGATTTTCTTCAACAGAACCCTGTATCTAATGCTGCCCAAAATTATCTCCTTACACATATTATATTTGTGGATATTAAAAAAATGTGTGTGAAGACTGGTTTTACCCTTTCCCTTAAGGATTAGTTTTTAATTACTAACAGAAATTATACAGCTGTTAATATTTTTATTATACAACTGTGGGGAATTACATGGGAGCTGCATTGCTAAAATTGTAACAGGACCTAGTCTTCTTCCAGTTACATCATTGTAGACATGAAGCACAGATTTTAAGAAGTCAGCTTCAGCTGCAAAACCATGTACCTGCAGAATACAGGTACTCTTATTTTAAAAAATCACAAATGAGAACTAACATTGTATATGATCTCCCTAAACTAGTTGGCCACAAATGGACAATGAAAACAAATTTAATTCAGGAAATACACAGTTCCCTTTTTCTGCTGAACAAATAAAGCATTTCATTGACTTCCATATGGTTTTGTGGTTCCCCCTCCCCCCTTACTTTCATATAAAAGAAGACGGCTTTTATGGAATTTCCGGGTTTATTGCTGTATTTTTAAAAAATGAAAAGCAATTATTACGAAGGAAAAGCGTAACAGGAAAACAGATCCGAATACTCTGAGCCTGAGTGCTGGTGGCTCTATTTGAATAAAAACAAACCCCAAACCTTCCTGTAGCCACAGTCTCATGCCTGCTTTTGCTTGAGCATTGTTTAAGCTCCGAGGTTACTGTGAGTATTGTAAAACAAATGATGCCAAAAGTGAAATGACAGCATATTTTTCTGGGAAAAAAAAAAATGCTCCCCACTGTTGTTAGAATCTCCCCACCCCTTGTCAGTCAGTTAACAGCACAGAGTAGCTAACAGTGCATTAGGATCCTAGCAGGCCTCACATCAAATAACAAATGGCTTTAGTGACTTCTTCAGTAATAACCAAATTCCTCTAACATCTTTATTGGGCTTTTGAAAACTGTTATTTTTTCCCTCTTGTGCTTTCAAGAGTTTGAAATGCATGCTTGCCCAGTTCTGCTTCCTTTTCCAATCTTCATTCCTTCTCCTTAAGGGTGACTTTTACCTCCTCAGGCCAATTTATTAATCTGAAGTTGCCACAGCTCTTTACAATGTTTTAGTTGCCCATAATATGTTTTTTGACTTCAGGTAGTGTTTGATGCTGCAGGTAATCTACATTCTGAGAAAAATCAGAAATTGTGGTGCCTTCCATATAAACAGAGAACACCTTTTATTGCGGGTGTTTTCTTTATGAAAACAATAAATACTTTTGAGAAAGGAGCCTTTCTGAAAAGGCTACTTCACTTAGGCAATTGTTTCATTTATAGGCCTATTTTATAGCCCTATTTGAGAAACTTGAAGAAATGCTATTTTTAGAATACGGGTTGTGGTCTGCTGGGACTGACAGAAAATTATAACTTGTATTTTGGATGGAAAAAACCAGCACACCCTATATGCTAAACGCTTAAAACAATTAATAAAATAATCTCGCTGAACTATGGATTATACTTTGGGGCTGTATTACTCCATTTCTGAGTGCCATAATGTCCATACCAGAGACCCCATAGCAAAGAGGGGTGTAGTTACCTCCAGCTCAGAGCCCTGGGCTGGGGCCTCCGCTGAGCCTGCCCAGCAGCTGCAGGGTGCTTCTGCCACATCTGGCTTCTGACTCAAGGGCTTATTTATTATTGTTCCTCCTTCCAGCCAGCTAATTAGCACACTGGACCATTTGTATGTTGTGGGTTTTTATTCTGATTCCATGTCCTTTTCCGGCAGAGGTTTTGTAACTGCAAACAGATGATGCACACGCTGCAGTTAATAGTCAGGTCCTGGAGGTGAGACATCTGATCATGAAGGCTCACTGAGGTTCTGCACACAACTGTCCTAGGGTGGGATGAGGGGTTTCCGAGACACTTTCTTAGAGACTAGAGTCTCTCACTGACTTTACAGTTTAGTGATAACCACCCTTTGAAGTAGACTGCATAAAGGAGACAAGAACCCTGTAATCTGTCTCTTTATTTCCAGGGAGCAGATAGTCAACCTTCCCCATATATGCCATAAAACTTCCCAAGAGAAATAAAGCTGAAATAACGCTTCTGAGCAAATTTTCAGAGTGATTTAGGGACCTAGCATCTAGGGCTCAACGAAATTCAGTGCCAATCTACCAGATATATTAAAGGATGTAAGGATGATGGATCATCTCTGTTCATCACAAGGCCTTGTTTTCAGCTGTTTATAGCTTTGACAACTTTAAATATATAGGCTAATACTTTTAAGGCAAGTATTTTCTTTAAGCGGGAGTTTTAGAAGAATAGCAACCAAATTATATTTCATTTATTTAAAAGAATGAAGATGAAATGGAGATAGGCGCTATGGTGCTGGATAAAATGAGTAGAGTCTTATGACTCTTTCTCTGTCAAGCTATGACAACTCTGTTTTGCACCAGAGTCTTCAAATTTGGCAAGGGAATGCTGGAGGGTCAGCAAAATGGTTTTCACTCCTTCCCTGTGAAAAATCTGAAATTTGAACAGGATGTGAGCATTGGAAAGTCCCAGTTCACACAAGCTTTCTAAACTTGGAGATTAGAACATAAATTACCCATAATTATACTTGTACTGAACACACTCCAGTGCTTGGGCTTGCTTTTCTCAGCAACCAGAGGTCACTGTAACACCGGACATGGGCACTGAGAAAATTAAGGCTCTGCCCTGAGCAACAGGATTTATCTTCTTCAGGCCTGGTTAGCATCTGGGGGAAACAGCATCAATGGAATAATAAAGGGGTTGTAGTTTAGAGCTCTGTTGAGGAGGGAAAGTGAGTTTACGAGAAAGCTGGGGCTAAAGAAATGGGTAAGTAAGAAAAAAAATGGGGTCTTGAAACTTGGATGAGAAGTCAGAAGTGCCAACAGTGAGAATTAAGTCATAATGTTGATCTTAGCCCTTTATAGTAGGGCCAATCCAGGAGTGGAAAAGGAAGCAGTCAAAACTAAGTTTTGAGAACCCTAATTTGGCAGAATAAATGTTCTCAGAGCCCATGATATTTGGGTAAATTAAGAAATTGCTAAGAATCCTTTTAATTGAACTAGAGACTGAACTGTAAAAAGCAAGAAGGCTGTCTGAGGCACAAAGGACTGGGAAGGCGTTAACTGTGGCTCCTCTGCGGTGCCTGGCTGCTGTCGCCTGAGCAGCACAGGACTCAGAAGCCTTCCAGTTTGCTGAACTGGCACTGCTGCTCCAGGAAGTGCCCCTGTTCCTGCTCCTAGGGGTTGCTCCTCCTCACCCATCAAGCACAGGACCCTCCTTTATACTGTCAATGGAGTTTTCCCGCTAAGGTGATAAGAACATTCTTCAATCAAAAAAAAAAAGGATTAGTAGATTTCTGCAAGCATCAGATTGAACTCCCAGCTAGGCTTTGTAGGATTTTTCTTAGTCATGTTGCTTTTAAAATTGGTGAGGGAAAACAATGCAATTAAGAAAAAAAAATCATTGTACAGATAATTTTTCAGTGGCTTCAGGCATAGTCTTGACACTATTTCCTAATTAAATATAAATCTGGTTCACCCAGCTATTTCTCTACTAACACACTAAATAATCCAGTGCTTCACAGTTTGGCCACATAGCCATAGAGCTCAAAACATCATAAAACTTTTCCCCTTTGCATAGTAATTGCCTTCGCTTGTGAATGGTCAGTATATCCAGCTATAGAGACCAACTTCTAATGCCAAATATTGAGAGCAGAAGACATGCACACTTTCTTTACTACCTTGCTGTACTGCAGAAGCCGTTTATTTTCCCCTCAGAAAAGGTAGATGTTGATTTTACTCAACAGAGTGTTTTGACTACTACATTTAAGTTTGTGCGTAAGTCATGGATAATTTGCCTTTCAGTTAACCTCATCCACTGTGTGAATATTGAAAAAACATTTTCTTTTGTAAACTGCATTTGCAAGAATATCTTGAGGCCCCTGTTGGGATTCATTTGGATCTGCGTGTAGACAGTAGTGATTCAGACAAGTGTAAAAATAGGGTAGCTCAGCTGTCTCTGCATAAAACACCGCTGGGATTGTATCTTGTAAGGAAAGGGGAGGAGTTGCAGAAAAATAAAAGCTCCCTTATGGTTATTTAAATCATAGTTTTTGCCCTATTCTTACTTTGTTCTCTAAATGCCCTTTTCTACTGTCTAGTGCCTAATGCTGAAGAGTGAGTGTGATTCATTTTTCTTCTTGCTTTGCATTTTTTACTTTGATCTTTACACACATTTCTCTCACTTCATTGCCCAGGGCCTCACCTCCACTTCCCACCTCCTACCTGCTAGAGGAAAAGAGGATCCAGTTTTCACAGTTTTCTGTCTATTGGCAGAAAGTCAAAAGTACCAGTCACAGCATGTCTCTAAATTCAGAAGTATGGAAGAGCTACAAGGGTGAACAGCTGCTTTGGAGAGAAGCTAGGTGCTTTAAAAGACAAATTTGTGAAGGAATTAAAATTTTTATGAAGCAGTTAATTTCAGGCAGCCATTCTCCAGGCAATTGGAGCTCTCGCCTTCACAAAATAATTAATTCCAATAATTCATTTAAGAAAGAAAGAGTTCATGATTTTTTTTTGTTTTTTTGATGTTGTTCATAAACAGCTTCAGTGGTGGTGATTTCTTGGATGATGTACCAGCTGGTCTTTTAGATCTAGGACAGGCATCCCTGCTATGGAAGAGGAGGATTTTCTCAGAGTGCAACAACTTCAGAAGTTTCTTTTTCAGGAAGCTTACTGGTTAAGAAGGAGTGCAGTTGTTGCTCTTTTGCCTTTTCCCCCTTGCCTTTGTGGCATTGGCTCAATAGTGTTCAGCAGAATTCCAGTATGTTACTTTTTGGTGACAGACTGTAAAATAAGATATATTTTTAATTTGATGACATACCGATGTGAATCAAATACTGTTCTAGCTTCGACTGTCAATATTTTCAAATAATAATTAAACTACTTTCAGTGCCAAGCCACTCATGATATGAGAATTTGAAGAGTGAAATTTCAAAAGATGAGGAGCATGGTTGGAAAAACTCTGGGAACTCTTTCTCAAGAGGGCAAAATATCATTTAAATAGAGTTGAAAATTAATCCAAGAGAAGTGAGGCAAAACATTAATTAGACTGGGCAGAGCATTTGAGAAGATTAATGTGCTGAAGAATACATGGTGATTATTCCTGTGAGAAATAGAAAAAAAAATGTAAGTAGAAGCCTCTTAGCTAGAAATATGTTATGCACTTAAGTTCCAACAAAATAGGTATGAACTAGCCTCCTTCCAAGATGAACATGAACCAAGAGGAGGACTTTTTGGACTGTGCAGAAAATAAGATGCAAACCATTTGGCGTTTTCTTATATTTATCATATTAACACTGAAAAACTGCCTCCAAAGCAGGCCAAGTAAGCTATAGAGTCTTGTCTGAGCCTGTATGACTTGAGTCTTAAAACACGTTGAGTGTAATGCCTAAAGTAAACCTGATGTTCAGTCTGCCAGTGATGTGCAGTGAATGTTGTCTACTCTAGTCACTTGTGTTAGTGCCCCATGCATGCCCAAATGCTGCTGTACTTGGCGAGGTAGATGCCCCATCCCAGCGACCTGACTCGGTACTTCTACATCTTGTTGCTCTTTGCCATGTGGATTAGTACTTGTGCACCAGCAGAGCATGAAAATATCGCAGCTGCAGGCTGGCATTAACTCCCTGAGGGACAGGAGGTTTACCCTTCAAGAGTATTTCCAGGGTGATACAGTTTATCAGAGTGTACCTGCACTTACAGAGTAGGCATGTCTGGTTCTCCTAAAGATGTCTTTTTCTATCAGTCTGCAATGTCCTCTCTTTTAGATGGATCTTATAGTATCTAAAGCAAGAAATACTTTTTATTCCTTATTTACGTAGCTGCATTGAAGATCCTGGAGTGTAGGAGGACTTCTGGATGCTGTGGTACTTTAATTAGTAACATACACAGTACTTTGTTTAGCTGCTCTAGAATATTTTTGAATCTCTGCGATGAGGGAGTGTTATACTTTAAATCATTACAGCTGCTGTTATTTCTGAAATGCATTTCAGGGGCAGTGCGGTAGTTGAAACTCTCTAGATGTTTCTCTTCATTAGTGGTGCTGCACTGGCTCTAAGAGCCATTTGGGGAGTGTAACAGGTGCCAAAAGGAAAGGACTTGCTCGTGGAATTGCAGAGATTGGGCAGGCTACTGGGAGAGAGAGGTAATTATTTTTTTTGGTGTAAATTTCAGATATTAGAAGTGGATTTAGTTTCATTAACAATTTTCCTTCTCCTTACTAAGCTGAAATACTTTGGACTGTCACTTGTTATTCTTTGGGAGACAAAATACCAAGTTTTTATTTTTGTCAGCATTTTTAAAATCTTGCTTTGCACTACAATATGCTGAGGAAAGAATTTGAAGCTCATGTAAGACTATATAAGCTGGCAGAAAAGAAGTAATGTAATCAGCACCAAATGTGTTTTCTCCCATGTTAGTTGTTTTTTCAGTGGTTCTAGCATAGGTTCCTGAAGTTTTACTTTGAAAATAGGATTCTACTACCATCCGAATGCTGTGAGCTTTCCCCAGGCTCTGTTTGCCGTTTTGCTCCCTCCCCAGCACCTCTCCTTATTCTGTCAGCTCAGTGCGTCTGAGGGGCTGCCTAAGCCGAGCTGGCAAGCTGCTCTCACTGGAGCTCAGGCTTTGCTCTGCCTTCAACTTCTGCACAGTTACAATGAATGATGCACCTCGATGCTTAAAGGGTGCAGGCTGTTCCTGGGAAAGCATGGACGAACTGAGTGCATTCAGACGGTTCCACAGTTTTCCAAGCAGAGGACATGGGTCCTGCCCTTAAATTGAAGCTCTTCTGCTGCCAGTGCAAAGTGCTGTTAGTGATGAGAAAGGCTCAGGAGTTTTGTAGCAGCAGCAGCTGCTTAAGGAGATGTGTCTTTCAGCTGTGTGAGGAATCTCTTCCAGTCAGGAGCTGATTGATGCAGTGTGGAGGCTTTTGGGACAAATGGCTGATAGGATGAGATGCAGAGTGGGCTAAAAGCACATACAGAGTGTTATTAGTTTGCTCCAACCAACATCTGGCCTGCTTTGAGAGGTGTTTGAATGCAGCCATTGTATAAAACAGGACTAATTTTTTCATCAAAAACACATTCCTGGCATAGTGGCCTAGTTTCCTCCCCCTGTTCTGATTTGTTTTCTTGCTGAACTGTGAAGCTGGTGCTATGGGTGGGACGAGATGTTGCTTGTCTTACCCATGTACACATGTTATTTTTAATTTATTTTTTCAGTTCTGGTTAATGCATTTCGTTTTTTTCCCACTAGCTGACAGGTATTTTGATGATATTACAGTTTCATGACTCAAAGTTAAGTGAGGGTCAAAAATATATTCCTGGTATTTCTAGCGCAGGATTTTCAGCTTAGTCTTTGTTGCAGTTCTTTGCATTTCCATCATATTTTGAGAGGATAAAAATAATGTATTCACCTGTTATTACCTGTACAGCACATATTTCCTCAAAACCAATGAAAATAAAATTGTATTTTTTCTATATTTGAATATGCCATGGTATTTGGGATTCTCAAGCACCATACACTGTCTACTTTGGTAGCAAGTTAAACAGGCAGACCTGTGAACAAGTTCAAAGACTGAGGAGGGTTTTTTAGTTGATAGACCAGCTAGCCAGTTTGTAGTTTTTGTCACGTTTTTTCCAGAATTTTTCCTTGGAAAACATTTCACAATGCTTATGCCTCTCTTTCACTCTTTCCACAAGTATTTCTTTCTTGTTTGTTTCATTGCCTACATTAAAAATTTAGTTTGTTTTGGTTTTCATCTCCCTGCCTGTGGCAATTCCCTTAAGGATTTGGAAATTTTCATAATTTCCTAATATCTTAAAATTTGCTTAATCAATGTAAATGTGCATGTATGGAGTACTCAATATGTAGGATCAGAGAACTGAATTTCAGTGCTCTATATAATTGGTAGTGGATTATGGATTCCAATGTATTGGACATTCAGTTTTTCTCTATCATTAACAATTATTTCTGGCATAGGAAAATATTAACTCAAAATTAATTTATAGACAGTCACTGTCTAACACAACGGTGTCCTACACATCTGCAGGGACTTGCTGATTTTCATGATCCCAAATGGAATAGCATCACAGCACTAAGGAATACAGAAAAGGCAAAGCAGACTGGGGTCTGCCTCTGCCCAATGGCAAAATATTCTTCCTTGTTAGTTGATAGTAACTACCCACGTAAGCCAGGAAAGATTTTTGAAACAGAAAACTTTAAATAGCTTGCCATGATTATCAGAGTGTTTTTACTTGTCTGGTTGTTAAAAACATAATGCAAGGCTGTTGAATTCCAATCGCCATCATGCAAATATGAAATATGTTTCCTATTGTAAACAATCTTATGTGATTCTTCAGAATCAGAGATCAGGTGATTTTACAGTGATCCTTTCATAATGTGTGTCTGATTTCTTGCTTCACATTCTGATCTAGTTTGGGATAGTTTTTTTCTTTCTTTGTCTGCTTTATATTCATATTGACTTTTTCTAAGAAGAGAATCAGGTGCTCTTCTAAATTTTAACATCATCTTAAAGATTCTGGCTTGCAGTATGTCCTGGGAGATTTGTAATAGATTTATTCATATGCCATTTATGTACTTCTATTAATTTTTTTAGCCTTGTGGAAGAAAGATGATGATCTCATTTTATCCTTGTTTTGATGTGATGCAAAAAGAAATGTTTCACATTGAAAAAAAATTGATAAAATAAATTTTTTTAATAGGATGTCGTGAATTCTATCTGGATTGTTTAAGTTGCAAGAGCAAATATATGCTGTTAACTTAAGGCACCTGTTTAGAATACACTGTGGCTCTGGCCTGCATATGGATGCTGCATATTTTGTTTACATAAAGCTTTGCTTGAAAGAGCCCCTTTAGAGTTAATAAACCTGTGACTTTAAAGTGCAAAATGGTTTGACTAGAAGTGCCCTTGAAGCAAGAGTGAATGAGAATTTGGGGACAGTCAGGAGAATGAGAGTCTGGCAACAAGTGGAATTGCTACTGTACAGGGGATGCCAATGCTTTAAAAAGAAAATTGAGGGTACGAAAAAGGTTACATCTGCATATCAACAGAAGTCAGCAGGAAATTACCTGTCGGTTTGTCTTGGGACAGTGGATCCATTCTTTCCTGCAATCTGAAGTGCTTTAGTGGTCAGTGTGAGTGGACATCAACACAGCCTACTTCTCCTTGGCTGTAAGCAATTCAATGTAGTTCTTACTCCATGTGAAACACCTGCAATTGAAATTATATAGAGAGTCCAGTTTTTACCAAAAAACCTTTCCAAATTCCTTCTGCCAAAAAGCCAAGTCAAGAAAACACACTACTCCCATAATACTCTAGGCTGCTGCTTAACAGTGGCTTTTATCATACTCCTTCCAGTTTTCACTTTAGACATTTGAGTGACTCTTTCAAGAAACAACCACAAATTGTATGCAGTTTTCTTTTACACAGTGTAACAAACAAACAGCAAGAATCCTACAGTACCTGTTTGTCTATTAAGGTAGTAATTTTTAAATGCTCATTGCAGTTTTTCCTTGTGTAAAGAAAATGTGTGCCTAGAAACAAATTTTCAAGGAAATCAGGCTGGGAACATTTCTCTTACTAAATTATTGATTTGTTCAAAAAGTTTATGTTGATATTGGAATTGATCACAGCTTATCATACTGGATAATTCCATTCCCTTTCTCTCATTGAGGATTTACATTAAAATAAAGCTCACCAGCAGCTTTAGTTCTGTATGTGTGGACTGTTTAAATGGAACTCGAAACACCACATCAACGTATGACCCCTTCCCTCAGTATTTTCCCCCGGCGCCGGACTCTAAAGGTTGCATTATTGTATAGCCAGATGGGTAATGATACATACAGTTTAGGTCAGACTTGGGAGGACTCAGAGCAGCACTTTCACCAGGTAAGATGGTTGTCATTCAATGAGGGCCCTGGCAGGGGACACTCAGTCTGGTGGGCCATGGAGAACCATGAGGGCTGGTAAGGGAGGTACAGCAGCTGAAACTCGGGATAGCTTCAGCCCCTTCATTCATGCAACCTGTAAGACAATTTCGTCAGCCGGCACAAGGTGTAGCATTTTTAAGGCGACATTAATTAATGCCAAAATATTGGCCCGATACAGAGCTGGCCCAGGATCAGAGGAGAATGAAGGCAATTTATTGTGTTCATCTGTATGTGCTCTGTATATGTCATATAAATGTATTAATAGTGCTTGACATATTTATATTTTTAAATTGAAAGGATGGATAGCTCTAGAGTAAGTTACTGCTGTTACTTTATTTCTCATATATAGGTTTTTTTTATTTCTGTAGCTGGAGTAAATTGAATTTGCTGGAAGAGGTTGCCTGCATTTCTATGCTCTATCAAGTTATTAGGCGTCTGCTTAGATATACATTCTTACTTCTCTCCTTCAGTGAGATAAACCCCAAACAGAGGTTTTGCCACGTTATGAAATCCTGTTCTCAATATCTTTTTCTGTATTTTTATTTCTAGCCTTCAGTTCCTACTAACTATGTGTACACTTACTTGAATGTGTGATCAGCTTGTTTGCAGCAATATATGTGCCTGGGATACTTTTTGATTGTGCAGGTAGAAAGACAAAAAGGAGACAGTGAGATAGTGAGATACAGGTGTTTATCCATTTCCATATTCCAGGAGCATGGCCCTCCTGGAATACTTGCGTCTCCATAAGCTCCTGCTTTGCAAATTCCTGCTGTCCTTGTGCAGGAACAAGTCAGAACAGATGTACCCTGTTCAGTCTTGCTCCAGTAGAAATCAACAGATTAATTAGCAAAGATTCCACTAGAACTGTGGGAACAGTATCTGCTGTGCACTTTTTCTACAGACCCTCCTATCCCACTTTTTCAACCAGATGCTGCAGAGTCAGCCACAAAATTTGAGTTTAAAGATAGTTGTGCACTACATGTGGGATTAGTCTCACTAGTTTTTGTCCTCTAAAAAAAGGGAATTTAACTTCAGAGAGAAATTCATTCTTCTTGTGTTCGGCTTCCATCCTGCTTGGGTTAAACTGCTTCACAGTTCCCTGTTTCTCTTGGTACAGACTGTCGATGGAGCTTAGATGCCTACCTCAGGCTAGATGCCTGCATTTTGGAGGAAAATATCTGGTTCCTAAATACTACCAACTTTAAGTTATCAGCCATTTTTTACTTCCATATCAGACAAACTGGTACGGAATTTGCATATAAGTATAAATAAATTAAATATGCATATATTATAAAATATGCAAAAATCAGAAATATTGCAGCATCATTATGCAAGGTTATTATATCATATATTATTTGATATATTCTGTTGCAATTAGTTGGTGCATTTCTTGCTCTGAGCCTCTCAGGCGTGGGAGCAGCAGAGGCCACAGAACTGAGCTGGGAGTGTGTGCCATTGCTGGATGCAGCCCTGCTTTTCCATCGGTCTCTTCCTGTGTAAATGCCGGCTTAGTGCTCTCCTGCATCCTTTGTGTCACTGAGCTGCGGGATGAGTGATGTGGGGGCGGGAGGTGACGCTCCTTCTCCAGCAGGGTTAGTCACAGCACATCCTGCTTTCCCCGACTCACCCGGTGCCCTCAGTGCCACCCCCTGTCCCGAGAGCTCCCTTCTCAGGTTTTGCTGTGCTTCTGGGAGTGCTGGCTTGCTTCTGCCGGCCTTGAACTGATTTGGATGCCTGGCAAAGATGAGTGTTAGAGAAAGCGGTTCATTCCACCTAACTCCACATGAAAAAGGATTAGGGCAGAACGAAGTTTTGAATGGCATTAGTGAACCAATTGATCCAGCATAGAAACAAGCCAGCTTTCTAAGTATCTGCAAACAAGACAGAGCATCAGATACTCATTAGTGCCATAAGCTTACAATAAGCTGTGATGAACACTTCAATTTGCTCAGCAGTGCCAAGGGGGGATGTGGTTGGTTGGTTGGTTGGTTGGTTTGTTTGTTTGTTTGTTTAGCTCCAGGCCCTACTTTATACCCTAAAATGCAACAATTCTTCTGTTTATATATTGTCTTCAGTGGAGATGTTTCTGCTTTCTTGTGGTACAGGTAGGGGAAGGCCAAACCCCAGAAATTGTAATGAAAGATCCAGCCGAAAACAGATTAATGTGTTTTAACTCCTTTGTGAGGAGAGGAATGTTATTTATTTTTCGCACCAGTATATGCTGCAGTTGGATGCTCTCAAGGGAGGTGAAGAGGATCTTGCCTGTATTTGATGTCATGACATTGGGTGTCCTGCTAGTAAACAGATTTACTGAAGCTCATTCCTAAACCTTTGGCTTGAATAGCTAATAGAAAAAATCAGATTTTAGTAGGCTATTCCTGGCAAAAGGAAAAAAAGAGAAATTTTGAAATCCCATTTTGTACCTTACATGAATTTAGGGCACCTTTTTATCTTAAAAGGGAAAATACCCAAATAATCCATGCCAATCTCCTTGCCTACATCCCAAGATTATTTTAGCCACAACCTTAACATAAAATGTTTAGTTACCCTGCACATTGATACTATTCAGATTATTCTGTGATTTTGGGTTTTTTTATGCAGTGATTTTCCTGATCCTGAATTTTGTTTCTGCTTCTTCTAGTCAGCTCATTTTTCTTTGTCCATCATCTCAACAAAAACAATTTTCACAAAGTCATTCTGCCAAATTTATCTGAATCCCTGAAAACCTTACATTTGCCTTTGCTCCTGGCAAAACTCTATGCCTAGCTGTCTCTTAGAGATATACCTTATCTCTTAATTTAAATATATCTTCACAGAGACAACTTAAAACATATCAACCTTCTCTCTTAAGGGAAAAAGCAGTAATGAAAAATATGATATAAGAATATTTTATGAAAGGATATCTTCTTTACTAATTGTTTTCCTCCTTAGTTCTCAATATTTGATGTCATATGAAATATTCCCTCCTTATTTTAAGATTTACAACACATCATTGTAGCAGACCTACACTAATCAGTGGACTGTTTTTAAGGCATCTGTGAAAAGTAGTAGAAAAAATGTTTACTGTAAGTCAGTTTACATTGCTGTATAGAAGATAAAACAGTTCTGCAGGAAAATGTTTTGAGGCCATCAAAGATTCTGACAGCCACGCATGTTCTGGCTTCAAGGTAGAACCGTATACAAGGTCTGTCAAGAATATGACAAGAAGTGATGGCAAAAATGATCCTTCATGCAAAAAGAGGAGAAATAACTTTATGGAAATATTTTCTGTCTTTGCCCTCTTCAGGCTGAGGGCAATTTAGTCTTCCCAAAGATGTGTGTAGAAAATCAGATTAAAGGGCATCTTAAAGCTAAAAAATTATGGTGCTAGAAAGTAGAAGCATCCGTAAGACCTTGTAGGTACAGAAAGACAAAAATAAGATAAACACTAATTTTGAAAGGTTGCTATTTTAAGGGACAGAGCACTTCCAATCAGCTTACACAGGAGAGGTAGATACAGAGGCTCTGCATCTCCTGCATCCACATGAACTGGCTCAGGGTTTAAGAGAGCATTTCTACTTCAAGGGGCCCATGGGCAGGCTTGCAGTGGACTAGCCTATTCTGTGTCTGTCATGGCTCTCTAAAAACTCCACAGTCACAGTGACAGGGGAAAGACGCCAGCTCCTTCCAGCCAGGAACACAGAACAGACTAAAGTGACTTTATAAATGCTTTCAAGGAACATTGAAAACAGGCAGTGGGAAAAAAAACCCACCCCTGTTTGTTGCTTTAAGCCTTTGCTCTGCCTCCTGACTTCAAGTGAATAAATAAATGAAGTTTGTTTAGAAGTGTTTGGGTTTCCCTGCAAATGCTGATTCTGACAGCTTTCCACAAAAAAGGTTCACTTGTGCCAAAGTCAGATGGTCTGGTCAGTTGAAAGAACAACGTAAGAAACGGAGCATGCCACAGCTACTTTGAGGTGTGCTGCCTGTTCCCGTGAAGGGCACCAAGAGGGGTGTGTACACAGGTGAGGATTTGCACAAATCTACAGGTTGTGCTTCAACATCATGGCTTCCCTAATTTTTGTTGCCTCCCTCCACATGGATTTGCTGTTCATTTAGTTGTTAGATTCTTCATGAGCTCTGCTTATATAGTGTGTATTCAATGACTGGAATATATATAGCTAAAATAATTAGATGATAACCATAATATCTACCTGTTGATTGAAGAAATTTTCTCAATTCTTGGCTTTCTTCCTGTGTCTTTAGGGTCAATCCATCCATATGCACACTGTAGGTTTTCTGGTTTTGTGCTCTTTTAAAAAGAAGTTTTACCTAGTAACTGCTGAAGGACATGCATGAGCCTCTCATGTAAACTGGAATGCCGAATAAACTTGTAAATTTTGTTTTGCAAAGAATGGACAATATGCATGCAATACATGTGCATGCTATTGTTTTTAAATAACCTTTGCTTCACATCAGTTGCTTTCAGATGGGTTCCTTACTCTATGGGCAGTTTGTTGGTTGAACATCATTTCAAGGCTGATTATGCAGGATTGTCTTGTGCCCTCTGTATCACTGCGGCTGTTGTGTGATTGGAATTTGGAGCATGCTAACATAATTAATTGAAATATATTGTTCTTAAGATAATTATTTACAGAAATGTGTTGTACCACTGCATATCGCCGTGAGCATTTTAAATACCATTTTTAGGATATAATGTTTTTTAATGGCTTACAATACAAGACACTTTATAATTTGTATGCTAAAATACATCTTTTACTGCAGTATTTTCATTTTAGAGTGTTCCTTGGGAATTCAAATCCTGCAAGCTTGTTTAACACATGACAAAGTCACCTATTTTGCACTGTGGTATAAACAGTTGCTTATAAGAGCATGCTTCTGTGGATTAGAAGTTGAAGGAATACAGTAAATTCAGTTACACAATAAATTTTATATATATATATATGATATAATATTTATATATATAAAAATTATGGTGAGGCACATTTAATCTATCTAGCTGAGATGGGATTTTTTACTGTAAAACCACAGACTAGAGAATCCATTTGCCCACTTTCATTCTTCTTTAATGTATGGAACATCTTTTTTCGGTCAAAGAGACACAGATGAAACTTAAGTACTTCAGCAGACTCTAGATCAGAGCTTGAGACTTAAAAGAGTTTTACTGCTGTGACTCAAGAATAATTATTAGGCAGATAATGCCAATACCATTATAACCTGTAACAACATAATGACAGTAACATAAAATGAAGCATTGGTGTAAGTATGGGATTTTATTCCTGATAGTGAAATAACATTAAACTGTCCTGAGAAGGTGAGAACAAAGCCATCTGGTGCAATGTTTGAGAAGCCTCTCTGGGGGACTGAACAACTTGAGAGGTATACCAGTTTCATAAAATTTCAAACTTCACTTTCCACTCCAACTTGAAGTTCCCAAATGTATAAATTCTTTAAAAAAAAAAAAAAAAAAGAAAAAGCATTAGGGTTCTTCATGGTCTCAGGAAGTTCCTCCAAAGCATTTGTCCTTACATTTACCTCAAAATGAGAGATATTCAGCAAGTGCTATTAAAAAACCACAATCCTCTTTTATCAGGGACCTTCAAGAACAACTATAAGAATTTAAGGAAGAATTTGTTTTAAGGACTATTCTGTTCCATACTTATGTACTAAATAATGTAGGAAATGGTTGGACTTTTAACAAAGGATATCCTTTGTACAGTAATTCCTGAAATATGACCTTCCCTCCTCCCCCAAAGAATTTATGTTCCTATGACCTATCTCACTTGCATTTTAGGTGTCTATATCCATCATTCTCATCCTCAGAACTCCCACTCAGCAGCTGTCTATTTTGGCAGTGCTCGTGTTCCATCCGTAGCCACTCCAGGTTTTTACATTAAGGATCTGTACAGACATGAAATTGTACCTCTGAGAATGCTCAGAAGCTGTGTTGGCTTCACAGAGTCAAGTAATTTGCCAGCAAGGTTTATTTAAAGGGCAGGTGAAATAAGCACCTGCCTACTCTAACAAAATTTAGAACTGGGGAAAAAATAACCCTTGTCAGTGTTTCAGAATTAAATATTTATTATTCATCAGTAATAAGTATTTCCTTTTTTAAAAAAAAAAAAGCTAGCATGTTTAATTTATCTTTTTTCTTATGTTATCAGGGAGTTAGGAGGTTAATGGGAAAGGTCAGAAAAATCCATTTTTTCTTGTTCTAAAAAAATAGACTAAATGGAGGGGTGTCAACAGAAGTCCCCAAAGTAATACTCCATCTGCCAGTGAGTGATTGAACAGCTGTGTGGGCTGTCCTGGAGTGCCAGCCTTCTCTGATCTACCTGAAGAGTGAGCTACTGGTGCCATTAGTGCCATACAGCACCACGGTCCAAGAAAACAACTGAGCCTGACATGGGATTGGACACAAGGTGGTAGGCAGCTGTGTTAGGGACTCATTTGAAAGGAAACATGATGCTTCTTTTACTGGATCGTTTTTGTTTCTTACTTACATTAGTAGGAAAAAATACAGAAAGGCTCTTGAAAGGAATGGCTGGAGCACAATCACCTCTGTCCACAATGAATGCTATAATCTCTAGCCAGCAGAGTTATTTGTTTGTGTTTTCAGTGAGTCCCTTTCTTCCTCATCTGCTTCCTGCTCACAACTTCCCAAATCTTGAATTATTTTCTGTATAGTGGTGTGGCTGCAATGAGAGTATCCCCTTCCTAATCCTTTACAGAACCCTTTAGTCCCAAGGGGTGATTGTGTGGGAGGTGGAAGATACGGATTTAATTAAATTTACAGGCAGTGGCCCTTTAAAGTGAGTTAGTCAATCCTTATTCTTCATTTCTAGTCTCTCATCCAAGAGACATGGTATCACCAGAATGTGAATTTTAAAAGAAAATATAGGACAGTGAATGAAGAGTTGCAGATGTGGAAAGCAGTCCCTTGAGGAAGAGGGCCCTATGTACGGGCAGTCATGACGACCCAGAGCAAAAACATCGAACATTAAAGCACCATTTTTTGTCATAAAAGAAGGGGGTTTCATTGTCTTCAGAGGTAAATCATGAGTGAAAAAATTTTGAGTCATGAATCACGTATCTTTGGGGCTATTTTGGGGGGTGCTGTGGTCCTGTAGAAGGGGGTAGAAGACTCAAAATCTGGTAGAAGGTATGCATGGGAGACTGCAGATTGAACAGTGAACGAAACCCCCCCCGTGATAAGGGCCTCCCTCCGTGAGACACTGCCTCTTCTCATGTGATGTGTTGCCAAAGTATCCACTAGAGGCATTTAGGCACCTTTAAGATAGAAAGGAAGGGTGTTCAGAACACTTTTAGTAGGAATCTAGAACATTTTCCTTTCCATTGTAGGATCCTACCAAATATGGTTTTGTTACAGAAGGTGTATATGAGACACATCTTTCGTTAAGAAATGAGAAAGATTGTAACATTGATTCCCATTTGGGATGAAAAGTCTTCTGTTGTCATAACTATGATAAGATTATTTTCTCCTCTTCATCGTTTAAGAATATTGACTGACAGAATTTACCTCATACATAAAATTAATTGTGCTGGATGATTGTTGATTTAAGTATTATTATAATCAGAAGGGGCAGGTAGTTATTATGGGCAGAGCTTTCAATGGCGATCAAAGGAAAAGAAGGAAATGTCCTGAAGTGGTATCCCAATTGTACCAAGCTGCATTTTCAGTCGAAACACTATATTTCTTGACCTGAAGAAGTGTAAGCATAGGCTGTCATCTGTGTACCCGTAATTTCATTTTCCTAAGCTTCAGGTAAGTAGCAAAAGGCAAAGTGGTTGCACACACAACCATTACAACTCTCGCATTCACCGGCAGGACCTGTTTTAACAGAGATTAATGACAGTAAGAGCCGCAGATCATAACACTTGAAATCATTAGCTTACTTAATATTACTGTGTTACTCATAGCACCTCAGTTGTGTTCTGAACATGTACAAGAGCATTATTGATATTAAAATCATAGAGTTGGTGAAAAACAACTTTTAAACATTAAAGCACAGAGAAATTAACCAGGAGTTAAAATATCCTGTTATAAAATATCTAGACCAGAAAGCAGTGTGTTTTGTTTCATCTGATTTGTAAAACTATTCTTCCACGTGAGAAGAAACTAGACAATTTAAATTAGTTATCGAAGCCTCAAAAAGTGCTGAAGACTCTATATTTAAAGTTAGTTACGGTCTTATTTGCTACTGTTTTCTCACAAGAAGAGAACAAATGTATGTTTTAATATTTTTGTATTTTTATATATCAGAAATTTACCTTTCCACACTTAAAAAGAAGTACTGGCAGAGAGGGTTATTTTGATCCCTGGGCCAAGTTCTTTAATGCCAAATTGCAGTGTGGAAAGAATTCCCCTGTCCAAGTTATAAATCCTTAAAATGAGCTTTGATGGAAAATCTGGAGTAGTTTCACAGTGGAATCTGCTCAGCTCCATATGAGGAGCCCCATTGCTGATTTGCAGAGGCAGGTGTTCAATCCACCCAGAAATGGTCTGTTTAACAGCAAGAGTGGCTTTTTGCTTGTGAACAAAAAAAATAATTTTGTTCTCAAAATTATTTCATGCTTTCTACTCAGATTGTAGAAGTCTTCTCCATTCATCTGTGTTGTTATAGTGGTGAGCCATAAAGGAAACCTGTTCAAATTCAGTTAATTTTTCCCTTTACAGGAAACTTTGCTTACTGTGGGTTTCTTTAATAAAGTGAATGTAGGACTGGTCATGAAACTTATTCTGGCAGGGACAAGACATATATGAGACATGAGAGTCACAAAAATGGGGCCTCTGCTATGCTAAGTGCCCAGAAAACTAGAAGTGTGGCTCTCTCTTTACCCTTCTTTTGCATAGATACAGGTGCTCCTTCTTAAATCAGCTGTTTCTTCTGAGGGAGAGTCACAGAGAGCCATGTCTCAAGCTTTGGGCAGGTCTGGATGATATTCAAGTGTGGGTGCACAGACAGGAGAGACACGGATTTTCATATATTTCTGTTCATTTATTTGTATTCGAGAATTCTGGCACTGTACTTTTGATTGAATTGCTTTCTTTACACACCACCACTATCAAGACCAAAGCATGTCCTCCTCCTACGTGTGTCACTACTGTAGCAACACAGCACTGTGTGGAAGCATCTCTTCGTATGTCTCACCACACAGGACAGTCATCAGCTCTTTCTATCACAGACTCCCTCCCCCATCACTTCTGGGACACACCTGTGTCAACACTAGCAGGAAGGGTTGCCCTGCAGCAGCCCGGTTTGGTACTAAGGAGCCAACATCTAAGGTACACATTTTGGGGATGGAGGGTTACTTAAATTAGTTCTCATTTTGTTGCGTGGACTGAATGCTGGTGATTGAATTGAGTGCATTCAGTGTGCTCTTGAAGAATATCTTTCTTTTTCTTTCATGTGAAGGGGATGTCTGAGAGCGCCCAAGTGACAGGAGACTGCCTTTAGAATCACGGTCCTTATCTAAACTAAAATGTCGACACCTTCTGAGTGGTGTCTCCAGGTGTAACTCTTATGCCCACTGAGTAATCCTGGTCTTCCTTACTGTAATAAAATTATCTGAGATATTAGTTTAAATCGATGTTTTATGTAAAAGCTGCATTGAATAATAGGTCCTGTATTTTACTGCACTCCCACTAAATGGATGCTGAAATTTACTTTAAAGATTATATATATATATGAACACACACATATTTATTAATATCTATATATCTATCTATATCTAAGAAATAGTTCCAAAGTTGTATGAACAAATATATGGCATAATTATAACAGAAAGTCTCAGGGTTGACTGTTTCAGAGGATTGCTTTGTCTGGGTGGCGCTTAATATTGTCTCCTGATAATTCAGGAAGCTTGAGGCCAGTGTTAATAACTGTGGTGCTGTTGCTCCCTTGACAAGTACCACTTTCCCACAGCACAAGCCTGTGGAGAAGCAGCTGCCTGTTCAGGGTCCCTGCAGCTTCAGGACGAATATCTGGCTCCTTCCAGTGGCATTTTATTGCTATTGCACAAGATTGAAGCCAATAAACAAAACGATAGGATTAAACTGTAAAGCAAATGAGTATGATCCTTTTCAAAGTATGAACAAGTGAATTTATTCTATAAAGAGTTGGATTTTTATCTGAGCCAATATACAGATTACTCAGCGAACCTTGCACGCAAATACACACACACAAATATGCATTCAAAGAAGCTTATACTGTTACCTTCCATCTGGCACAGAAACATCAAAAGTATTGCCCCTGTGCCATTGGTGAGTACTGGTCTCAAACATACGTGTTAAATTAATTCTGAGTTGGGATTTGGGAAGAAATTAGTAGAAAGGGAGCACAGTAAACCAGTACTAATGTTACTTCAGTGATTAGATCACGAACTGTAAGCGAAACTTGGAAATATAAAACAGGCCCCTTGAAGTTGGGTAAGTCATCTAAAGCTTGCCAGTAATTGTTGAAGAGTATTGTTTCTACTAATTTTCTTAGCTGGGATTAGCGGAGTTTTGTTTAATTGTGTTTTTATCTGTAAATTGCTGAGTAGTGTTGATGGATACATGCTGCTATTTACAAAATAGAATCGTACTACAGGGATTCTGACATTTTGGTTAATTGGCATGCATCCCTCTAAGTGGTTTATATTCCTTAACTCATAATTGTTCTCATTTGCTCAGTGGGATTCAGAAACAGGGTTTGTGGAATGTCATTTAATACTCATTTCATTTTGTTGAATAAAGTGCATTGGCTTCCATCTTGCCTATAAATTAAGTCATCCTAGTTTCATTTTCTGCCTATATATTTTTAATCATGTAAATATTTTTCTTTCTCATGTAATTTGCTTAATGTTACAAAAAGTGCCACCCCCAGACCCTAGATTTACTTCATAGCAAATGAATTGCAGAGTATTTTCTGTAGCCAATTAAATCAAGGCATAAATTGAATGGTTGATCTGTCTCTTATGGCAGTCTAAATGTGAATCATTGTTTTCAAAGTTAGCCTTTTTACTTGTTAAGTGGAGGACTGAAACTAATAAATTATTCTTTTGCATCCCAGAGGCATAACCTCCAATAAGAAAATATTTAAAAGGTCAGATCCTGCCTTCCAGTTGAGTTTTCCTTAATGTATAGGCAGTGGGAAGGAGGAAGGCATCTCTCTGCAATCTGATTTCCTCACCCTGTTCTGACACTAATCAATGTGTTGCCCAGCTTCTCTTTATAAATACAAACTGCTTCAGGGACACTCCAACACGTGCTTTGCTACCCACAATTTATTAGCCAAGAGTAGCTAAGTTGAAATAAAGTTGTGGTCATGCCTTCTCCTCTGGCAAATCCTCTTCACAGGGACTCTAGGGCTGTTATGTAGGCTCTATTGGGTATTCAGCATCCAGGGTAGGCCACACACTGGAAAACCTCCCAGGAAACAGATGCGGCCTTTACAGCCCATTTTGTAACATACTGGAGAACAACAGAAACAACTCATTAATCTCTTCTTTTTCAAGTGTAATTTGAAAAAGTGTCCATGGGTGAAAAGCTCTAAGTGCTATCAACTATCAGTTGTCTCCAATGGCAACATTTTAAGTAGATTGAAAACATTACACTAGAAAGTCACATTACCCTTTTATTTTGGGTGACTGTTAAAATTCTGGTTTGGGGGCTATTTAATAGTTTCATTTTCATTTACTCTATTTTTTGTAAAGACAAAAAAAAAGGAATTATGAAATGTATTGATATAATCCAAACATAGAATAAAAGACAGACTCCTGCTCTGCTGAGAAGTAGCATTGTGTATTGTGGTGAAATATTGAAATATTGCAATCCAGGTATACTGCTAGAAACATTTTTTTGTTGTTTTTTTGATTTGTTTTGGTTTTTTGTAATATATAAGTTTTCCTTCCATTTCTCCAACTGTTGTTTGCCACAAGATAAACACTAAAGAAAAATCTGTGAGAAGCTAGCTCTTGGTACAGATTCCTTTTGGGAAATAGAGTTCTTAAAAGGCCTCCCCACCCCCAAAGATGCTCATGACAGTGAGCATTGGAGGACAGCAATTCAAGTCTGCCATGCTAATGAATGAGGATTCAGTTGTCTCCCACAGAATATTTTAAAGGACAAGTGATGGGAACTGGATTCTGTCTGTTGATTCCACATATCTTTTTTCTTTAGTGAAAAAATATCTAAACTTTTTTTTAAAATTAACCTATGCTCCTAAATGGCATGGAAACCTGTCAAGGTCTTAGTGTACCTCAATTGGCAGCAACTGCTGTTCTGCCTGAGCAGTAGCATTGGCACATAAGGGAGTGACAGAGGCATATGGAAAGCCTCTTCTCAATAGCAACAGGAGACCATTTTAAGAGCTGAGATTCTATATTCTGTAGCAAACAAAAAAAAAATCAGGAGGGATCCAAATTCTTGGAATATGCATTTTCCCACCAAGCATTTTTATAGAAGTACCTGATATAAAAGCTCACAGAAGAAATTATTTTCTACTCTGAATATCTGGGATATATTCCCAGCTGTTTGCCCTTGAGTGAGCCACATCAAAAAGCAGCCTTTATGCCTCAGTTTCCTCACATATACAGAAATAATAAATAGAAGGGGTGATTCATTTATGCCTGGAAAGCATGTTGAGCTGACCTAGTGACACTGACGAAGTGTCATGCATTATGTTGCATTAGGCTGACTGCACTTCTGAAACCCATCTGACATTTCCCACTTGGCATTGATCTTGGGCAGTAACATTTCTGTATTCGTTTTAAAGAGGATGCTTTGTATCACTGCCTGATGTATATTACACAGTTTATGATTAAACATTTTCTAAAAAGGCAGTAGCCTGTGAGATACTCTCCCTTTTTCACTTCATTAAGCTACCACATTACAAAGTGTTTTGCTTCGTTACGGATCCTGCCAAGCAGCTCTACTGTGCTCTTCGTAGCTACAGGTGAAGTACTGAGGTGCAGTTCATAACTATATTTGGGTATCAGGGTTTATTTCCTCTACTCTGTTGAAGTTTAGCATGACGACCAGTTGAGGAATGCTAGGGGAAACCGTGGTTACCATGAGCAGCTTGTGCCCGGGCTTGGATTGCCCTGCTGAATCCCGTTTCGTGTTGCGAGCAGTGAAATCACCAGGCCTTGGCGTTGGGCTCAGACCACACAAACACAGGAGCAGGTCTGTTCCGCTGTCGTGCTGCTGAGGCCGGTGCTCCGCGTGGCAGATAGCAGTGGCTGTCCCGTACGCTGCCAGCAGCCAGATCTGGCCTTGGAGCGAACTCCCCCTGCTCAGACGTGCCTGTACAGCAGGGTGGTAGGAGAGGAAGCTTGCGGAGGAAATGAGTAAGCCAGCAGCCCGGCCCAGTGTGTGGCTGGAGCGCAGGGTTACGGGAGCAGTGGAGAGGGGAGGAAGTGTTGCAACAACTAACACTCATGTCTGTGTTTCTCTCTGAAACAGCCTCATTACAGAAAAATCTAAGATAAGAGGATTTTGGGGAAACGTTGCTGCACAATTAATGCAAGATGTCATGATCTATTGCTAGTTTTCTGAGAAGAGGGGGAGCATGCACAGCTCCTCCTTAGAGCTGCTCTGCACCCAGTGGAAGGGGAGCACTCATAAAAAGCAGACTTTCATAAAGTTACTGATTTTTGTGTCTTCTGTTCTGGGTTTTCTCCTATGATAACTAAGTATTGTGAATGATGATACACACTGGAGCTTTACATTTTCCCAAGGATTGAAAGATAAAACTTATGAGGTGCAACAATACTTGAAAGCTGTGAAAGGGAGAGTCTCTATTTCTCGTATTTACATGAGAGAATTTAATGTAAAAAGATTATAGTGGCATGTGTACATTCTTATAATTTCACGTGTCCATCTACATGCTTTTCATTTTTTATAAGACTCCTGACCAATAGGGTCCCCAGAAGAATGAGATGAATGAGAAAGGCATCCTATGGGAAGGGGGGGAAACAGAAGCAAGTGGTATTTCCTACAGAAAGAGAGGAAATAAAACGTGACATTCCACTGCCAACTGGGTGTTGGTTTGCTATATTGTCTCCGTCAATAAATTTCTGCCTTCTTGATTTTTTTAGAGTACATCTGAAGCAAAAAAACTCCTCTTTTAACAGACTCCTCCCAGTACTGTTTTTGTACCATTGCATGTCTATCAAATGCTGACCGTCAGAAAAATTCTGGTATGATGTGGATAATCAGCCTTTGCTTACAAAACAATGTTTGCATTCTTTATGCTTATCACTTTTAAATTAATGAGAAAAGAAAATTGTGAAGGGGGTGGATGGATTGGTGAAGTCCATTCTTTGAATACTAGACACTTGCAAAGCAGCTGCTATATTGAAATTTCCTTGTCTGCTTGGTGGGAGGATAGTTCAAATTGTAGTCAGAATTAGGACTGATACACCCAATTATGTGAGGGTGTGACAAATGAAAAGGGAAATGCCTGGTATTTTTATTTGTAATATGAAACTAACCTAAAATAATACTAGTGGTATTGAATTTTGTATGTTCCAGTGGATCAGTTTCATTGGAATACAGAAAATAGTTCTGCTTATATTAATAGACAGTATTTTTGAAACATTACTTTAAAAGAATGACTGAAGTTGAAATACTAGTAGTAGGGAATATATGATGCTATGGGTGTGGTATGTGTCTTTTATCATTGTGGTTTCATATTATTTTAAATATGTGTTCATAAATCTTTATAGAGACCCCACATTCACTCCATATGATTATACAGTTGAAGAAACACTTTCTTAGCTACAGCTTGCTTTAAAAATACATTTTAATGGAGCCTTTTACGTTTCTCAGCTGTAATAGAGAAAAAATAATATCAATCAGTGAAAACACTGACTTCAGTCAGTGAAAACATAGGGGACTCAAGTGGACTTCAGGGTGTAGCAGGGAGTTTAAGGGCCCCACATTTAACAGCAGCATCCTTTGACTATGGGAGAGCTGAATCCACTTCCACAGTGTAATTCTGTGGAGTTACTAAAAATTCTAAAGCTGTCAAGAAAGCTATGGCAAATCAACTGGTGATCCACCTGCAAGAATATGGGAAAAAATAGAGCAGACCAAACAAGTTCTATTTTTCTCTCTTTTAATAAAGAGGGAGAAAATCTGTGGCAAAGGTACTCTGGTAGTGAAGGAGTCCTTACCAGGTGAGCATAGACTAAGTGGTGATACTTTTGTGGGGTGGAAAGCAGATGATGGTTCTCTGGGTTAGGCTCTGGGAATTGCATCTGTTTTCCCACATTGGCTCTGCCACAGATTTCCTTGATGAAATAAGCAAGTAGTTAATAGCTTGGGCCTGGTTTTTTCTCTTCACAAAATGGGATTCTGACCCTTTCCTCTCCCAAGGGTCTATGAGGTTAAATAAAATGATGTTTATAAAGTAAGCATTTTTTTTAAATGGAAAATGTGCAGTTTCAACATTTTCAAACAATATTCTCAGCAGAGAAAGACTCTTAGTTATTATATTTACTCACACGGTGGTGCTGTCATACATATGTGCTTTCTCTCAGTGCTGTGGCAGTGGAAGGTTTGGGAGGTTCTGTACCAGTCCTGTTTTCCGGAGTGGGGAAACAGGTCACAGACACTCTGCAAAAGGGAGCCAGGGCTGGCTGCCAGGGGCCACAGATACCCTCCTGCTGTGTGACAACCCCTGTGACAACCCCCCAATCTCCACTTCTGTGAGCCCCCTCTGCATGCTGGGACACCCCAGAAAGGTGTGAGAAGCTCTTGGGGTGCACTTTTCCTTCAGTGTAGAGGGGAAGGTGTCCCTCTTCTCCCACCCTTAGTGAACCTGTTTCTGCTTGTGTGCGTGCTGGAGGTGTTACCAAATGCTCTGTGTACATGCATACCTTATGAAATGCCTCCAGCCTCTCTCTTCACGCCCCTCTCCTCCCTTATTTTGGAGGATGTAATTCAGCTGGTCCTTTTCAACCTTTTGTTGATAAATGCCATTTTTGTGCTGCCTGTTGCTAAGTATTTGGTGCTGCTCAGTCTCACCGTTCCTCGCTCCTCTTTAGGCAGAGAAAGGGCACAGCATATTTCCAGACTATATATACTCTAATTCCAGTGATAAGACTGCTGTGCATCTGGTGCTCTCGGTCTCCTCTGTGCACACTAGAGCACTTTGAACTGTAGGCAAGGGGGCAAACAACCTGTCCCTGGGCAGTGGGACACAGTGATTACTGCATAAAGTGTTACAGAGGCATCACCAGGCGCAGGGGCACCAGCGGCACCCCAGTTAATCCTTACCCAGACACAGGCACATGTCTCTGCTATCACTTTCTCTTAGGCAGCCTCAGAGTATGAATGTTGTTGGTGGGGCATGCGTGGAGGTAGAAACGTGGTGGGAGGTGGAACTGTGGTAGATGTGATTGATTTACGACAGGAGCTTCCTTTACAGTCATAAGGGGAATTTTGCTTGGTCACAGCAAGTTTGAACCCTCATGAAACAGCCTGAATAATTTGAAGCTAAAATAAAACAGAGGATGGCAGGGGGAGGGGCATGGCCATTAGGGGAAAAAAAAAAGTCAAAAAACACATTAAAATTGTTTCCCTTGGTGCTGACTTCTTAAATGGGAATGTGTTCCAGAATAGTTCTGCTATGTAAGCCAACATTTGTTTTAAGACTTTTTATTGTCTTTTTTCCTCTCTTCCCCCTCTTCCCCTTGCCCTCCCGCTCTGCTCTGCAGATTTACACTGACTGGGCTAACCACTACCTAGCAAAATCTGGCCACAAGCGGTTGATCAAGGATTTGCAACAGGACATTGCAGATGGAGTTCTGCTAGCAGAAATCATCCAGATCATCGGTAAGACTAGGGCTGAGGGAAGCAGTACGAGCTGACTCCTTGCATGGGGAAATATATAATTCGAGTTGAATGTATTTAACAATAAGATGAACCCTGAATAATACAATTTGACTGGGTCCATATGTCTCTGATATTTGTGTGGCTCATCCTTGTCTTAATTAAAAAATATGTTTATGTGAGCATGTTTGGAAGTTGCTGTTTAACCATACTTTAAATGGCCAGAACTGTATCTTACACACTTTGAATTGTCAGAAATGAATGCTCCATTAAACCATATGTCTCCCATGTGTGCATTTTGTTAGTTGGAGTGGCTCATACTTTCTGGGATGCCTTGAAACTGTATCCTGACCCTGCAAAGACAATTGTGGAAGATTTCATGTCAGCAGTTATTTTGCAGGGGCTGAAGAATTAGCAGCGACCTCCTTCGCACTTCCCCCTTTGCATGATTTGGCATATGGAAGCAACTGCTGCTAACAAGAGTGTTTTTACTGTTCGACTGAGCTTTACTTAGAAAAGAGCTCTCTGTCAACAAAATCCTCTGCATTTTATTGCTGTGCCTTTTCTCCTTTTCTTCTGTTTTTTTTTGTTTCTGTTTTGATTTTTTGGTTTTTGGGTTTGGGTTTTTTTTTTTTCCCTTTCTTTTTTTTTTTTTTTTTTTTTTTGGCCAGGGGTTGGAAAGGAAAATTTTATCTCATTGTTTACTTTTGCTTTTCCCCTCACTGTTTTTGTTTAGCAAATGAAAAGGTTGAAGATATCAATGGCTGTCCACGGAGTCAGTCTCAAATGGTAAGAATAAAATATATTTTTAGTTTGTGTTGGCCCCACTGCACTTTCCTAAAATGCTTTTTAATAAGGATTTATATAGAATATGAATATTCTGTCCCATTTTTACCATAAAGTCCTAATTCTCATACAGTGTTTCTGATACTTTTTTCCATACATGCTTAGTGTTTCTCACTTTGTTTCTGTGCTAACTTTGGATCTTGAGATAACCTGGCTGCAAAACTTCATCACTTATAATTAATCCAGAACTGCCTTATCAAACCTGTTCTTCTGATGAACCAAATAATTTCATTTAGCTTCATTTCAAGGGCAGTAAATTCAAGAATAAATTATTAAGTGGAGTCTTTGTGTCTGGAAAACTGGTTTGATGAACAACACTTGCCAAATTATTTTTAAATATAAATAGCCTTTTGGATTGTCCACTGTGTAGTCCAGTTAGATGAACTGACTCCAAGACTTTCAGAAATAGCGCTTTAGTCATATAGCTCTCTGAGCTATAGCTGGCAGCTGTCTAAAAATTTTTAATACTCTCAGACAAGAGGCATTTAGTGACTGTGATTCATATGGAGTCTTATTAAACTTTTACTGTGTTTATGGCTAGTCAACTACATTTAATAAGATGAAACCTCTTTAGAAGACTGTGAAAATGACAGACACAAAATCTGAGCCTCAGTAAAATCACCACACATTTATTGAATGAGTTGCAATTCAAGTCATGTTCTCCCATGCTGAGGTCTTTGCCTTTCTGCTCACAGTCAAATAATACATAAATAAGGTGTATAGTTGTGTAGCTGGCAAGGCTTTTGGAGTATAGTGATTTGGATGAGCTTGCGTAATAGTGAACTGCTGAAATTTGGTTTAAAAATGGAAATGAAACAGAAAAATAAGAAGAGCATTTGTTCAGTGCATTTTTTAAAGGTGGAAGGTGTTTGCAGCTTTTTTCTGCAAAGCGTCAAAAGGTAAGGGGAAAATTTTTGAGTATTAGTGAAGTGAGTAATGGGGTCTTTCGGTTCTTACTGTTCCAAAAAATGTGCAGGTTTAAAATAAGTTTTTTCTCTGACTTTCAGACTTTTTGAAACAGTCCATAGAAAGAATATACACAATTTCCTTAATAATAGTTATTATTTTAATTACTCATATTACAGCAGCACCTAGTGGCCCTGGCTGAGAACTTTGGGAACTCCAGCATGGAACTCTAATATTACACACACAGATCAAGAGATAATCGCTCTCTGCTTTAATCACATTAAAACTTGCCATTCCAGGCAGGCTAGAAAAACAAGGAGAGACAAAAGCAGAGGAAAGTGGTATGATTTCCCAAGGTTATGTAAGTGGTTAGTGGCCATCTAGGACTGCTTAGGGGCCCACCGCTCTGTTGTCTATTGAGCTTCATTTCCATGAGAGAAAGACATACTGCAGAGAGAACTATTAACTTTAGCAATGTTTGCATCTCCAAAAAGAACATTGATTTATGTTCCCTGTTGCATTTTTATGTGGCTTAGGGATTCTGGATTTCATCTCTAGCTCCATGCAGCTATGGAGAAAACGTGGTCAGTGCATGCCCATGCTGCAGCAGTACTTGTGGCTCTCTTTGTGTCCATCTTTCTCCTCCCATAGGCCCATCTCTCAGCTCAGCCTGGCCAAAGAATATGTCCCAGGTGCTCTGGATCTCAAACCGGGTGCTTTGAAAACTGCTGTGCATAGTCATACATCAGTGTTTGCACAGTGACTAAAGCGTCGCATTTAGCCACTTTAACTTCATAGTAACATATTTTTTTATCCTTCCTTTGATACAATCTCTTTACTGAATTATTTTATCTCTACAGACTGATCAAATTACGTTCCTGCCTTTTCACATACCGGTTCTATACTGCTGATTTCTAAACTGAGTTAGGAGATTTAAAATGTACTAAAGTTAAAGTCATACAAACTTGTCAATTTTTCTCTCAGAGCATCTCAGAGACCCCTGGTTTTGAACCTGCTCTCCATTTGTTTCTTTTGGGCTGTGCACTGGTCTAACCTAAGCAAAGGCACAATTTTACCAGATTTTCAGGTAATTTTCCTTGGCAGTGCTCAATTTAGCGGATCCACTCAGTTAATGGTAGGGCAGTTCACCTTATAATAGTGAACTCTTAAGGTGTTTTTAACATGCAGGGAAAACGAATAAAACAGTGGTCGAAGGTAGTGTGCGTGTTGTATGTTCGACATACACCAGCAGGTAGCAATATGTCCTGTCAGAACTTGCCAGAACGTCAGCCGTCCAACCAGCAACAGTCAAAATATTCCAATGTTTCTTAGCCATTCATTCTCCGTTTTCATTTTAAAATTTTTAGTTAATAAACCTCAAGAATCCCACTACCCTCTTCTTGCACGTATGTTTTCATAATCCTTGCTCTCATAACTTGCAATTAAGGGGAAATGTTTTCTCAATTCATCTGCCATTTGATACCCATTTTCAGGAGGTCTAAGATATTTTATTAGCTCTAAAAAAGTTAGGGAGCACTGACATGGATTGTCTGCTGCTGGAAATACTTTATATTCTCGGTGGATGATATTGATATCAATTCATAATTAATCACTACCAATATTCCCAAGTTCTGTTCCACTCACAATTTGGTTTTCCTCTTGCCAATGGCATCATCTTTCAAGTGATTTTTGCGGCATCTCAATTCAGCTGTTACCTTAAATTGTAAACATATTTTAGTGTTTATTTTAAATGTATATAAAATGCATGGGATTTAGTTTTCCTTTAGTTAGTTCTATTGCAATGTCTTGCACTCTATGCTCATTTTGGCATTGATATGTAAAGTACTTGCAGACAAGTTGAATTGGCTGCATAGATCCAAGTGCATAAAAACTAAAAGCCTGTGAAGCCCAGCAGCACCCAGTTTCTGCATAGTTAGGTTTACCAGTATTCTCGTGGCTTTCATTATGCTCACCCATTTGATGTTGGACACAGAACTTGAGAACCCAAGATGTACTGGGGCATAAATTATTTCGTATTCAAGTCTCAGAAGCTTTAAATAAATGAAATTTGTAAGAGAATTGGTCAGGTTTGCTTGTTTGCTGGGTAAGTCTACTGTGGTGAAAAGATCCTAGCATTTCTTATGCATTGTTTTCATAAATATAATAAGGATTTAAACCTCTGTGTGTTACAGCATACATTGTCCAGAGTGTCATGTAGAGTCTTGCAGATTTTTTCTTTACAGCTATGCTTTCAAGGAGCAATATGGCACTTCATCTATTTTTTCATCATCTCTTTGAATCCCTTCAATGGAAAATAATGGCACATGAATTTCTATCTTTTCCTTGTATGAATTATTCCATAAGTCTATCAATTAAGGACATTTCATATCAGGTTTATTTAGAAAATAATGGGATTTCAAGGGTTTACCTTGTGATAAAATCTAAAGCTAATTCCTTTCTGCTTCTTTATAACTCATTTGTTTCTTTAATATCTGTTCTAAGTTCCCCCATCATTAGAAAAAGTGGGATAGAGTCCTGGGTAGAAAATATGTTATAAAACTTTTATCTATCTGTTCAAAGAGAAAGCATTTAGGGTTTGTTTTGTTGGGTTTTTTTTTAGTTCCTGAACAAATTATAGATATAATGGAAAATCTCCAGTGTTTTGGCTTTTAACACATCATATCAGACATACAGTAAGCACACAGGGCATACCAATTCAATCCATCCTGGGGTAGTTGGAGAAAATGCAAGAGAATCAAAAGGTGTTGGACTGAAAATCCTTTAATGATGACATTTGCAGTGTTGTCCCAAGCGTGTTTTACAAAACTCGTGTTTCTGTTCTTTCCCCATGCAGTCTACAGTCCTATCAGCAACATAAATTCAAAGTTGACAAAAATTTTTAGTTCATTGTGCTTCAAGTTGATTTTTCCTTCAGTGATTGATGCTGCCTTAATAGGTGTTTTTTCTTAGAATTGGCTCTTGCTACTTCCCTCAATAACTGTCTCTGCCAGTACGCATCTAGGTACAAAAGTATCCTTGCTTTTTGATGGTAGCAGGTGCTTTCTCATAGTTATGATAGGGCTGGAGAGACCTTTCTTATTAAAGAGTCTCCTAGTGTTGTATGCATTTCATGAAGACTATTTTTTATTTTGTCAGTCTGATCTTTGGCACACTTTTCTACCAGCTTTTCAACCAAAAGTACGGATCGAAGGTAATTTTTATGGTTTAGAATACAGATATGCTGCAGTCCCACAGAGAAAGTTGAGTTCAATAAAATACAGGTCTTGCTCATCCTGGAAATCAGGGAGTTGAGAAAAGGTGTTGGAGCTGTAGAACATTGCCAAATTGAGAAGAATCTTTAGTAAAAAGCTTTAGTTATCAGAGCTAGCACCAATTTGTGTGAGCAGCAGTGTATCTGATAAAAGTGGGGATTGATGTGACTATTGAGAACTAATAAGATAATTTTGACAACATACGACTTGGTTTCATTAATAATTTCTTTAAAAAGATGCTAATAAATAAATGTTTCATAAAAAAGAGAAGAATGCAAAAAATGTTGCATTATTCTATGAGACTTCAGCAAATCAGTCTCTGCTTAATCAGGGAGCTTTTTCTGTGAGAAAGTTAAAGAAGTGTGTGAAGCCTAAAGATGAAGTAGGACAAAGTTACCATGTATGTACTGGTAGACATTGCTTTGTAATTTAGTGTGCTAGATGCGCTCTGTGGTGTTCCTGTAGTCCCACAGAAGCCCATGATGGCTCCATCTCTGCTTATTTGCTTGGGTTTTTCCTCTGGAGGAGGAGAAGGTTGCAAGAGGATGGGGTGCATGCAGATCTCTTCTTAACAGGGAGTCAGCTTGCGGGCAGGATAAACAGGTGGAAACTACAACTGCTAAATGTGCCACATGTGTCCTTCAGGCTTCCTCTGACACGGATGTGCTGGGCAGACACAGTGGAGTAGCATCCGTCCATGTCCAGCAGTGTCAATATTCAAGAATGAGAACCTCAGCATGATATTCTGTGTCTAAAAATTGTTTGTGAAAAACAGGATAATTGTGTATGAAGTAAGCATTGAGGATTCTACTGAGGTTCAGGAATTCTATGTGAAAATGTGTGTGGTATGGTTGTGTGTAGCTCTTTGAGGAATGGGAAGCCTGAAAATGTCACCCCTACATTCACTGTCAAGTGGGCCCACAGGGGAGCTCTTCCTGCCTGCACAGTTTTGAACTGTATAAGAATCTCCTGGCTTTGCTAGTGCAGTTGTTGGTGAGTTTGGCTGTATGGATTCAAGATATACTTTCTGTGCTTTGGAGCAGCTCCATCTGCTTGGAGCAGCTTCAGGTGAGCCTTCCACACAATTGTGACAGATAGAAATATATACAGAAATTTGGCTGGGTGAAGAAATATTGTCCCTTGGGAAACTGGGAATTCAGTCTGAGTTTTGAAAATTAACCCCAGCTCATTTAATGTGTGGGTCAGTTTCTTCCTGCAGTGATACCTATATGACCCCTTTTGCCATCTGTATCACCCCCTTTTTTTAAAATTCAGACCATATTGTCCACACTCCTGTGCGGCCTCAAGCCAGGTTGTTGCCCAGCTGGAAGTTTCATGAGGACATTTTGCTCTCAGTGTAGATGAGCGTGTCCCTAAATGTATGAAGCTCCCATCAATCGCATTTCATTCTTGGACTTTTTAAGTGGTGGCAGAAGCATCATGGTCCCCATTCCGTGGGAAAATTGGGTCATGGTAATGCACAGTTTATATGTTCTTTGGTGTCCCACCTCACAAGGATTTACTTACCCGCTAATTACACATTTCTGAATCCAACTTTTGTGGTTTGGCAGAATAAAGTCTCATGCAATTATTTTTTGAGGGAAACTGTGGGTTAAATACACATTAGAGCCGCACTGGTAAAAAATACTTCCTTTTACCATCTGTTCTCTCCTACCTTGCAACACTGGCAGCTCCACGTGGAAGAGAGACAAGGCTGATATAGCTCCATTATGAAAGGATATAAGCAGATGTTTTTCTGTGAGGGAAATGGCACTCCTCAACCCGATACATATTCAGATTTCCCATTTTCTGATGGCACTTTCAAGTAGGCCCATATATATTTTTACTTAACCAGCTGTGCTTTGTGAGTTTCTTCACTAGGTAGGTGATTTACATTAAACTTTTGACATTTCTGGGATTCCCAGAACCCAAGGGCCCAATACTGTCATAGCAAGGAGCGTGTCCTAACTAGCCTTCTGAAGATGCTTTCTTGGACAAGTCCTCTCATTTCCTAGGTAGGTTCAGGGCGTGATCTTCTTTTTAAGAACTAATCTAATTCCCACATCCTTCCCCAGTGACTGTCATCAGCTGTTTGAGGGAAGACTTTCTTGAACATGTTTGACACATCCAGACACTTGCAATCCACTGTCCAGTGTACAACGTACAAGGTGGCGTAAGATTATTTGTAATTTGTTTGGCATTCAGTGAGTGTTGAAGCCAACTATCATTGAAGTCTCCCATATTTCAAAATCTTGGATCATGAACGATGAGGTGAACTTAAGGATTGGAGTTTCCTTCTTTGTTTTAGACATCAAATAAGCCATTTAATAAACTCTTGTATGCCTTGCAGGGGGCTCATGCCTTTTTTATGTAATCCTCTGTGCCACAGAAATTTAAAAATTCTCCGGCAAAAAGCAGTGGAAGATATCTTGTAGATATATCTAGAGTGAAAATATGCAAATAGATAATGCAAATTGAAGGATAATTACAGGAAGTGACTTCCTCATCAGTGTAGACATTGAAGTTTTTTTTTTTTTGTTTGCAGATGAAATTTACTTGACATAATGACTAGAGTAAAAATGAAAATGAGTGTATTAAGACTAGAGACATGTGTAACCTCAAAAGAAAAAAGATAAAGGGGATAAAGAGGGTTTTTATAAGAATATCTTTTGGGAATAATTGTGACTATATGAATGCAGAGACTAAAAAAAGGAAAGAACAATTTCTGTAAGGGCAAGGTTAAAAGTATTAACAATGGTTGAATCTCAAGGATGCAGATGTTTGAATTCTTGTTTCAAGTTTTGCTGATAAGAGATTATTAATGTTATTAACACAGCCAATTTGAGTAAGATGAGAGGCAAACTGGTTTAGCATAGAAATGGAAGAGGAGGAATTCCAAGTGCTTTTGTAAACAAACCCTAAAATTTCCAGGAACTCAAGAAATTTAAGAGAAAATATAGATGAGATGACAGCTGGACAGACAGAGTAACGGTTGCCTTTTTGTGGTAGACCAAGCATATTTTTACTCTGAGAGAACAAGGAAGCTGAGGAAAGGGTAGAAGGACTGCTGCAAGTGTGAGAATAGTAGAGAGTAAAGAATGGAACACTTCATTCATCCTGCCTAAGAATGTCACTGTCTTAGAAAGGAAGGGGAGGAAAAGGCAACAAAATCATCTCTTTTTTTGATATGATTTGATTCTAGTTTGACTTTTTGTGAGACCTCTTTATTTTGCACTGAAACAAGCCATTCTCTACATTTAGAACATTACATTTGTGAACATTAAAAGGACCACAAGATTTATAACAATCTCTCTTCACAGAACAGCTCAGAGTTACTCACTGGTATCAGGCACTGAGATGCATATTCCCCTGAGTCATTCACATTTGACTGTCTGAAGTCATAAAAGAAAATGGCACAGGAATACATCCTGAGTGTTATTTTACTAGGCTAGAAGTACATTATTCATGAAGTAGAAATCTTGTGCTGTTATTAGCCTTTTTGTTTACGCTTACAAATCCCTTGTGTTATTACTGTGTAGAATCATATGAGAATAACTCATCTAGATGTTAATGAAATAATCTTGTCATGAAAAGTATGTATATTGTGATGAATACTTATACAGTCTCCATGAAATCTACTGAGTCATTAGGTTATGGTTGGGTTTGCTTGTTTAGGACTGGAATTAAGGTTATGCACGCTTTGCTGCTGTAAACCAAGACTACCAAACACTAAAAGATCTTTTTGTTCCTTGAAGTCAACTGTTTTCCCTCATATCCTGCCTTCCTTCTGTCTCTTCCCCCTGCAATTCCTTGAAACCCACCTCCCCTCAATCTCTATCTGGAATATGACACTCATGCCACTGAGATACGCTCATCTCACCCACCTCTCTCTTCTCCCCATCCCTCAGCTGTATTTGTTAGGAATGTCAATCAATCAGAAACTTGACCTAAACTGTATTGGGAGGACATGCAGAGATTAAATGCTTTAGTGTGCTTGAAAACTAACGGGTGATGTACACTTTGAAGTATTTATTGTTTGAAGAGATGCAGTTGACAGTCTCTCCATTTCACCCATCTGTAATTAGCTTTCCATGCTATTCAATTTTTAGTTGGTTTTTTTTGTGGTCCCCCCAGCCCCCCTCAAAAATGCCATGTGAACATTCCCTGAAGTTTTGGAATTGAACAAATATATATTAGCAATACATATACTTAGACAAAGAGGTGAGGAATAAATAGCCTTGAAACTTCCATTAATAGCAATGCTCTGAAAACTCTTGACATAAACATGAAGTTAAAATACATACACAAAAATTGACCGTGGCATGCATTCTAGAAAGCACCTGTGCTTATAAGACATTAACAGATTTTTCCCAGATAGCAGCAGCAGATTACAGTAAATATGTGAGCTTCATGATGGTGTATTTTTATCATCTTCTATAGGGAGAGTATGTTATAAATACCAGGAATGTCTAGAATGTTTACTGGATTTAAAAATAGAGAAGAAAGTGCGTGATATTTAGCTGAACAGCAAAAATGCATATTTAAGCTGAACAAGAAAATAAACAATGTATCTGAAGTGGTTTTATTTTACAGCATAACCAAACAAGGCTTTCTGGTTATGTTGAGATTTTGTCAGCTTTTTGATTTTCAAAGGTCTGATTATTTTGGAACTGTGGCAAAATGCCAGTTCTCTTATAGTTTTAGTTGAGGACTTCTATTTAAAGATTTTCTAACCACTCCCACTTCTGCTTAGACTTTCGTAATTTTGAGTGCTGTGTGTTATTTAGAAAAGGTTATTGTTCTATGTCTGTGAAGCTTTGAGTTGGAGAGGTAGACTTTTCACAAAAGAACATTTCTTAACACTGATGTGAAGTCCCCAGGCCTTTCACTCATCCTTCTTCCTAAAATAATCTGCCACTGCCTCTCCTCACAATGGAGAATTCTGAAGCTTCAGTCTCTTGCAAGTCTCTTGAGATACGATGTGAGTGTGTGTTTTGTGGTGTGGCTCACACACCTCTGTAAAGTACCTTGTGTAGTTCTGATTGAGCTCTCAGTGGTTTTATTCACTTCCAAAGGTTTTTAAGCCACTCTGCCTCTCATTTGTGAATGAAAGTTTGTGGGAGCTTCCAAATTCTGGGAATTTTTGTATTATCTGGACATCTGTGAGAGCATGAGATGGCCACTCTTCTACAGATGTGCCAGAACTACTATCTCTGTTCCTTAGGGTGAGTCCAGATTAAATTTAGAAAAGACCTACTAGACAGATTTTGAGAATTAAGCATCAACATCTGTAAACAAGAAATGAGGGCACACACCAAGTATGAGTATCATCAGTTTTTACTTGGTTGGGCTGGGAAATGCAACTACTGGGAAGAAGTTGCACAGGAATTGTGCAACTGTCCATAAAATGCTGTTTGTGGTGTAATGTGTAAAGCAGCAGAGGGTGCCAAAAAGCAGTAAGTTGTGGCTTCCACTGTAATTAAAGGAACTAGCAATGTTAGGGTAGAACAGGGTTTGTATTGTGAGTTTAGCTGCAGAAGGGAAGAAAGAAGACACCCTTGTAATTTTAACCACTTACATATGTTTAAAATTAGAATAAACGCTATCCAACAAATGATCAAGCTTTTGGACTTATTGTGGTACATTTTGCCTAGGTGACAGTGCTGGTCACTGAATCATCTTTTAGCCACTGTACATACCTGCTATTTCAAAGCTTGGCTATACAGCATAGAGAATGCAAGACGTGAGGACAATAAAGTAATACAGAATTTCCTAGCAATCTAGTGTGTTAATTACAGACTAATGTGGCAACAAAAACTATCCTGTCTTACTACATTTAAAGTTATGACATACATTAAAAAGTCTTGACAACATCTCCCTGCTCTCCAGTTAGAAAGTAAAATATCAAAAATCTGTTGCCTCAAAAAAATTGTGTTTTTTCAGCAGTATTGCATTGCTTCCAGAATATAATATAATTACAATGTTAGAAAAGGGAGAGAAAGAATGAAAGTAGGTGCATACTGAAACTACTATGATCTCTCCAGATGTATTTTCTCACTCCGCCCTTGATCTTTGCTGGAACAGAAGCTGCTTACATCTGCTGCAGCTTAGTGTTAGCCTGTTTCATGGAAAGAATGCCAAATCTGCTTGATTTTACAGTGTCTTTTACATACTCACCATTTTGGAGTTCATTGACTTTTATGCACACTAACTCACCTAAGCTTGTGCTTTTATTTGCCCGTAATTATATTCAAAGAACAAACTCCTCTTTGAACCCTGCTGCAAATCCCTTCCACTAGCAGTGTCTCCCCAAAGTGCTATTGCTGGCACACATGAATAGCACGCAGCAGTGGTCCATCAGGTCAATATTCCCTCTCTGAGAATGACAGTGTGAGCGGGGTGACTTAAAAAGAACAATTGACCCTGGCATTTTTATTCCTTCATTCTCCTCCTCTTACCCCAGTATCTAAAGTTACTGTGTTAGGGAGTTAGAATGTACTCCTTTGCCTGCTCTTTCAGTATATATTTATGAACTACGGTTGTGATCACCATATAATCCATGGAATGTCAAAATGAAACATGCTGTAGTTGCCAGAAAAAGTCTTGTGTCCCTCACAATCGTGTGCACAGCTGTGGGACCAGAGGGAGAGCAGTCATGGCTTTTTCACTCATTGAAATGACTGCTCTGGCAGCCTTCTCCTGCTGTCGAGAGCCCATGGATCAGACCACTCTCAAGTGGCACCAGATAGCGTGAGGCACCTGAAATTCTGTGTTAGTAAAGATTTTGACAAACTTGGAACTGGACTGAAGTATTGATGTTAACTCTAAATACAAACTCTATTACAGCTGGTGACCCTATTATAGGCCATGCTGTTAAGGTACAGATGGGTAAATTGGCTTAAATTAACTGTAGAACAAGCAAGTTATCACAGAGACTGCTTATTTCAACAGCATTAACTAATCCCTTTTCATGTAAAGGCTTTTGATCAAGTTAATTAAAATATTAACACAATCTCCTTATTTTATTTTTTTTAATGTAACTTGTCTGTTTAAATCCACTATGACCTGAAGCTTAATACATAAATAGTTAGAATACAGTACAATCATTTTTGTTTCAGCAGAAATAAATAGTATAAATATAAATATAGTAATCTCTTTGGCAGCTTTCTGATGTGCAGGAATTATTTAAAACACTCCTAGTCTGAGGAGTGTGCTGACCATATGATCAACAGATGACCACATGACATAAATCAGAGCTATACTTATTTAAAGCTGAACATATTTTAAGTTGGCCCAGTGTCTGGATATGTATTAGTCTGGGTAGGGTTCATTTTCAGTGTCTGTCCAAGATACATTTTTTTAATTGTTGGGACTAGGTTTTATTCAATCTTACAAACTGATCACAAATATTTTTTGCCTTTTTGATAGCTTATATCAACTTAAAGGATTTGTTTACCTATGCAGTTACTAGCAACTCTTTCAGGTGGCATCCAGACCAACACCAAACCTGCAAAGTTCTGAAAGGTGAATCTGAACAGTCTTCCTGAAATAGAAATAAATTTGTATTTTAGCTTGTAGCTTTTGGCAGTCTTTAATTCTATACCAATTAGATTATACTTTGTTTAGGCTTGTATTGTCAGCTAATTAGAACCTTGTTTGAATTATTCATACCTCTTGATTCTTCAGCGTTTCTTTGGAATTACAGTGGGAATGTACAAATTGCATTTTCCTCTATGGAAAAAAAAACACCACAAGAATTTTCTTTGTCCCTTGGTTTCCACATTGAGAACAGACACCTATTTGCATGTAATAGTTCATTTTTTTATTATTATTTTTTCATAAATAGTAGTTCATGGTGTTAGGTAGTTATAGTCTTCTGTATTCTAACTGTACACATAACTAACTAACCAGCCTCCCAGCCTTGTGAGCTGTTTGGCCTGTCACACAGATTTTCTCTGTAATTCCTCCCAACAACAACTTTAAATTAGGTGTTTGTTGTTTTTCTTTTGGTAAGAGCTCTTACTTAGTTCATGGGCAGATCAGCAGTAACACTCCAGGGTAAACATATGTGCAAGGGTGTTTTCACAGTTCTTGTATATACAAAGCTTTTATTTGGATTTCTTGGCATAAACAGTTTCAAAAGATTTATATTGTTGCATCGTATGAATTAATGTATTTGAAGATATGTGCCCCTTCTAAAGCCCCTCTAAAATGCTTATTTTTTTCAAGTAATGCTGGCAGTATTTTGGAACTTTGAAACACTTGGATAACTATTTAAAAAATCATTTCCTCCTACACTTTACACTTCATTGGCTACAATTGGAAGTGATGTGACTATAAGCAGTACGTGCTTGTTAAGGCTTCATTTTATAGGCTTGAGCGCTTCTGATATTTCTCTTACAGCATTTGGCTGAGAAATCAAGAAAAAAATCTGACCCTGTGGAGCTTACAGGCAGATATCCCACTGCCTTCTGTGGTTCCAGGTGCTTTTATTTTCCTTGACCGAGAATCTAGACACGAGATCTTGTGTAAGTGTGGAAAATTCTTACCATAGTTTTGAGAAAGGAGCAGAGACAGGCAAGCATGAAAGCTGTTCAGAAGCATGGCATGAAAACATACACAGTATGGCCTCATATTCCTATGTACATTATGCTAAACATGGTTTAAAATAAAGATCAGGTGCACTAGCAAAAGTGAAAGCCTTAATATGAGCCTCTTGTATTATCCCTGTGGTTTTTAAAGATTTTTGAAGTGTGGTTTAATCTGAATTGTTTTAATAACCTGTGATGTCAATTCACCGTCAGGTTTTCTTGTCTTTTTCTTTAGGGCTTAGATCAACTTGAGAAAGTAATATGAAAACTAAACATAGAGGAAAACTAGTAACTTATGTTCTCTTATGCATATAAGGACTTTAAGTTCCAGCTGGAGGACCAGCCACATAACCTTAGTCCTACAGAAAACTCTGGGCTGTAATTTTAGAGGTTGCTAATAACAAGTATTTTTATCACTTTTCTTCTGATGAGCTCCATGTTCTATAAATACTGTATGTTCTATAAATTCTATAAATATTCCCAGGGTAATATGAAAAATACCTCTAATTTAAAAAAAAACCCTTAGAATGTTTATAAAATCAAAAAGCCGGATGGATAGCAGCAAACTTAGTGTCTCTCCTGCACAAGCTGTAGCATTATGACTTCTGGTATAGTCAAGAGGGAGGGCTCAAAAAGCACGAAGTGCATCTGGATGGATTCCAGTTGCAAAGTTCAAGAGATGAAGTGAAATGCCTCATAGTTTACCTGTTTACTTATTTTTTAAAGGATTCATTCCATCACTGGTTGTACTGCCCTTATTTCTAAAAGCTGCTTTTTTGAGTGAGCTAAATGAAGTTGCTATGCACTAAGTAGTGGTGAAGGAGAGAACTGGAATTCTTTCAAAGGTTTAATTAAATCTTGTAAATGAAGACTCTGTTGTAGACTCTCTTCTGATCTAATGGAGAGAACCTCCTCTGTTTTAAAGAAGCGTGCATTTTCACATTGCCCTCCAATTTTCAGAAGTTGCCAAATTCCATAAATATTTAGACACTGGTACCTTGATGACTCAGAAGTGTTGCATAATTAAAAAAAAAGGTTGTAAAAAGGCTCACTAGAGTAGAGCATTGCTTTAAGAAACACTGTGTTTAAACAGAGTTCTTTTTATCATTGCCTTAAAAAAAGGTCCTCCCAGGGTAGTATTTATCTTCAATTTTGTGTTCTTAGTGCATGTATAAGGCTCTTTCATGATGGTGGTGGCCTCAGGCCTGTGGAGATGAGAGTCCTGAAGTAGCAAGTTACTTTCAGACATTGGAAGAGAATTTTGCCGTCTTCTCTTTTGATTCATTCTGCTGCACAGCCATATTTAGCTTTCTAAGAAATTTGTGCAACATATTGAAATATATCCATGGTTTTCTGAGTTCAAACCCAGCACTATATTCCAATCAAAAATCCAAAACTTTCTTCTCCCAATTTCTATTATAGTAGCACAAAAGCATTTCAGAAATTACCGTTGCTGTATTTAGTGCTTTACAATGTCTGCTGCAGAGACTACTGTATAAAAATGGGGAAAGCAAATGCAGACAAGACAAGAAACAGAAAGAAGAGTGAGTAAGAAAGGAAGACAAGAGAAGCAAGCTTACACTATTTTATAGATGATCAGAGAAAAATTTTGCATTTTTCTCTTATGTGGTTTTTGGTTTTTGGTGTTTGTGGATAGAGCATTTTTTGGTTTTATATGAAAATGACCAGCAGATGTTTATAATGATCTGTTTGGCCATCTAAAAATTATGATAAGGATAGTTTTTTATTTGGAATAACTACATTATTCATAAACTTGTTGATGTGTACAGACAGAAACAAACAGACACGCAAGCTGTATTCTGTATTTGCCATTACAGAAATTATCTCACATTCACTCTAAGGTTTCCAAGCACCAAGTGAGGGGCTAGGTGGAAAATCTGCAACGGCAATTGTCGCTTTTGTGTTCCTGACAGGGCTGACAGTAATTCATGCCAGAAGGTATCCAATTCCCAGTGTACCATTTTCTTAAAAACAATACACACCCTAGCTCATGCTTTCACCTCAGCAGTGACCTCATACATTCTTTTATCAGCAGGTCAGTACATATGTCTGTTGAATTCTCCAAGTACTTGAGAAGTTAATTTGTTTTCACATTTCTGGGTTTACTTGTCATATTTCGTGTTTGGACTGCATGTTGGAAGAATTTGATGTTCATGTTCCTTAATATCTGTTGGAAAAGGAAGTGGAAGCTATTTCAGTTTTAAATAAGATTGTCATTTTTTCCTCAAAAAATAACTAATAATTAAATAACTCCAGCATCATTTCCTAAAAATTTTTGCCTGGGAGGCCTTCTACATACCAGTAGTTATTATTCTCTAAGGTAAAATTCTCCCCAAATGCCTCCGGTAGATCAGTTTTTAATTTGCATATATGGTCTCTTATTGCAAAGTCAATGCTTAGTTTGGAACAGTTTTCTGGAATGAAGCTACATGGTTCACTGATAGATATTTTTATTAAATGCTCCTTAAATTATTCTGTTGCAAATAAGGAGGAGTTTGCTACAAAAGAGTTAAGCTGAATGTGTCTGCGTGTCAGTGTATTCCTCTTAATTCCCTAAAATGTGTCACAATTTTGATAGAAATATGGAATGTTCCTTAATCTGGGCCACGTGCAGCAGCAAGTCAGCAGAATGCACGAAACATCTCCCAGCAGGACTGTTGACACCTGTTTTATCTGAGTGGGTTTTCTAATTACACCACCCATGGAAACTTGACATTACCTTCCAGTGTAGTCACAAAAAGTTATTCCAATAAGCTGCCATGGTAGGAGCTTATGGGAAATAAATTACCAGAAAATCAATAACATGATTTTTGAGAGCTTGTTTATCTCCTGATTTTCCCTTTCTTCAAATTTCCCCATTTCTATGAGGGAAGCTGAGAATTCATGGCAAATTTCACTCAGTCTCTGTAGTTGGTGGCCAAGGGAACTGTGTAACGTGCAGCCTGCCATATGAACATCTTCCATGGAAACTCCACATTTAAAAGTAACGAGCTTCCTCAGAAGAGTCATTATACATTTTGCATTACCCTGGGCCACATTTCTTCCCATTGCATTTACTTTCAGATTTGGAAGAATTTGTGTGTATTCTCTGCTCTTCAAAATGTCCTATTATGTAGTACCAGGTAAAAAAAAAAAATTATTACATAGTAATACTTTGTACACTTTCTTCACAAGGAATCTCAATGGAAATATACAACTTTTAGACAATCGTGCTCAAAATTAATTCAGTATGAACACATTTACGTGTTAACAAGGACATACAATTTTAAATACGCAAGAGAGAAGAAAGCAGATGCTTTCTGTCAGTTGTGTTAGACTAGTTTAAACTGCACTCACTATATATGTATATATAAATAAAAATAACCAGCTTCTTTGTGATTGTTCAATTATAATACTTGCAAAATGAGCCCATATGAGTCTATTTCACGTTGTTCCCTTTGAAACCCTACTCTTAAACTTAAAAAAGGCTCCTCCCTTCTAGAATACCTAGGAATCAGCTATTGTGGATAACTTACAACAACACAGTGCAGTGAAAATGGTACGACAATTTTGCAAGTAAAATTTCATGACAACTTTTCCCAGAAAGCAGGTAAATCAAAAACAGTATCAAATGGAATGGAGCACATGGCATAGAAGGTGCTTCTTATAATGATTGAGGTTACCAATTGGTACTTTTACAAATAATTGAAATAAATCTTACCATATGTTATAACAAATAAATCATAATTGCTTACTTTTTATGGATTAGATATATTTTATCCCACAGGACATGTACAATTATGAAGGCATTAGGGATTTTTTTTATATTTTGATTGTATTACCAGTCGCACATTTTTCTAAAGAGGTGATCAGAATTTCGGACGTGCTGAACATCTGTCTTATAGTGAAGGACAGGGAACTCTCACTACTGAATATTGCTTAAGCGATCATTTAAGAATCACCTAGACTCCCAAACAGTGTTGAATGCATGGCATTTGAAGAATGGATAGGCAGGAGGATAAGGACATTGGACTGGATAATCCATTTTGGTATACCAATTTTAATCTGAATGGTGCTTTTAACTTCTTCAGTTAGACCTCTTTAGAGTAGGTCAACTGTCAAAAATGACTTTCTGCTCCCAAGACTCCGCCGTAGAAAATCATAGTGCATATAGATATGTATAAAGCAAGCATACTTGTAACTAGAATAGCAGGCAGTGTTATCACTGAAATGGAGCAAGTTCTTGGCTTGTTTGAGGTTTATTTTTTGGTGAAGGAAGCATTTGACGTATGCCCATTTGTACATAGTGAAAAAAGCTAAATGTCCACCTGCCTGGTTTATGAAGCCTGGTTTTGTTAAATAATCTGAATGATAAAACTGAGGATAAAAACACGACACTATAGAGCAGCAAGCATTTTCTATTAATATCTCTATCTTGTAACTTTTTAGCTCTTTGTTTTAAGGACTGGCAGAACATACACACAAACTAGTGAAACCAGCTGGGCAGAAAACCCTTAAGGAACAAAATTACAAAGCAAACCGAAAATCTGGGTGTTTCCCAGACGACAAGTGAGTTGTCAACAGGTCACAATGTATGCACTGGATGAGTCATTGAAGAACAGAAGGTGAAATGAACTTGTCCTTTTAAATCTCTGAGAACACCTTTGGGCGTAGCAGGTTGTGAAAGATTATACATTTGGCCAAAGAATAGTCTGCTTAGGTAGCCTGTGTATGAGGATTAACCATGTTTCTGTGAGTGTACATGACCAATTCTCTCGCTGCTATTAGACATGGGAAAATCAGACTTTAGGCCATTTCCACCTTGAAATACTTTTCAGTTTCTCCCAGAGCATTCTGTATAGCTAAATCTATATGGAAAATTTAGTTCTCTTACAAATTCCAACACGTGCATCAAAAATGCTTTATTTACTCATGAAGACATCTTGGTTGCTTGCCTGAACCTCTGATCTTTTTAGAGCCTGCAACTGAGACCAGATCACAGGCACTTCACCTACCACTAAGTAAGCAGCCAGAACTCAAAAGCTCATGTGTCTCCTTGCATGACTGATTCCTGTTAAAATCAGACAAATAGTATCTGCTTCTACAGTCTTTAAATTTTATTAATTTTATGCAACATATGAATTGTAAATATATAAGAGTCTTTACAGTTGCCTCCTGTAAGGCCTGAATTTTATTTGATTTTGATTGTACTAGTGCTACAGAACTTAAAAGAGAAGGAGCTGTGTAACAACGATACATTTTCTAATTCTGCATTCATTTAAATCCTCCACAAATTGTATTAGTGATGAATATCCATGCAAGAGGAAGATTCAAATGCATATCTCTCAACTCAGAAGAGACATGATACTTAATTTAATACTCTGGAGACATGTAGGAACAAACATGCTTGTAAAGTGTGTTTGAAATACAGTTATTGTGATACATACTATCTCATACCATAATACCAATCTCAAACGAGTACTATATATTATTTACAATTAAAAAGAAAAAAAAAAAACAAGTGCCAAATTCTTAAGAGCTTTATGGAGTTTCTGTGCTCTGGAAAGTGAGTATGTATGTGATTCTCTGGATTTCTGTGGAATACAATTTCCACGGATGTCCTTAATCAACCATCAGTAATATTACAAAACTTCTATAGGGAAAATCCTTTGCCAAATTTTATCTGGGAATTGGGTCAGGAATCAGAATGTCAAAACACAAACACGGAACTGTAGAAGATAGCGCTGAATGAAGAGCTAACAGAAATTATTGTTTTACTGTTGCTGCCAAAATAATCGAGAGTATTTAAGAGCATATATGTATAGAAACACTATGTGGTTATAATAATGTATCACTTTTATAAAGGTGTCCCATTCTTCAGGAAGAATCCAGCTCAAAGTAGGTGAACAGTAACTAACTTGAGTATATGTCTGTGCTCCTGTAAACTATATTTCATGAACTTAATAAAAGGGAGTTAGTCAAAGCAAGATATTTTTCGAGCTTCTTATACACACAGAGAATCATAATGCCGTGTTAGTCATAATTACATGTCTTCTGAGCATTCCACAATTAAATTTATTTTTGGAAGTGAAGAAAGCGGTGTCTTTCAGACAAAAGAGATGAAAACTAATCTTGGCAACAGCAAAAATAATAGGAATAAATAGACATATTCTATGTGTTGAGTCACTGGTGAGTACATCCCACAAATGAGCTCTTCCTGTAAGTCTGCTGGGTATTAAGTACTACTGTTTATCTACATGCAAGTCCCCCAGTCTGACTTCGTGATTTATTTCTGTCAGTTAAAATTCAAATAGCTTTCAGTCAAAAGCGGATTACCACAACTATGCAATGTAATATGTGACAACATATTTGCAATATATCTTCTTTGCATGCCACCTAATCTATTAATATTATCAGAGCTGTGACATTTCTGTTTATTTGTACATCATCATACTAACCATATCCCCTTAAACGTCAGTGTAAAAATATCTTGGAGGTCATTGGTATTTATGGTTTTAAGTATTTCAGGTGCTTTTTTCATGATGCTATGTGTATGAATACTATTAAAAGGATCAAAATTATGAAGAAAGCTTAATATATTGTAAGCATAACCCATAAGGCTAATTTAAAAAGTATCAAATGGTGTTATCCACCTGATGATGCCCACAAATTATAATCATCTTAGGCAAGTGTATCTTTACCCACAATGCTGAAGCTACATTTCAGAATTTGACATAGTCTCCTTGAGTTTTGATAAGGATGTGATTAAGTTTCACAAATAGGTTTTTGTTACCTCTGAAAAGCAATTTCATATAGTGTTGATTGACTTTCAACGTGGTTAGATAAGTGACAAATAGCTATATGGCAATAAAGGTCTATTATATTGTTAATTACTTATCCTATTTATAGTTGTTCAGGTTTTTAATATTGAAGTTTAGCTATTCAATGTGCTGCATTTATTCCACTCTTTTGAATCTTTAATATAAAATAAGAGCTTTGGAACAAAATAAAATTTAGGGATTGACAGTGGTGGAGAATTTTATCAACAGCAGTCTGATCGTGGCAACATGTACCTGTACAAGCAAATTTGCAAATTTGAGACTCTTCTCTGTCTTGATATGTAAGATTTGGAGTCAATCTGTATATCCTGAATTTTGTACTGTAATGAGCGATATCTTCTACAATACCTTGTAGCTCTGATGATACAATTCACTATAATGATAAACATAATCTCTGCTATAAACCAGTTCTTTTTGCAAGCAAAAGCCACTACAGAATTGTGGTGGTATGTAAGATACAAAATTTGGCTGGTGTCTATGCTGTGTTACACCACAAAATCTTCAGCCACTGATATATAAGCAGTAGAATTCTACACACACAGTGTCAGCTCTGGGAGGAGTTTAGCCCGGTGAATAATAACCTCATTGCTAACTACTTATATAAACATGGGCTTCAGGAATTCCTACCACTCTTGATTGAAACAGTACTGAGGAATGGAAGCTGCTTGAAATCTCTTAGAACTTTTGTAATTGCAAAATTACTCTCATCTGTGAGTGAGTTTGAAGAAAAAGTGTTTGGGGCTGCTTGGGTTTGAGTTCAAAGAATAACTGTGGTTTGCCAGGGCAAGAAGTAGGTAATTAAAGCAATATTTAGAGACGCACTGAAAGCTTCAAAATGGGACAACTTTAAGGCTTTAACATTTTCTAGATTGGAGTGGAAAGAAAGTGAAAATAACCCAAAAATATACTAATGCATGTCTCATTGAATCCCCTGAAAGTTTCTGAGAGTTGCATAGTAACCGCAGTTATTATCAGAAAACTGACTGCAAGAGTTGTTTTCTGACATTTTCAGGGTATTATGGGGCTGTGAGTTGCCACACCAAACTTGCTCAATTGACAAGTCAAAACAAGACTTTATTATAAGGCTAACAGTGCAACCCTAGTCTATTGTCTGAAAGTTGGCCACTGCTATTGCTTCATACACCACTACTGAAAGCGTGACTTTGGACTCAGGGCTTCTGTTACACTTCTCTTGGTGAGCTCTGAAGCAAAATAGCATTTGCTTTGTAGTTCTGCAGCATACTGAGTCATTGGTATTAGTGGTAATGATTAGTTTTGTCTGAGAGTTTAAGAGACCTGACTTCAAAGACATGCTGTAAAAGTAAACACATAAAGTAAGCAGGTGCTATTCATTTAGGATATTTTTCACTTTAAATGTATGTGAAGGTTTAGGTATTAGGCTTATTATTTACTAGATATTTGGTATTGCAGACAGATATTGAGATGTTTTCACATTAGGGCTTAAATATTCTCCAGTGACCTAGGTTTTGTTATATTTGTGGTCTCCTGAACTACTGCAGAGAGGACATGCCCATTATGAAAAATTACTTGATTAAACAAGAATATGTGTTCCAGGTATTTGAAGATGGGTGCTACTGATGTACTGTACTGATTTTTTCTTTCTTTCTTTTTCCTTTTTTTTTAGTAAATTATAGAGCAGAATTTCCCATCTTTGAAGTAATTGATACTGCGTTATGGTTGATTTGAAAGTCCAAAGACACGAGTTGCACAGCTAATAGCCAAACAAATCTTCATTTCTTTTCAATTCTTCAGGGCAGAAAAATTTCCGTTAAAAGTTTTTTCTTATGTAGTTGACATTGTTTAAAGGTCGAGTAGAACTGTTCTCTTCATGTGCACTATTTTCTCAACTGATGCAGGGGTTTAGTTGTAGGTCAGGGCTGAGCCAGCCCAGTGCTTTGCCACTGCCACCAGGAGTGGCACCATCTGCCTGTCCCTCCTTCCCACCTCCCCTTTCCTCTCCCAAACCACTCTTTACTCAGGCTAGGACACGCCCTCCGCTCTGCTGGCTCCTGTGCTTATCTGGCTGCACGGGAAACTGGAATGACTGAAATCCATTTGCCTTTTTGCTGGGTGAGTTTTCTGCACGGAGCCAGCTCCTGGTGTGCTCAGAGAAGCGCTGAAGCCCAGCAGCAGCAAGGCCCCCACACCTGGGAGGAAGAAGAGGTGAGGAAGAATCAGATCTTCCTATTTTAGCTGCAGCCAACTTGCAACTGATTTAGCTATGTCACGTCTCTATGTATTAACAAAATTACCTAGTTAATTTGGGTTTTTTCGTGGTGTAAAACTACATAAGCATTTAAGAAAATGACAGTTAACGCCTGGGTTGCTGCAGTGACTGTCCTGGGCCAGAGCCGGAGTAATCCCATCGATTTTAGGATGGTTATTCCACATTCAAAGCTGTGAAAATTCATGAGACCTATGAAACTGATTTAGAAAGACTTCATTGTAAACCCCAATTTTTTAGTAACTTTCATTAGTTTAGCTGCGGACTTTGGGTTTTGTTTTCTTCCTGAAACTGATTCAGTAAAGAGATTTTTTTATCATTTCCCATAAATGTTAGTATGCCCTTGAAATCAAGGTTTGAAAAGACTTCTTAAAAACATGTTTAATAATGTTTTGACAATTATTGCCCTTGAAGAGCATACGTAAATATTTTTCAGGTATTTATAAATTTATACATTTATACCCATCGATCAAGACATGTAATATATATTTCTAGGGTCAGTAGTAAAAAGAATATTTAAATCCTTTTAGCTACTACCATTTCCGGAGAAAAATGACGGTAGTAAAAGACTATCCTAGGCAAGAAAAGATACTGCCAAGGATCAAGTAGCTTTCATTTAAGGAGTTAATTTACCCCTTATGTTTTGATGGTTGAAAACTCTTGACATGATACATTGTAAAATGTGTAGACATTCAAATAAAATATATTCAGTTGCCTTGAAGTAAATGTATCAACCTAAAAAAAAGTATTTTAAAATCAAATCTGTTGAAGCCACTCGAAACAGAACACCTCTGTATACATATTTTTTCCATTTTCATAGCAGCATAACTATTGACAAAGATAGTAGTTTTTACATTTATAGCTGATTATTCGTTCACAGGTCCTGGAAGGACTGCTGTAATTAGCTGAGGATGGTGACTCAAGAGAACCTTTTGGAACACCCCATCTCCCTCATCTGTTAGGAATAGACACATGAAAGCAGTCTAATTCTGTGTTTATTCATTTTAGAGGCAGAACTTTTATCCTTTTATTGATCTATGTTTAGGCTACATTTTTATACCTAACGCTCTCTGTGGTAACTGTAGATTTCTTCTACATCATCAAGAGAAGCCAGCACCATGTTCTTTACTAAGCAAGAACTCTTCTGAGGAGCATAAACAATAAATAAAGTTACTTATTGTAAGATTTGAAGGAAAGAAATTAGGGAAACAACCACTAATGAGAGTGATATCATTTTCACAGAATCCTACATCATCCCAAGCAAGTACCTTTGCTTACATCGTTTGAGGTTTTTGCTTAAATTTTTAGTAAACTCAGCCGCTCACAGCTCCAGACATCTACTCAGTGTCTAATTCTCTATGGGTGCTTTCATTGCTGCTTGTTTGTAACATACAAAATCCAGTTTTATGTTAACTAGGTGGGTTGCTGAGTTGCCAGCATGCCATTCTGGATCGGGCATTTGTGAATTGTTTTTAAGCACCAAAGTGGACAATGAAAGCTTTATCTCAATTCCCCAATTAGCAGTAATCGTTCTTGCTAAACTTTGGTAAAGAGCTGTAGTATGCAATGAATGTAAAGTATTCATTCCTAGGGAGTTTGGTTGGTTTTTTTTTTTCCCTCTCTCAACATTTCTACATTTTGTCAAATAGTCTTATGCTGCTTGTTATTTCTATTCATGTTGCAGATTGAGAATGTTGATGTCTGCCTTAGCTTTCTGGCAGCCAGAGGCGTAAATGTCCAAGGTCTTTCTGCAGAAGGTAAGAGAAACAAATCATCAGAACAAATTACAAGATTTTCTTCTGATAGCGAAATTTCTTAATACAAATCACTTGCACCTAAATACCAAGCTCCAGCTGTTTTGAACAGCATGCAAATATAGGTTAGTGATAACAAGTGAGGGAGTTTCCTTTTAATTTTCCCTTGAAATTGAACCAAGAAATGCAATGTTTATGAAGTTTGAGACAATGTTTTAAAACAATATTTTTTAATGGTATTAATCTTTTCATGTTATCCCCAGAATATTAGATAGGCACAGAACTTCCTGAGCATACTTTTTTTCAACTTGTTCATATATTTGATTCAAAACAGCAAACATGAATATAAGAATCTTGCTCAGTTAAATAAACCCAGGGAAGACTCTTTGTTTCAGCAGGTTTGTTATTAGTAGTAATGCTGTCCAGATGAGTCTGAAAATTATATTATTCCTTTGATGTCTCTTGTTAAGTGAAAGAGTGAATGGTTTTGCTGCTTCAGTTATTCTGCTGTATTAGTCACCTTAAGTGGTTGCCTAGCATGGTTGCAACTAAATTAATAAATACAATAAACAAAAAACATTAAAAATACCAGTTGTCTTAATTGTTATGTAATATTTGCCTTGTTCATGTAAGAGGCAAGTGAATTAACAAAATATATATAAGTCTGTCCTGTAGCAAATTAAGCCGTTCTGCAAGGTGGTGTGCACCTTCAAAATCCCTTTGACCTCTATGGCACCTGAAGGTAACAGGTCCAGAGATGCAACCCTGTACTTTTATTTCGCTTGTAGCACAGCTAAAAGCTGGAAGGATTTTTTTTTTTCAAAGATGATTATTTCAGTTGAATTCTAGAAGATTCACGGAGAAAATTTTGGGATGTCAACCACTATTTGATTTTTAAATTAACTGAGAGTTACTATCTTTCACCATCTGAACCTGTCTAGAATTTTAAACATGCAACACAGACACAATATATGCTATCTATTCACCTGGATTGTCAAATTGTGAAAAGCTCCTTAAGCGATTTAAGAAAACCTTTGTGTGTACTTGTAGATATCTTGTCGCAGGAGAATACCAATAGTTTGTGTGCTGTCATTCACCTCAAAGCTATTTAGAACCAGAATTTCTAGAGCAGCCTATTTTTCTTGCATATAAAGTACGAACCAAATATGTGAATAGAATGAATTTATTTTATGAGGATACTCATCATTGTTTAATACCTTGACATGATACATGACACATTTTCTGTACTTTTTAAAATCAAGATCTTTGTGCATTGTGTAATGCCTTTGTTCCTGCACTTGTTTTGCTATGGAAAATAATTTTAATAGGATATAAGCTACAATTGTGTAGCTTTAAGTCCATATACTACTAAAAGCAATAATAATACCTAGGACTAAATGCAAGGACTCTGTTTTAAAATGCTCATTAGTCTTAAAAACCGAATTTTAACATTTAGTACTGATGTAAGATTAAAATTAATTCAGCTATTAGGCAGTTGCTCATGAATCTGGAGTAAATCCACTACTATCTTTATAATGATATTCTTCAAAGTACTGAAGTGTGATTCCCTTAAATATATCGTATTTAGTATGTAAAATCCTGAATTTTACATTTTTTTAGGGGGAGAAGAAATTGAGTTTCTTGTAATAAACTTTGGTAAATGTGTCTTGTTACTACCGGGCCATTTATTAATGACCAGAAAGGTTGTGGAAAAATAAACCATAGGCTTAACAAGTGTTGAAGATTTCACAACCAGTTTCTGACCTCATTTTGACACTTGAGCAAAGAGGTCTAGAAGAAAAGTAATTTTCAAATCTTGGCTGCCAAATCTCTGCTTGAGAGCCCAGTTGATAAGTAATTATCCAGTTGCTACAAAGAAAAACAATCCCCTCATTTTCTGAATATGTGTTTAGTACATATTAGAAGTTTCTGGATTTTTTGCTTGTGAGAAATCTTCTAACTTTAACTCAGTTAAAAGTAGGAAAGAAAAAGTTACTGATAACATCCTTCTCTAAAAATAGTAAAAAATACAGTTTAACACGAAAAGAGCAAAATTTTAAGATTAAAAAATGTTGAGTGGGATTTAACAAAGGATTCTTTTTTTGAGCATTAAGTGATGCAAAATGATAAGAGTAAATAAACTGGTGTCATGTACCAACAATCTTCTCAAATCAGAGCTGCTTAAAATGGATAGTTATGAGGTTTTGGGGGGCGTTTTTAGGATAATTTTAAATATAAGTTTTCTATATTCCTTGACAATGGTCTTCCTTGAAACCAGCGTGACTGCAAAAGTCACAGTTGCCTAAAAAGTTTACTCGTTCTGGGAAGGGTCTACATATCTCTGGTGGTCTCGTTGGTAATCAAAGATCCTGCAGCATCTTCACAGGGAAGATGAGAAAGTATGGCTGCTTAGAACAAATTTACATATTCAAAAGTATATTCCCGTGTCCAGGATTGGATTTGCTTTTGAAGAACAAGTTGTGAGCATAAAAGCTCCAGTGTTTGCTGGCCTGTTAGTATATGTATTAACATTTCACCTAATCCTGTGGAAAGAAAATTAATGTGGTTTAAGAGACATGAAAATGACAGTAATTTTGTATAAATTCAGCTTGAAAATTTACCTAGGAAAGCTGTGTGGCACACACAGCTCAGTATTTTGATTTGCAGGGAAGGCAGAAAAGTTTTGGGGTTGCATGTCAGGTTGCAAGTCTATAGGTCTAATAAAAACCTTTCACAAGGTGGTCAGTGCCCAAGAAAATTAATAATGAGGTTATGAGCAGACCTACATGCTGCAGATAATTTCATTAAATTCTTCTGAGGTTTCTTTTTTGACACGGAGATCCTTTATCAGCAAAGAATAACATTATCCTTGTAAAATCTTCCTCTCAGGCTGGGCAAAAGCTAAAAAAGGAATGGGAGACATAGGGGTCCTACTGTGGTTCACCAGAATTGTATCCAGGTAGCTGTTTAGCCTCATCAAAGCTGTAGTTTTTAAGTCTTCATTATCAGTGATAGCAGTATAAAATAGAAAGCTATAAAATCATGTCATTTGAAAGTTCAAAGATGTAATCATGAGCATTACAGTCACCTTTTTTAAAAACAACCTTCCATTTATTTTCTTCTCTCATGTTCCCTGCACAACTGTATGAATGGATATGTGCTCACCGTCAAGAACCATTGCCATATAGTCTTTTCAGTTTTTCCAGAACTATTTATTACCAATGTGCACAGAATTTGCCCCAAAAGCAAAAAGAGTAATTTAAAGTCGTGAAGTTTGAAAGGATGTATATCTAAGGCCAGAAAGAATTCAGATTTTTCTGAATGAACTTATCCTTAATTAGAATATTTGTACTTTATTGAGACAGGAGTATTCACTTCAGATTATATGTCTCATTTAAGGTTGGATATACTCTTGTTTATGACCATGCAAATGACCCATCATGAGGGCATTGTAGAGATAGGCATTTATTTCAACACCGACATATAAATAAACAAAAAATATGATATAAATAAACTATTAGTGACACCTAAAATGCCTCTGATATTACAGGTAAAAGAAGAGATATAAGACATGAACGTGTATACCTGTAGGTGTGTACAGAGATATTTTAGTATGACTGTTACAAAACTGAAGTCTAAAACCAAAGTGTTTTCACTTCCTTTTCTCTTTCTTTTTTTTTTTTTTTTTTTTTTTTTTTTAAATAGAAATAAGGAATGGAAATTTGAAAGCCATTTTAGGGCTGTTTTTCAGTTTGTCTCGGTACAAACAGCAGCAACATCATCAGCAACAGTACTACCAGTCTTTGGTGGAGCTACAACAGCAGGTCCCTTCAACTCCAGCTGAAATCAGCCAGTCAAAAACACACCAAGATATGCAGTCAAGGTAGGTTAAAAAGTTATTTTTCTCAGGTGTAAAAGCTTTTTATTTTTCTGTTTAAAAACCACAAAATTTTCTGTAAAAAATAGGCCATTTAAATTTTTTTTTTTTTAGCTATTTACGCAGTGGATTCAATGTGGTTTTTGGTAGCAAGCCCACATTTCTTGGGACTAAAGCTTGAGCAAGAGCAGAGAACATTCCCAATTAGATTTAGTTCCAATTTTAATTAATTGTAACTCTTTCTTTTGCTTTATTATTGATTTTTCTGCCCATTGCACAGTAAGAGGCAGCTAGCACACCATGTGATTAGTATACTAGTTATTTTCATGTTTTCTTCACATACCCAGTTCCACATGCAAATGAACAATTTTCAATAATTAACAAAACAGATAGGGAAAAGGCACAATTTGTTATGAACTCTTTTTATCCCCACACATTCTGGTTTTTGAGGGCCTCATTCTATCTGAATGTTTTTTAAAAGGGAGAAGAAATAGCCTTAATCTAGTTGTTTCTTTTTAGTGGACAATTTTTTATTTAGTTTTAAGAAAGTAAAACATTCAGCAGAATCTAGTAATTGCTGAATTACATTGCTTTCAGACTGCATCTGAAAACATATTTTCACAAGGTAGTTGCTTAAAGGCCACTACAGAAGAATGAGTTTGAAACACAAATATCTGTTGAAATGGAAAGAGTATTAACCATGCTTATTTTATTGGGGAAGTTAAAAAAAAAAAGTCAACTGTAGATTTTCATCAAGAGTTTTGTCTATTTCTTTGTTGGGTTCATTACTTATTCCATTTTTTTATATCCTTGTTTAAAATGTTTCTGTGGACTTACTGAACAACTGTATGATTAGAATGTGGTAAGTCAATGATCTAGGTGGGATTAAAAGTATCAGACTAATATGCTGAGATTCTGGTTCTTAAATCCATTCATATATAAATTACACTTTCACGTGTATAATAAACATATTTCTTCCTTAATTGACAAAACTTTTAACACTTCAGCCTGATAGAAATCTATATCTTGGAACTAGAAATGTTTTTAAAACATGTTTTGGAGAAAACTTGCTAATAGCATTTTAATTACTTCATTTGATGCAAAAGTTAAAATACACTTGTGTTTGGCTGGGGTGTTAAAAAGTGAAATGCTTTTATTTTCTCTGCTACAGAAAATTAATGTCTTTGAAGGCTTTCTCTGTGAAGTATACTATTAACATATAATCTAGGAAATTATGGTGGGGTCCTAGAAGAGTCTGACCATTCTCAACATTTTCCAAAGCTGGAAAATGCTTTATGAAGGATATTCAATACTGCATGAGAGGCAATAACATCTTGTTATTCAGGAATTAAGTGTTCACAGCTTTACCCAGTGGAATTAAGAGCTTAGCGAGCTTCCTGTAAATACCTTTGGTTACTGTTTTTTGTTTTTAATTTAGTAAAAGAACTGAAACATTTCCTGATTTTCTAATTTAACCATGGTGAATTTTTAATAAAAAAAATTACAATGTTCCTTTATATATCATGACTTTTGCCCAGGTTTGTCCAAAAAAGCCTGGATAAAGCAGTTCTTTTACTATTTGGATGACAGTGATTGCACATGGTAGGCAAAGATGTTTGCTATCTGGAATGTGGACGGGTAGCTTACATGATTCCCCAAACTGATTTCTACGATTGCTTTCATGTCAGGTGTTTCTAAGCAATAATTACAGAAGCAACCAACATAACTGAGCTGGCAAGAGCTCATGATTTAGAACATCCTGAGGGATTCAAATGACTGCTCCATGGGACACATGAGATGTTTAGATATTTTTGGAAAGTGATAAAATATGAAGTGTATATTAATGTACATTCTTCACACTGTCTGTATGAAATTATTAACTCAGTAGGTGATCTAACTGCTATCAGTCAATAAGGGAATAATTTTACTTTTTTTCTGAAGTGCTGTTGCTAAAACAAGCTATTTTATCCTTTCATAGTGAATGTTAATCTTTAAGGCTATTTATTGTTACACATTTATTGTGCAGGTATGCCTTTTTTTATTACCGTCATGCAGTTCTGTATATGTTTTTAAAAATTCTTGATTCTTTCTGTTTTCTAACATTTCTGCATAACTGTGGAAAGGTTTGGTATGCAGAAGCCTTAAGGCAGAAAATCTCTTATGGTGTATATTTTGGAAAAAATATTTGGCAAATGCACATAACGGAGAGTAGTTTCCATTAAATGGACCTGTGGTCTTTTATTACCTAGAAATAGTTCTTTCAGGTTTTTGAAAGGAGCAAGAAAAATTATCTTATTATTATGGAAGAAGCCAGATAATGAATATAGCTGCTAACACGTGAATGGGACATCCATCTTTTTTCAATAATGGCAAAATGCTTCAAACCTAATTTGAGTAAATTTTCAAGGGTATTTTGAAAATAATCTTCTTACACCATGGGTATTTTATTTTCCTGGAAGACTTGCACATATCTACTTTGCTAGACACCTGAGAAATAAAGATGCCTTTTTGATGCATTTTGTACATTTAAGTGTATTTGATATCCATGTGCTTGTATGTGTGCATACATGTAAGAGAAAGCCAAATATATACACTGGAAAAGGTGGGTGCTTTTTATAGATTATATATTTTTTTTAAATATTCAATAATCAATCACATTTCATGTTGTACTTTAAGTATTTGAAACTATGTCTTTGTTTCAATTAATAACTGAGGTTATTTTAGGTTAGAACATTCTATGAGAAAGCTTATCTTCTTCATTGCTTCCAGCTAACGAATACTAAGCACGTCGTGTAATTTCAACTTTATTTCCTAGGAGGTAAAAAGCTGTCGTATTTTCTTTATTAAACAAATATGAGAAGGTGATGCCCTTCACTTTTTCCAAGAGAAATACAGATTATACATAGAAGAGGAAAATACCTCTGGGAAGTCACACTGAACATAGTCAAATTACAGAGGTTGTAGCATTCAAGCCCTGCTGAAGACCAAGAAAGTTTTGTCTTTGTATGTGCAGGGCTAACATCTCACTCTCCTAATTTAAAAAACTGGTCCTGCTGGTGATGGTGATGGTGATGATGATGATGATGATGGTAGTCATCCTCATTTCCAGGTTATGGTGTCCTCAGTAATGACCACTGAATGTCTGTGATCATTACTGTGTCTGAACGCTTCTGCGTGCCACTGGAGACAAGCTACTTTATACAGTGTTTGAGCCCTTTCTCAACAAAACCTGAAACAGGCACCAAATTATGTTAGGACTCTACAGGTTTCATACACAGGTTGTTTTGCTGAGGCAAACAAACGGAAGCCCCAGGGGAAGGTTATAATCAGAATATCACAAGACTGGACAGATTAAGTTTGTGCAGAAGTGGGGAATTCAGGAGGCTAGTTCAGGAGGCTATTTCTCCTTGGGTGACTAGGAGACAATACAGACCAGGAATGTAATTAAACCAATTTCTGGAGGAACCTCTCTTTACTAAGCGCAAAGTTTGCATGGGAGGATAATGAATCTTCTTTCGCAGGCTCCTTACAAAGTTATCCAAAATTGGTCAGTGTGGCAACACTAACATTCCTATTCCCATTTAATCTGTCTGTAACCAACGTCAGAAATGTGAAAACTGTGCACACAGAAGGCAAGCAAGATTCTTCTTGTGAAAGAGTATCATTGGCCTACCTAATCCTACGGCCAACAGAAACATTCAAATTAAATGTAAAAAGAATGAAGGAAGCTGATGCATGGTAAGTGAAATTGCCTTGCAAAAAGCATACTTTCTTTATGGAAGATCACAGATTTGTACCAGTAATTATAAAAATTCTGAAATTATTAGACTATCAGTGAAAAAATCTGTGGTAAATAATTAATGGTGACCGAAGGCAAAGAATAGTTTTAGATGTGATTTCTGATTTCTTTTTACCGTAAAATTTCCTATATTCTTCCTTGACTAACTGTGGGAATTGAATACTTTGAAATCTGAAGTTGGCACTTCACTCTTTCCTTATGACTTTATTGCAGCTCTGAGATTTATTTTAAAAAGTACATTGCTGGTGGCCTTATTTATATCTGTCAGTACAGATAGATGACAACAATGGCTACATTATATTTTTATGCTTCACTTTGCTAGTGGATTCCATTATCAGAGCAATACATCTGTGGTGATGATCTTTCAACCACCCAGATACTAACAGAAAACACATGTGGATGAAAGAAGTTCTGTCTCATTTACAGATTAGGCAGTAACTGGTTTCAGTAAGCTGTCAGAAGAAATCCCCTAGACGGACAAACTATTTTATCACGTACAGGAATGATGAGCACAGCTTGAGGTCCAGATGGATTTTGTTAAATTTGTTATATTAAAAGTGCACCCTGGTTTTCCTGGGCATATAAACAAAGTTAGGTAGCTGATTTCTACAGGCAGTTGCATATGTAACTACTGTAAGGAACAGGGTTTCATGTTGCCTGCTACTCAGAAGTACTAGGGAAGAAATTAAGCATATTGGACACAGAGCTTGTGCTGCGTGAAATACAGTAATGAAAATGTAGTGGTTATGATTATGAATTGAAATAGATCCATGTCAAAATAGTGGCAATCTGCATAGCAATCTTGATTACATCACTCTATTTAGAAAAAGACCTTCATTTAAATATTCTCAAGGTTTAAAATATGGTTGCAGCAGTCTACACCAAGTGCATTGCACTGACATAGGCTGGAAAATGGAAGGTGTACACAATTGTGTGTGTTCCTTGGTTAATATATAGGAAAGTGATGAAACAAGTCCCTTTGCTGTCCTTAGCTCTTGCTAAGTCACTTGGTTTTGGTGAAGGGAAGTGGGTAGGTACTTCCTGCTTTTCCCACTGTAGAATCATTATCAAATCACTGAAGAGAAGAAAAATTAGAAAAATATTTATTTCTTCTTTCTGTTCTCTGTTTGCTAGTAAGGGTCTAAGCAAACAAAGTGCTATTAATCTAATCTGATGTATTTTTGTATGTCTGGGAGATAATGCAGGGTGAGTTGCTTAATGTGATTGTTCCAGGATCTGCAGGAAGCTGACCTTCAAATGGCCCTTAGGTATTTAGTTTTATTTTAAGCTTTTATTTTACCTTGCAAATCAGCTTTGGCCCCATTTTGTTCTACTCCCCGAAGATGCAATCATTACAGTCCTCAAGGTTCCCAGTGATAGGAGCTTCAGAAAGGTAGTTCTTTCATCGTGTTTGTCCTGAAATCCAAGTAAATAAAGCATTTGGTATGTCTCAGTGGCAAATAACTAACCTGTCTAATAACCTTCACACAGAAAAGACAGGACAAAGCAGTAGTAAGAATGTATTTCTCATATACTTCTTCCCTGCAACCCATCCTCTCTAAGAAGATATCTAATAACATTTCTTAAGCTTAAAATAATGGGGGAAAGGGTGTATCGAAGTTTCAGGTTCTAAAATAAGTGGTCTTTTCTATAGTTACAATACACCACTCTAGCATACTACAGCATGCCTAGATAGGAAATAAAAAAATGTAAATTATAAAGCATTTTTAGTCTCCTAATAGCATTTCAGATTTTTTTAAATTGTTCATCCCCTATTTGACCATTTCACAACGAATCTTTCATGAACTGCTTGTATCTTTTACCTTCTTACATAGTTCTTTGGGCTGGATCCTTGAGAATTGTCCTTTACTGATTGGGATCTCCCCTTGTTTGTTACATACAGTTTTTTCTCCTTGCAAAATACCTGATGTATGTCTGAACATTTTCTTTAGGAACCTGTGACATGTAGTTACTCTGACTTCTTCTGTTTATAAATTACCTCTGCCCAAGAACAATATTTTTTTCCTGCCTCTTCTGCTGTTTGCAGTTCAAAATGCAACTGTCATCTTTTCTCATTATCTGTTCTTGCAGTTTTCGAAAGAGTGTTTTAAATCAGTTTAATGGCAATATTCATTTTGTATGTTTCAGATAGTCTCATTGTCTGGCTTGTGTCACCCTTGCCACTCATTACTTTTTAAATGTCAGTTTTGATGCACTTTGGCCGTAATTTTCACCGTTGCTAATCCAGATCATGTAGAATTTAATGGGAAGTGTCCCATTCATCCTAGTAGCACTTGAATCAAATCTTTTGTATATTTCCTTTTGAAGGAATAGAAGCTTTATAATGAAGTTATTTTCCCTTCAGGTGTTCTTTGTTGCTCTACCCTCACTCTCTACTGAGATTCATTAGTTCTCCTCATTCTCTGAAAATGAAATTTGATGCAAATGTGCATACGTTTATTAATTTACCAGACCTGCCACCTATTTAATTTTGACATCTTGTGGACATTGGAGGTTGCCTGTAATTATTTGTATATGGCAAATTAAATTCCAACACATGTAAAATGCAAGGGTAGCCATATTAAATTAGTGCAGGCTTCTTTTTGTTTTTGTCAGATAATTCCTTTTTTACCTATTATGAAGTAAAATGTTCTTTCTTTGTTCCTATTTATACCTTAATAAATTCCTTGATACCAACATGTGGCCCAGTCTTTTCCTTGCATTCTTACATTCATTTAAGTCATAGATTTATATTTGCACTGCTACTTTTTTTGCTTCTGTCAGTCCTTTTATCATCTATTATCTCTCACAGACTGTGCAACAAATTTGATATTCTACATATTGTGGTTTTGCAGGTGTCAGTTAATGAAATAGCATTACAGTTGGAAGCTGCTGTGAGGAGCTGACTTTCTCTCTTCATTTACCAAAAAAACTCCAAAATAAAAGTCCATATAAATTCCAAAGAAGCATAGGCAGTGCTATTTGGCAATCATTGCCGGTGGAAAGTAGGTTAAAATAAAAGTGAAAAAAAGATATTTTTTTATATTTAAAATTTACCAGACTTGTAAGAATTTGTTTGTGTTTTGAAAATACTTAAAGGAAAACATCTGAAATGCTGATAGAATCTTTTGTATTTTCTTTATATTACAAAGCTCTTCACCATTTTAAAGTCAATGGGGGCACCAAACAAAATGCATACAAATGTATTTTACTATTGTCAATAGAAACAGTTAACCATGTGATAATTTTTGACTGGTGCAGGTTTATAGCAATCCCAACCATATATTAGGATGTGTTACAAATGTGGATTTTCTGGAAATCTATGCAAAGATTCAAGAGATAAATAGCATAGATATGAAGAAGTAAGAGCATCAACATTTCTGTCACCTCCGCTTCCATTCTCTCTAGGAAAAAACTTTATTACAGTCTTATTGTATCAAACTGTGAAGCAGATTGGTGGCATATGATTCTGTGTAGATACTCTGATATAATTTTGTTCTAGTATAAGATCATAAATGGTATGGAGATAAGGTCATAAAAGAGTACAATTGGTCCCTAAGGGCCTAATCCTAGTTCTGGCAGCATGCTTTTATCCACTTGTCCAATTTGTTCAGAGAAAAATAGTAGGGTTTAAAAGATGGCGTTTTAGGTCTGCAACAGGTTAGGTTAAATAGGGTAGCTAAGTAGCACAGTGTCCTAAACCACAACACACGGTCATTGCTAGATATCCATTTTATTTTTTAATGTTGTGATTCATGTACTCCTTCATTAAATTCCACAAAATACCTATACTACAATACTGGGACCAAAGTAGGAAAGCTGTGGTCACTGTGGCAGACGATTCATTCTTATTACAAGTCTCTGTATTCTGCAGAAACATAAATACTGATGCAAAACTGGGTAATCTGCATTTTGGTTTATGAGTTGTGAACAATAGGAAAACATTTAAAACATAATTTTTCTTGTACCTCCAAGCATGAATCATTTGGAGACAGACTGCTTGAATAAGATGCCAGAAGTTCAAAGAGCAGAAAGGAGAAATGTCCAACTAATTTAGAACAGATGACAGGGTATGAGCTAGAACTGCCTGAGCCATAGACATTTCCTTTTGTGAATGAAAAAATAAATGTGAATTTATGTGTTAGATCTATACAGATAATATACCTCTATCTATAAAATACACATTCATATATGACATTTATATAAATGTTAAATGTTTATTTATTTATAAGTAAATATCTATAGATATAAATATATGTAGATATATAGATACATATATGTAGATGTAGCCATATATTAATTCACCAAAGCTGGGCTGAAAAGAAATGTCTGAAAAATATTGTTTGTACAGAAAGTCAAGTTTTTTGGTTTCTTCCTCAGTGTTCCTTGCCTGTACATTTGGGGAATCAGGGATCTTCTACCTGCCCAAACTGTTTTGTATGATGAGGAGCCTGGAAACTTTTGTTTCCTGTGGCATCTTTCCAGGCACACCTGGAATTTGGAGTCAGGTATACCTTAGAACATTACCTCTTGTGCTTTTCAACTGGTAGGATAATGAGCAGCCAAAAAAAAAAAAAAAAAACGGTGCACAGTGCAACTGAGACCTTCTGGGGAAATTTTTACATTGCAAAAGCATTGTTTTTAAACTTGTCTTTTTTCAGAGAATCATTCTAATACAAAAGTCTTGAGCAGTTCTGGAGTGCATTCACGCTAGAGATTAAATGCACTTTATAAGATCAACAGCATATTAAAATTCAAGTATGCCAGTAAGGAAGAAAGAGTTTGATTATATACTACAAACCCCTTTGCCTTTTTCTAATTTTAACATAGTGCATAACTGGCATTTTAGAACCACCATGTGACTCAACATTATAGGAAAATGACAGTGTGATGTAACATGATCCTTTTGATCCTTTGGAAGACTTAATAAAAAGTAGATGATATTCAGGGTGTCACTGCATGGGTTATTTTTTGAAGAAGGAGGTTAAAATACTTTTAGCTTGATTCATGCTCTGTTCAGGTTTATAGAAGCTTCATCCTTCAGCTTTATGCGTTAACCCACTTTCAAGGACCTGCTTCTTTTCTGACATATTGTATGGCAGCAAGATAGACTTTCTGGCAGTTTAGTCTGTTGTCAAACAATCTGTTGCCTTCCTTCTTCATGTAATCATAGAACGATTTAGGTTGGAAAAGACCTCGGAGTTCATCAAGTCCAACTGCTAACCTGACACTGCCGAGTCCGCCACTAAAACCTGTCCCTAAGTGCCACGTAAAGTCATTTAGTATTGTAGCTTTTATTGATTTCCTAGTCTCCTCTACCCCTTTTAGGACCATTTTGTAACCATGTCCTGCCTGCAAATGAATGACCTCTATCAGTTCCCCACCCTGATGGAACATGTTGCAGCTGACTGTGCTGCACAGCCGTGTGGCACCGTGCAAGGTCCTGGTTCCTGCAGTCAGCCAGCACAATACAGACCTGGTGTTCTCCATCAGCACCTCGGGGTCAGCAACATCATTGTCCTGTCTTCTCGGTGCTGAACTGCCTTTCTGGGCAGTCTCAGGATGTTTATTCCATTTTCTCACAGCAAAAGAAATTTCCTGGTTGTCACCATTTCATATCTGCTGTGTTGACTAGTGTTTCCCTGGTTTGTAAGACAAAATATTGATGACTTCCACGTGGAAGACAGAGTCGAGATTATTTCTAAGGATTTGGTATCAGATGTCTATATTCCATTTTACCTGTTCTGGACAGGATTTACTTCCCTTCCCCTATGTGTTATTTGGAAGAGGAGAGCTAAGCATGATGCCTGGTCCTGTGTACATGGTGTAGATGATTGCTGGTATGAGTATTATGACAGTGGAAAGGGTCTTGGTAGTAGAGAGCTGGGAAACAGAGGCCTCCAAAATCCCCCTTTCCAGCCCTCTGACAAGTAAATCCTTCCTTGTCCTGAATGCTGTAGCTTTAAACTGGTACTGCCTGGTCTGTTAAGCTCCATTTACTGCTTTAATGCAGACACATAGTTACTGTATCATGGTGTGGATTTGTAAGTATTAAAAATACCTGTTTTAAGCAAAACAGGTTCATTTTCCTGCGTTGGCAGATACTACCCACAGACAATTATCTGGCAAGACAGAGGGCAGTAGGTAAATATTTGTTTATACATTTAGAAGATTGGCTAGGCTAAAGTCTAGTCTGCAACAATGTTGCAGTTCACATCCCTAAAAGTGAGGCCAGCATCTGGGAAATGCATCCATGCAAAGCTGTCATGGGCCCAGCACATCCAGAGCTAATTGAGAAGGAAAACCTAAGGTCATTAGGAACTGAATGCATCTGCTTTATGAGTTGTTAAATTCTCTTTTTGCCTTTCTTTTGTCACGTTACTTTGGAAAATAAATTTACTCAGTGACAGTGGAAATCATGCTTTAAAAATAATGTTTTACTGACATTGACACTTTCATTAATGCCTTTCAAGCCTGTATGGAAAGTTTGAATGTGGTCTGTAGGCTGATGTTTCATGAATTTGCTAGTGGATAGAGTCCCAAGTAACAGGCACAGAAGGAAAGCATTCTAGCAAGCATTATCAGATAGGTATTTTATGTAGTTATTGCTATTAAAGGTCTGTGGCCTAGCTTATCAACATTGAGATTAAGGGTTTTGATCTTTCCTTTTACTTTGGAATGTGTTGTTTGAGGTAGAAATGCTATGATGCACTAAGGCACTGCATCCTATTCACTCTTTTTTCCCATCTTACTTTCTGTGTTGACTGTACTGTGTATCATTCCACCTTTTAGAGCATAAATGCACTAAGGTGCATTTTATTTGACATACAATTTTTCTCACAAATCTCTTATTTTAGTCAATGCAGATAACCAGCTATTGATTTCTAGATTCCTTCATTTTAAATGTTAGAAAAAAAACATCATGAGAGAAACATCTCATAAAAAGATGGGCTATTATGCCAGGCACAAAAGTAGCAATTTCAGTGAAACAACCTATGTCACATTTGCATCATAAGTCCAGACATTATTAAGAAATATAGCTGTAAGTGAAATATAATTCAAGATACTAAAAACTAGATAGATAAAAATACATTAAGTGTAACTATTATGAAATTATTTTGATATTATTATAAGCAATTATAATATCCACAGAAGTTATGGTCATATAAAAAACAATTTTTCAGCATTACTCTGAAGATATATGTCAGAGAATGGACTGCTGCTTTTACATATTGAATGATTCCTTTTTGCCCTCTTAAGGCTGAAGTAATCTCCTTTTTTTTATATTCATCATGTGCAAATGTGCCATTTTTAATTGGCAGGAACAGAGGCAGCTCCGAACCCTTTGTCGGGGTTTAATTTGGTAAAATAGCAGTAATCTCACATCCCACTCCAGTCTCACGTTGTCCCTTGGTTTGTGCTGTCTTCTTGCCCCTTTTCAGCACTGCAGTGCTAAGAAAGGGAAGACCTTTCTTACCTGACAGCTTCTCCCTTCTGGTTTACACTCAGGCTGGCTGCTTCAGAGGAGTGGCAGAAATTGCTTAACACTGTTCTGGTAGACTCAACACCACCAGGTGCTTTGTGTAAGTGCTGCCAGCCTATAAAGCTGGGACTAGAGCACTGTGGTTTCTGCTGCTACTCAGAAGAATTGCTGGAAGATGCAGAACTCTGAGAAGCAAAAGCAATCTGTGACTATCAGGGTTTCTGCCTACTCAGTTGTCCATGACTTCCTTAATAATTTAAGGAATTTGATGTTGTGATTGCACCTGGCTTAGGCACCTGTCTGCAGCCTTAGACTGTGCGGATCCCAAAGGATGCACCTGGTTATGGAAACTGAAATTACCTGACAGAAACCTGTACCTAAGCCATACATTTGACATATCCCCTATGCAAATGTCTAAAAAATTAGAGGAAATAATTTGCTGTCTAGTAATGCCAGGTGACAACATGGAACATACAGCTTTTAGCCCTATAGCATAGCATGTCTTCTGTTGCAGAAATGGTACTTGAAAAAGGTGCATTATCCTATGGGATTTCACAATGAGTCTAAGCACATATCAGGGCTTTCTTAATGCAGCCTCTGATTCATTGCCTGGGTCATCACATACATGACCTGTGCTGTAACAGTAATAAAATTTGTGACAGGGTGCTTCTTCCATATAGCTCTACTGTCCGGAGGGTCCCCTTGCTTTAGCGGGAATTTTTCTGAGTCCACATTGAATTTGGTATAGCAAACCTGTTCCTAACAGCCCTACTGTGAATCCAGTCAGGTTGTTGGAGAGACCAGTAGGTGTGTGTTTGTTCTTAGTGCTTTTCATGGGGAAAAAAAAAAAAGGCACAATGTTTTAAAGTACATTCTGTGTGAATTGAGCTATACTTCAGGAATTCAGTCGCTGTGGAAATTTGCTCCCTTTTTCTATTCATAAGATAATTTCTAGCAAATGAGACATGTTATAACAATATCCATTATTTCATAATCTGTTCATTGCATCTCATAAAAATCTGCATGTTTACATTGTTTCATATTGTTGCCAGTTAATTTGTGTTTCCTAATCATGTTCAATTTGCATTCATTAACTCATAGTTTGCTGGTAAGTGTGTTCTTTCTATACACATTCAAAGAAATTCTTTAATTCAATTTCTCTGTTTCTTCTCATACAGTCTCACAGCCAGATATGCAACTCAATCTAATCACAGTGGAATTGCAACCAGTCAAAAAAAGGCTTCTAGGTCAGTTAAATATCTCTAATTTATTGCTTGTTAGTGATACTCAAGCAAGTATATGCCCATTGATATTATATCCTTTGGACTTAAGCAGACACTAAACAATGTGTAATTTTTGTTATGTGTGCAAGCTTTGCAGTGATGAGCTTTGCCACAGGAAAGCCTTGTATTAATTGGCTTTTGGCCAATTGGCTGATTTGTACCATGTATTAGCAATATTTCTGGTTGTTACGTATCCTGCATCTTTGTATTCTGCATGTAAAATATTGGATGTGAAGGATTAGTTGGTGATTTTAGTGCTCTGTACTTTCTGGCTCAATTCCTGACTTTAGTCATGGTGAAAAGAAGTTTGGGAGTCCACCCCAGTTCCCTCTAGATGTTTTGCATATATAGCAAACCCACCTGAAAGTTTGAGTTCACAGAGTCAAGTTTACACAGAAGCAAAGTAGAGCAGAAGAATGACTTCCAAGACTTCTGCTCCATCAAGAGTAGCCTGCACACAGTCCCCATGAATGAGAGGCTTTGTTTTGGCAGTGAATATGACAGAGCTGTGTGTAGGAGCTGACTTGTTTCAGATTTTGTCAGTACTTTTAGTCTGTCATTTCCATGAGCACTAAAATCTACAAGCCAGATTGTAGAGGAAAGACACTGAGGTCTAAAGCTTACTCTTTTTTCTAGCTTTTTTTTTGTTGTTGTTTTTTTGCTTTTTGGTTTGGTTTTTTTTTGGGGGGGAGGGGGATAATTAATGTGTTCATTAATTATACTTGTGCTGTACAGTTCATTGGTGAGACCAATGAACTCTAAATTGCATAATCTACAATAAAGATTGCATTTTGCAGTATAGGACACTAACACAATGTGAGTTGCTGGTAATAGCTTGAAATGAGCTATGCCACGGTCCAGTTGCTTTGCACCTGCATTTATAGGTCTTCGTTTTCCTTATTGCTGATGCTCCTGTCTTGTCCACATTCAACATGTCAAGGTTAACAGTCTTATTGTCTAATACTTTAAATCTGTGGCAGTGTTTCCGAAGCCTGTTCAGAGGTATGTGACTTGTCCCTTATTTGTTATACTCTTCTTTGCATTTCCTTAGCTGCTTAACATGATTCTGCAAGAGAAATTTAAAACCTGAATTCAATTAAGAAAGTCAGCAAATGAGGTAAACTGGAAAGTGTGTAGAGAAAATGACCTCATGCATAATGTGCTTATTGTGGCAAGTTCTTGAATTCTGGCCTGCAGAATATATGCGGAACTATTTTACATTTTAACAGAACAGATGAGTTTCTAGTGTTGCACATGCCTTTTCATTGCTTTTGTCATTACCTTTGACAAATGATCTCAGGGCACTTGCTGCCTGTCAAATTAGGGTAATGAGAAGGAGCAAATGGATTTTTAAGTTTGTTTTAGTGCATTCTTCAGGGAACAGAAGATCACTCCAATTCACGGGTCACGGTAAAGGTTAGCATGAATACAGCTGCAGAGCAGAGACAGTCTGCTCTGGGCTCGGCACAGAGACTGTCAGGGCAGGCTGGTGGCCAGAAGGAGCCATAAAAATAACCAGTGGATTAGTTCTCTGTTTAAACTGGTAAAGAAAGAAAATTTGGAACTGTTTACATATGTTTGCAAATGAAAATAGAATTATTTGAACATTTCTGTTATGCCAGTGTATTAAACAAGAAAAAATAATTTTGGAAGAAATCAAATGTTTTGTGCTTCTTTATAAGGTGATTTTTTTCCTTCCTTCTAATGCTGCTCTTTCATAATAAAGTGAAACTAACGGAATTTGATAACTCTAGTATAATTTTCACTGCCATTATTAAAATCATTCTAATAAGCAAGAAACAGAAGAGAGATGCTCTTTTCTATGGCAAAAGCCTATGACTGATTTGAGCAATAAATTTTGTCTAAGAAATGACAAAACTGGAAAGGATTGGGAGTGCCCCCAAAGGTGTTTCAGAAAGCTTGAAGTAGGCATGTATTAAGGAATCTTACAGCACAAAACAGATTAAAAAAGGTGCAGCCTTACACATGCAAGAAATGCCAAGAATCTACATTTTTTTCCTTAGCATAGCCACACAGTAAGGTTCAGATGGTGGCAGCAAATACTAAGAAATGAACTGTATAGTCTACATTATATACTTCTGTCTAAAAGATATAAATGTATCTGTATCATCTAGATAAAATAAGTATTTTCAATATTTTTCATTTAAAATAGTAAGGTGGAAGTATTTTAGCCAATAGCCTTCTGAAAAATAACTGAAGATAATTAAAAAGCCAGCTTTTATGCTAAACACAACTGTGAAACATTTAATAGAGTAAGATACCAAATATTTCTCAACTATGTAATGCTGTACTTTCTAATCTATTTATTTAATATTTCCTCTCCAAAAGTGACAGATATTAATAAAGGTTGATACTGCACTTTAATATTTGTTAGGGTGAATCTGTTTTAGCAATGTTAATGGCAAATGCAAAGCATCTTCTTACATGTCTTGTGACTATAGAAAGCATCTTTTTCCCTTTTGTGTGCATAAGGATAAGCTTTTATTTTCATTCGTGGAGTCTAACTAATTTGAATCCTCCTGTTTGTTGTTGCTTCCTGAACTGATTGGGTTTAGTTGGTTTAAAATTGTGGTCTGATATTTGCATACTGTCTCCGCTATATGTTGCATTGCATAAAATTAACAGATTTCTCACTGATTTCTCACTGATTTTCTTACCATTCCAGGCTTCCAGGACCCTCAAGGGTGCCAGCTGCAGGCAGCAGTACCAAAGTCCAGGGAGCTTCCAATTTAAATCGGAGAAGTCAGAGCTTTAACAGCATTGACAAAAACAAGCCTCCACAATATGCAAATGGAAATGAAAAGGGTAAGGGATTAAAGTTACTAAGTTTACTCTCCATAACACACAAGAGGGAAAAAATAAACCCATCCACAAGGGCCAAAAAGCAAATATAGTATTTAGACTTGGTAAGGAGTACCTGTGAAAGTTGAGGCCTGAATTAGGACTTGTGGTTCAGCTGGGATTTAAGTTCAGATGTGAAAACTTTCAAGGTGTTACAATCATATTTTATCCATCTTTGATGGAAATATCACAGGGTGATTTTTATGAAGTAAAAGTTAATACATATTGGATGCTTATAATCTTTTTCCATATTCAAGTCTACTCTTACCCAAAGGAATACTGCCATCATTTTCAGGGGACCTGGCATCTTAGCTTCAAATGGAGAAGAATCAGAATATTATATTTGCATCCAAATGTTACATGTATCTGTTCTTTCAGAACCATACCCAGTGTGTGTATAATACGGAATAAAGGATTGATAATTAAGTCAAGTGAAATGAAATTTTGCAGGTATTTGGAGCAGCCATTAGACAATGAACTGAGTACTCTGGGTCCTTCCGTTTCTCTCACTCTGACTCTACTTTCCTGGAAAATGTGCCTCTTCAGGCTTTATCTCAAAAAGAATAATGCAAAAATGCAGCTTTCTGAGTTGTGTAACTAATCCATCCCATTCCTCCCCTTCTTTTTCCCTTTGTGTAATGAACAGCATTTTATTCATATCTCTGGGTTAGAATCCAGTTGAAAATGATACAATATACATAGTACCCGTTTGCATCCTTGGGGTCTGTGGGAGGAACAAGTATGCAGTGAATGTTCTTCATCCAAGCAACAGGCAGCTATCCAGATTTTTTCACAAAATTCTGATGAACACACTTTGCCCCTAGCTGTATCTGAAGATATAAAACCATCCTTTCAATAGTTATTTCTTTATTTTTACTATCAGGATTGAATGTTTTACATAGTTCTGTAGTGGGTTTTATTTTATCAAGGACTTGTTTGTGTCAAGACATCCAGGCTAAAACTAGAAAGAGATCAGAATGAAAACTGAGCACACACTGTATAGTTCACAGATACGATAGTGAAGTTATGAAGTAGGAGATGTGGCTTCTTGAGTGAAGGTATGTACAGCAGTTTAGGTTTTAGAATTGCTTCGTAATGTTGACATGTTTGCTACTGAAATATGTGAGAATTAAATGATTCAAGGTGAGACATGCTTGTGGATATTAATATTGTTAGCTCATTACTTGCAAACTGTCTTTTGACTGCTAAGGCTAGCATTGCATTGTAAATTTATGTGACTTTTTGCATGATGTATTTCTTTACTTCCCCATTTCTTTACAGCAGAGAATGAGAACCTTAATGAGCTTTTTAGTGAAGTCATCACTTGAAAGAGGATAAGGGGTGGCTTTTTTTGGTAAAGTCAATCAATTCATTTTACAGAAAATAGAAGATACGATGTTGCATATCTACAGACTACTGCATTTGAGATGTTTCCATGTGTTCTTCTTTTTCCTATCAAAATGGAAGAACAGATGAAAAAACATTAATTTTACATGATAATCAAAGATAAATACAAATTTGTTTAAGTGTATAAATCAGAAGTTCATTAGAGAAAATGACTGTTGTGAATGCAAGGGTAGCAAAGTGATATTCTTTCATAATATACTAAAAGAACACAAGAACCTGTATTTGAGTACACTGTGCTGCTACTTTGCCTAAAGAGAAAAACAACCATACCATGCTGTATTTTAAATTTAGTTATTATAGTGACTAATTTTTGAATATTACAAGGAGATTTCCAGGTATTTTTTTTCTATTTTTAAAAGTATTTTAGGATGTTCTGTAACCTGAGATTTTTGAAGAATTTGTTTAGAAACAAACTTCAACTGTTACAATAGTAATAATATAAAAACCCTCCTTTTAAAAAATAGTGTCACCATACAGTAACAAACTGATTTTTCCTTACAGTGCAGCACAAATAATAGACCTTATATTTCAGTTTTTGCTTCTGATGCAGATGCTTGGAGCAAGATAACTTTACAAGCTTTTTTTGAATAGATGCACAGTCCATATGCCCAAATTTCTGAGACAAGGAGGTGACTTGTGCTTAGTAAATAGCCATTAGATATTGGGACTTCCAAAGCTCTTCAAGGACAGACCACTGTTACGTTTTTCTCTGCTGTACACCTTTCTGTATGTGCTGTAAGGTGACCTCAGAAAGTATATACAGCATAGGATTTTTTTTTTTAATCCAGTTGTAGGTGGTACCTGTAATCCATTCCTGCATAACACGGTCACTCAGTCACAGTAGGGAATGGATATGTAGTCACAGAGTTAAAGGAGACCTGAAGGTGATCCAAAAGAAGATGTGATATCAGCCTCTTACTTAGTATTCCATTATTTAGTCTCTCATTGATATGATCTCCTTTGAACATTGCTTAGGGACTAGTTCAACACAGTAAGAAACCTGGCTCCCCTGAGCACATGCAGGTTTGCTCTTTGCTAAGCAGAGTCCGGTTTTCACCGACAGACCCGATCCTTTGTGTGACACAGGTAATTGTGTGTAGCTCTGGTTAAGTCAGAAACACAGAATGCACCAAAACATTAAACAAGCCATTAGCTGAAACTTGTTTGTGGAGCGTTATTGCATTTTTTTTTTTTTTTTTGCTGGACTTTGCAGCTTACAGATCGATTTCAAAGAACATGCCTGCTTTTCAGACATGTCAGATTTATCTGCCTCTGACTTAATAACATAAAGATAGAAATAAAACAAGGAAAATTAAACTATTTAAATGAATTGATTATTCAGATTGCTAATAAGGTGGAAAACCAGTGCATTTTGTGTACAGCAAAGAAATAATGTTCTAATTCACACCACATTTTTAAAACAAATCTTTACCCCTTAGATCTTAGAAACAGTGTATTTGAACACTGATAAAGGTCTCTATGTCATGGAGTTTTATTGTCAGCTTTTCAATAAAATTTATTGATATAAGGTGGTGTTAGTGTTTTCTCCAAACTCAGTTTTAACAGTATTCGGTTATTTTGCCCGTACTAACTCTGAGAAACTCTGCCCTGGAACTCCATTGTGTGATGATGCTAATTGTTGTTCATCTCTGGCCAATATGTACATCTATAGCTAGTTTGTGTATGTTTCTTCCGGTGCCGCTATTTTTCCAGTTGTCCCTGGTGGTGTTGTTCTTTTGTGCTGATAAGGGGTAGCTGCTTTCTCATGGACAGCTAGAAAGGGAGAGTTGAACAAGCTGAATTCTTTTAATCTCACTAGATAGACCTCCCATTTCTTCAAACATTCCTATAGCAAACTCTCACAACTCTTCCATTTTCTACTAATCTTTTTTACTGTGACTGGCTAAAAATGGATAATCTGGACACCTCCCTGCTACAGAACATTTAGATTATCGTAAGTAATTTTGCAGTGGTGGAGCTGTTGTTACAGAGGTTGTCCTCTCCAGCAGCACAGAACACAGTAAAGGTCACGGATGAGAACACAAAGGGGGTTCATTATGTACTGGGCCCAAGTTCAACTCAACATGTCCTTTATTTGTTCAACAGCCTATGAAGAGTGGATTTGAAAATGTCCATTTGATCATCATGGTCTTGCTGGGTTTTGGTAGAAATTTCTCTTTTTGCATTGAGCACCTGGGGGTGTTGTGTTTCTGCTGTGCTTTTACAGCAGAGGTTGAGCTCTGAAGCACTGAGTTCTCAAGCAGAATGTGAAACTCTTTTCACCAGAAGCTGACTATGCATCTCAGGAATAAGGGGTTAAGCCTGAAACAGAAGACTGAATTCTTGTAAAATTTAGTTTACAGAAATAAGAAATCTGTGTCATAGGTTGGGTTCATTCGGTCTCAAAATCGCCACAAGGTGGGGACAGGTTTCATGTAATGAGCAGCTAAAGCCAAGCCCAACTGAACATGCAGAAAGCAGTTAATTGCATACAGCTTCAAGTAATGCATTTGTGCTGGAGGTAGGGGGTGAATAGATCTTTTAATTCCCCATCTTTAAACATACAGACAGGTTGTCAATTTCTTGAGAGCATGCAGTTCACATTCCTTGCAGAAATATTAAGGATGCCCTTTAAATTGAAGATTAATGGCAAGCTAAAGTTCTCTGTAATTTTTTGTTGCTGTTTATGATTTGTGGCATCGGGATCAATTAAATACCAGTGGGTCCAGGAACCTGTATTTTTTTGCTATATATGTAGCAGAAAAAGCTGCTGATGAAACAGTACATACTCTTCTTTTTATATTTTTCCCCTCAGTGAGTTTAATATTATACAGCTGGAAATATGGCAAGGCAGGCATTCTTCTTTTTAATCAGAACACTTTTTTTTTCTTTTTAGTAAAACTAATGGCCTGAAGCCATAAATATGTAACATAACTAATACAACAGAATGTAGTGGCATCCCACTGTTCACAGATTGTTACATGTATTCTGAATTAGCTTTGCATATTCTTACGGTGAATTGTTCTTTTGCAAAACTATTCGTATAGCTTAGGACCCCAAACCTCCTGTGTATTTAGGGCGAGCTTAGTGCAAGACAAGATACGTGCAAGTGCACACCCACTTCTGAGCTATCAGCCCTGTGGCTGATTTCTGGTATAAATTAAGAAAGCCTGAAGGCTGCAGTAATTTCCAACAGCTGTGGTTGGCCCCAGGCTCTCTTCCAGCATCTGAGGCTCACTAGACAAGAGCAGGGGCTCAGCCACAGTTCCTGCCTTGGTCCCAAGGGATCAGCTATGCAGCTGCCCACCAAAGGTGCTCCATGGTGCAACCTGGAGCCTGGGCAATATTCTGTAACTTCGCCTGTCACAAAAAATACTTTGAATCAAGCTTTACCAGTTAATGTTTTCTTGCTTAGAACAGGACTTAGCAGAGCTGCTTGAAACCTTTTGTGAGGGTGGAATGAGCTCATTTACAGAATGACAGAATGGGTCAGGTTGGAAGGGACCACAGTGGGTCATCTGGTCCAATCCCCCTGCTCAAGCAGGGTCGTCTCACAACACATTGAACATGATTGCATCCAGATGGCTTTTTAGTATCTCCAATGAGGGAGACTTCATAACCTCTCTGGGCAATCTGTTCCAGTTCTCAGTCACCCACACAGTAGAGAAGTTCTTCCACATATTCAGGTGGAACTTCATGCGCATCAGGGTCGTGAAAATGTTGATAAAATTTTTACCCACCTAGGAGTGTACTGGGATAAGTTCCTGAAGTGAGCTGCTAAATACTGTTAATAGTACTTAAAACTGAAAAATGTATAGTCACCTGCCTTTTTGCCTTTATGACTATTTATTTTATCCATTTAATTTCTGTATTACTGAGTCCTTCTCCTCTTGCCCAGAACCTTGGCTTTCTAGCACATATTTTTCTTTCACTAAACATCAAACCCTTCTTTGTCCAGTTTTGTTTTTCTGCCAGAATTGTAGCATTCTTTTTTTTTCTTCTATGTCTCAGTGTTTTGTTATGAACAAATGATTGGAAGAATTTCTTTATTACAGATTAAAAATAAAATCTTAACTTGGAAGGCTTGATTTGCACAATGAAGTTGTTGTAGCAAGGGTGTTTCTGAAGCTTTCTTGGGCTTGTGGAAGTATCAAACAACACCATGATAATGGAGGAAAGAAAGGCTTTTTCTATTAGCATCCTTCATGTTCCATGCACATATGGATCACATGTCAGTGTGTTTTAAATGCCAGGGGAGTATGACATCACCTTCAAGCAGGAGATGGGAGACTAACTACACCACTATGGGGTTTTTTTCTGTTTTTTAAGCAGATTCACCAAAAGGCCCTCACCCCTCTGCAGGCATGAATGGAAACGTGCAGCATCCCACCAGCACCGGGCAGCAGCAGGTCTCTGCCATACCCTCTCCAAGTGCCAGCAAGCCTTGGCGCAGCAAATCCATGAATGTCAAACACAGTGCGACCTCCACCATGCTGTCTGTGAAGCAGCCCAGTCCCGCAACCTCCCCTACTCCAACTTCAGACAGGCTCAAGCCACCCCCTTCTGAAGGAGTGAAGCCCCCTTCATCTGGACAAAAATCTATGCTGGAAAAATTCAAGCTGGTTAATGCTAGGACTGCTCTGAGACCTCCTTTGTCGCTGAGCTCAGGACCCAGTGACAGTGGGAGAGAGGATGACAACTTTTCAGAGTGTGGTGAAATGGATGTCTTAAGTGGTGGGGTGAACAGCGGCGGCTCCACAAGTAGCAGTCCCAAAGTATCACCGAAGTTAACCCCTCCGAAAGCTGGCAGCAAAAATCTCAGCAATAAAAAGTCTTTGCTACAGCCAAAGGACAAAGAGGAAAAGAACAGGGACAAAAACAAAGTTTGCACTGAGAAAGTAGTCAAGGAAGAGAAGGATCAGGTCGTTGAATCATCTACAAAGAAGAGCTCAAAAATTGCAAGCTTAATCCCAAAGGGAAGCAAGACAACAGCAGCCAAGAAAGAAAGTTTAATATCATCTTCTAGTGGGATCCCAAAACCTGGATCAAAGGTGCCAACAGCAAAGCAGAGCACTTCCTCCACATGCACAGCAAGTAAGGAGGTTGAAAAACTGAGGACTACAAAAGGAAACCAGTCCCAATCAACACCAAAATCTCAGCTTAGTGAGAAGGCTTCTCCTTCCTCTGGTCTTGCTTCTTCTGAAGGGAAAGAACCAAGTGCTGCTCTCACCCCAGGATCCTCCGTCAGTCTGTCAGCCTCGATGACTGCAGGCAGTGGCCAAGGCACAGGAAATGGTGTAGTCCAGCTTCCTCAGCAACAGCAATACAGCCACCCCAACACTGCCACGGTAGCTCCTTTCATTTATAGGTAAGAGCATGGAGGAAAATTGTGGTTTGTGCTACCATTTAGGAAAGAGAGCGAAAACAGATAAAGAAATGGTGGATCACCTTGTTATCCTCCAGTTTCTGTCACAGCATCATGCCAATGTTTTCCTAATATTATTTTTTAATTAATATTACTGTATGAGCAATTTCTTACAAGAACTCTGAGTCTTTACCTTGTACAAAAGCAATCCACTGCAAATATTTGCCATTTAAAATTCAGGGGGTTTTGATTAGAAATACAGATCATGTGGTACATTGTCTGTGCTGCTTTTGAAAGGTCACGGCTGAGTCAGGTTTCTAGTGTGAATATTCTTGTTTGCGTTCTAAGAACCTCAACATCTATTTGCTGATATTTGATAATATTTGCTTAGAATTCACCATTCTCTTAAAAGATCATAAAATAAACTCCTGATGTTTTCAGAATGTGTAACAGTACTGGTGGATATTTGAAGAAAAACCGTACACAAACTTCTACAAGTATTCAAAAATATTTCAACAGTTTGTGCAGACAGAAAAGGTTGCTGTTTGTCGTTCTTTTCCTGTTTAGTTTTCTACATGAACTGGGTGTAGATCAACTCCCTGGAGGCAGTTTTTTTACGGGGAATCGTAACTCTTCAGGGGGCCAAGGCTCTGGAAAAGAAGAATGAACAGCTAAATGTATCAACATTTCTCTGAATTTATTTTGCTATATGATAGAGCAGTTGAAGAGAAGCTGGGAGATTTCACTGTTGTACAACTCAGAAGACAGAAAAAGTGTAGAAAGATTGACAGGCTGATTTGAATAATGTTTTCAGATGTCAGCTGGTTGGAGGGCTTTAGTTTCAGTTGTGGGTAAATTTAATATCTGATAAAATGACAAATACATTCTTAAGCAAAATATACTGCCAGTTTTTGTTAGTGAATAGTACTCTGGATAATCTTGGCTAAAGATTAAAGAGGTGATGAAGTAGGCTCTGAGGAAGTATATATATCATTACACATAACTAAACATAGCTTCAAAAACAGTCTGGATGACTGATAAATTCAGAAAATCATATGGGAGGAAGAAAGGACTCAGTATGGATTATATTTATTCTAATATGCAGTGGAGCCTCTTGAGTTCCAATTATATGTATCACTGGGTGCATTTAATATGCATGTGACTATCTGGAATAACCTCAGTGATACAGAGGATTTGTAGTGTGGTACATGGGACAGCCTACATATGTGTTAGGGTGTGTATATAAGGAGAGACAAAAAAGAGCTATGCTTTGCCTTCAGATGTAAGTGCTGCTTAGTGGCTATTTTACTACATATTGGTGCCATGTCATTGCACGATGGAGATGTCTTAGTTTTGTTCTAAGCTTCGTCTTGAAGCAATATGTATTTTGAATTTTAAAGGGTGATAGAAGTATGCCTCTTGCAGTAATATTTCATACTAATAATTGTCTCTTTGCTTCAAACAAACAGCAAAGGAGACTTTATTTGAAGTTAAATCTCACATGAAAATAAAATTCTCAGGGCCAATGTCTGATCTCAAAATGCCATAAACCAAGAATAAAAGACTGACTTGGATGAGATTACTTCAATATGTATGTCTCTAAAGGAGTGCAGAATCTGACTCAAAAATACACAGTAACTAAATTTCTTAAAAATCTTGAGGGCTTTGTAATACCACACAATGATTTCATAGAAAAATATAAATATAACAAAGGAGAAAATATCCAAATTTTCAAAGCATATTTATTTCTGTGGTTATATGGTAAGTGGAAATGAGCAAAAGCTGGGGTACTATATTTACATTTTTTGTTATTCAACATAATTATTTTCAAAGCAGTCACCGCAATTAATTCACAGAATTTTCAGGTGTGCTTTTTCACAGCTATATATGAGTTAGTAAACACTCACTACAATTTAGACTAATGGGGTTTTTTACCAGCTACAAGGAATATCTAGGCTCCATGAGTTTGTACTGCTGTCCTTGTAAAAAATGTCAACAAAATTTAGTAAAAATGCAGTGCTTTTTATCCAGAGTTTTGCAGAATCTTGTAATATACTTGTGTCATCTATTTAGACTGTTAGCAAAAGCATAAGTAAGCTAGTGCTTTCTCAGATTTGTTGCTGATACCTGCAGATACTGTATATTTTGAAATATTTTTTTGTTAACCATGAGGACATTACTGTAGATTTGTGAAGAAAAGAAAGTATTCCAAGGAGTTTTTTGAGACTGCCATGTATTTTCCTTAAGTAAGTAATGCAAACCTATCATAGTTATTAATAGTCATGTTTTCAAGAAGTCTAGATTTTTATTAATGGACAGTAGATAGAAAATACTGCTTTACTGGGAGATTCTCTAGTGGCATACTGCACTGTTCAGCTTTGCAGTTTTGGTACTTGGCTCTATCTGATATCACATTGTGTTTTTATTCCTCTTGAACACCTGACATCGAAATTCATGTGGGATTATTACTTCTCGTCAAAGATTAGCAGCAACAGTCAAGAGTTGCATTTGAGATAATCTAAATGGGTATAATTTAAATTCATCCATTCTGCCAGAAAGCGATTATTTATTTTCAAATGTGGCTGTGAATATCTTATTTACAGTCCCATATGTGTCCCCTCTGAAGTTGATTGCAGGGTCCAATTGATACAAGACTGAAGTAGATGTAATTTATTTGCCAGAAAGCTTGATAAGAGAGATACAGTAGGAAGGTATAAGAGACTGTATAACTGTTTAAAGTACACCAGTCACTCCTTAAAGTTACACATTCTTCTACTTAGACAGAATTGTAGGAGGATGGAAATTGTGCCATTTTCCCGGAGTCTCTTTGACTTGTCTTGAAATTGGCCTTAGAATTTAGCTGTCTTCCTAGTAGTGCTTAAATTTCAAGTGGAGAAGAGTAACACAGAAGTTTAGTACTTACTAGGCTACAGTGCAAACGGCAGGAAAAAGGTACATTAATGAAAACAAAGAAAGAAATCCTACTGAATTTCAGTAGGAGAACATGGGGTTGTAACTGGATGCATGTACTGCACTTCAGCTTTATTTTCTTGACTCCTCCAGTAACCACTGTAGGAGCTTAGTAGGTTTCTTTCCCCTGGCTGAGATACAGAATCTGAAGCTCTCAGATCCCAGGGGCTGTGGTGCTAAGGAATTGCTTACTGCCTGAAATGCTGAAAGTATAGAAATTGCTGCAGAGAATTAGCTGACCACTCATCATCCTGAGCTGCACTTCTATGTTGTGCAGTGCTTAAATTTCCATTTTTCAGCTAAATTTTGGTTTGATGATAGCAACATCTGGAAGAAGTTTCAGCAGTGTCTGAATTGCAGTCTTGTAGGGATATTCTTTCAGTGTTAATGCTGGACTACAAATACCAGTTCGGCACTTGTTTTATCCCTGCAGAGTAAGAAGCTGGTAGCTTCAGCTGCTTAATAGGTTGGTGTAGAGAAGATGTTGCCAGACTCTTCTCTGAAATGCAGGGTGAAGGGATAAGAGGTAACAGATGTAAGTTACAGCAGGGGAGGTGCTGATTGAAAGTTAGAAAAATATGGTTTTACCTTTAGGGCGGTGAAACACTCGGTGCAGGCTGTGGAGCGAGCTTGTGGAATCTCTGTCCCTAGGCATGTCCAAGATCCAACAAATCAAGGCTCTGAGCAACTTAATGTAACCAGACCTGCTTTAAAGAAGTCATTGGACTAGATGGCACCTAGAACATCTTTCTGATCTAAATTACTTTATGATTCTGTAAGGACTAAAGTATTCAATAGATAGGGCAGAAAAAGGAAATATCAGTGTAATAAATAAACATGTTACTGGTTACTAAAACTTTCTTCCCAACTCCTTTCCTACATGGTGATTAACACAATTCTTTTACTAGGCCATAGCTTCAAGGGTGTGCAGGAGATTCAGAGAGGTGACAGATGGGAAGGAAGATATAATCTGGTTGTATCTCTGGAAGTACAGTGAAATTCAATTCCAGATGCCTATTCAGGATGTTTTTATACAGGCTTAGGGAAAAATTATACTACCCTTCAAGGATCCTACAACCATAACATGTGCAGGGTTTCTTGAAGCCGTGTTGATGTCCAGTTTTAATGACCAGAAGCTACTTCTGTGTCACTGATTGTGGAGTTGAAACTAAGTTTACAGTAAAAAACATTCTGTCAGTTAATTGTGTTTGTTAGTAACAGATTGTGCTGCTAAACATACTTTCTTCAATAAAGCGAGGACTCGAAGTCATACTGCAGTGCTTTATTGATTCCTGTTACCTACATTGCTGCTGTAAAAATAAAGCAACAGTCACTACCAAAGTTTTGTAGTCATAGGTAGTGCTAAAGATTGCCACTCACCAGTTTTACTTGTAATAAATATATGGTCTTTACACAAATCCTCCCATTTTTGCATGATTGATTTTCAAGTAATTGTGCAAGAAAAGTTTCCATTGTAGAGGTGTTAGTTTAAGAGATGGGAAGAAGCATAGTAAGTGAAGAAATCATTATAAACACATATTTGATTAATTGTCCTTTGACTTAAAAACGTGTTTTCCCTTTCTTTGATTGCTCTTTTTAAATATGTGAGGGAATAATCCCATCCCCTTCCTTCTCTTTTGTTAGGCTAAACCAAATCAACTCTTTCTGGTTTTGGTTTTGTTTGGGTTTTTTTCTGAAGGGTTTCTTCTTCCCCTTGAGCATCCTAGTAGCCCTTCCTTGCATCTGTTCCCAATTTAACTCACAATTCTCGAACATGGGTGATCGAACTGCTCATATTGCTGGCGTGGTCCTGCCAGTCTGTTACACTGACAGTGATACACATTCAAGACAGCTGCATCTCAGAGAGCTGTTGGAAAAATGCCATCATATTCATCTGATATCTTTTGGAATGTCAACTAAAAAGCAAACAAATCTTTGATGTTATCTGTGTTTATCTAAGGTTGGCTATTTAGTTAGAGACAGGAAATGACTGACTGTGTTAGAGACCACTTATTAAGTAGTGTTTCAAATTCTGTTCTTAATTACCCCGTACGGGCTCATTTTAATCAGAATGAATGAGCTTGTGCAGGTCTGATAGAAAGAAGGATTTGCCCCATTAAGTGAGTATGATACTCTTGTAAATAGGTAGCATGTAACTCAGTGGGTTGGGGATAGGTATGTTCTCTGACTGCTATGATTAAAATAAAAACAGATTGTCCTGTGTTCATGAAGGTTGCCTAAATTAACCTGAGCTGTAGATGCACAGCACTGAAAGAATTATCACTGGGCTGGCTTTGACTAAACTGAAATTCTTTTCTTGATATCAAGAGAGATGCAGGAATTTAATTATTTTTAAGGCAGTGGACTGTGAATAGGTAGAGGACAGAGGATCATATATTAAGGCCAGTATGCAAGGTTAATGAGAAGATCACTTAATTTGCTGTTTACTTGCTTTGAGCTTAATCTGTGCTGCAGTCCTGCAGAGATCACTTGAGTCATTCATAGGATTAATATGTCCCACAGAAAGACATTAAAGCCAGAAGTACTGGAGAAGACAAACCTCACAATTTCATTTCCCATTTTTTAAAAATTAGAAGAGGCATTTACAGGCTTGGTCCAACGTATCATACCCCATGACAGGCCCACAGCAATGCAACTTGGAATTTTAGGTACCCAGTGTGTACCTGGGCCTCCTTATTCCTCAAGAGCCCCAAAATCCTAAATTATTTTACTTGGAAATCCTTTACTCCTAGGTGAGTCTTTCACCATTCTCAGTACATCTGGGCTAAGCTCGACTCCACAGAAAATCAGGGCCTTGGCCATCATGCATGAAAAGGCAGGGCTGGTATGTAAGTGCTGGGAGCCAGCTACTCCCTGGAGACCTTGAGGAAAAAGAGCTATTTGTGAGAGACCGGTTCCCTGTTTCCTTCTTGCGGCATCTCCATCACAGCTGCACAAGGACTGGTGCTTTCTAGTCCGTCTGTGCCACAACAAGTAACCAGTTTTCTCAAGTAACTCAACTCAGGTTGCTGAGAAATCCATAGTCCTCCATGAGATTTCCATTGTTTCCTCAGACAATTAAAATTTTGATGATTTAAAGCCCTTTGGGAAAGCAAGAGGGACTGTGGAATTTCAGTGTGATCATCGCAGAGGGATAGAGTGAGCTCTTTTTTTACTTGAGAGACTCCTCTCAAGCATTGAAAATAAAACTGCATTCAAGGTTGGCAGGACATAGTTAACCTTGCAACATGTGCTGAGCTTGTTTCCAGTAGTGTGGCACAGACAAAAACCAAAAATAGATTTTATAGAGCAGTTGTCTGTTTCCAGCATCTCGAAAGTACAGAAACTGATAAGAAAGACAATGCCTCTAATCAGGCATAATTTACATTTCTATTTCTGAGTTGAATGATTCTAATCAATGGATTCCACCATGTCTGCTGCTCTTTGTGCAGATATCTGCTCTTTGTGCAGATATCTGCTCCCTCATCTATTATCATGGATTGCTGAACAAATCCATTCAGTAAGTAACTTTAAAGAAAATATTAACTGGAAATCTATTTCATAAGATAAGTTGCTAAAAATTTATTTTGAGAGATTAGTCACTGTTTTGATGAGTTTTATTTTTAAGATACAGATTCATCACACAGTTAAATGTTTCTGCTTTAAGTTTAGTTGGTCATTGGAAACACTTTATGGTGAATTTTAAAAATTGAACTATAAATGTCACATTTTAAAATTAGGATATAAATATTTCACTAGTCTTTGAATAAATCAGAAGAGTGACTGCTATTCATGTCAGGAAAGCTGGAAGAACTTAAGCTCTAAGTGAAGATATTTTTAAATTTTATTTCAAAAAGTGGCTATTTTATCTTTAGATGTGTTCTTTTACTGTATACACATGGTGGTACATGTTGCTATTTGATGACATCGCAGTTCATCGGTTCCAGGTAAACTAGATTCTACAGCTGTTCCTTAAGAAGAAGCAATAGGGATGTGAGATATTCTTTGTTATTATCAGTGTGCTCATGTATTTCTTGCTATTTACCTTCATGTAACAGAAAGGAACTCTGTTCAACAAAGGGTTCCCATTATAATTTATCATTGATATTTACAGAAATATACCCTCAAAGAAAATATGAGCTATTTGTTAGAAAGTTAATGGAAAAACTTGTATTATCCCATTCCCCAGAGTTATATGGGGGGCATTATCAAAATAAGCTGCACATAGATTAAAATATCTGGACCAAATTTCCATCCAGCCTTGCATAAGCTTTTTCCCACGTGGCCTTTCTCGCTTAATATTTCATCAATCACAAGTTTTTATTTCCTTTATGTATGTGCAGAGATATGACTTAACCAATGTAAATGGATTCTGACTAGATCTGGTTGACAAATCTTGCAAAAAAAATAAGTGAGGAAAAAAATGGCTTCAAATTTCACAGCATTAAGTACAAGTTGTTTCTGCAGAGAGTGAGAGAGAGAGAAACCCTAGTTGCTAGTACGTTTTTGTAGCTGGACTTAAACTAGCATAATAAGAATGTGATAAAAATGATATTTTCACCCTATAGTGATACGATTGTAGATGGAGCTGCAAGTAGCACTTTTTTCCATGAATACATGAATGATAGATAATAATAATCAATCTTCTTGCTTGATTTCAGAACTCTCTCAGAAAATGACAGTACCTCTTTACCACCTGCTGACTCCTGTACCAGTCCTACTAAAATGGATTTGTCGTTCAGTAAGACTGCCAAACAGTGCCTAGAGGAGATATCTGGTGAGTAAGAGCAAGTCAGGAGAAGACTGTGAACTTCTTTATTTACATCTGTTTCTTACCAGGACCTTTGTGATAGGTTGAAATAATACTTCTGATCTCTAATCATGAGTGGTATTAAATACACAGAAAATTTAGGTCGTGCATATTTGGTGCTTCAAATCCACAGTTATCTATTTGAACTGGTTCCTTCTGTTCAAATACCCTCTTCGTCATTTTGCAGAAACTGGGCTTTCACAAGCTAGAGTTTCATGTAATTGTTATTTTATTTATTCATACTGAATGTTCCAAGAGGAGCAGTGGAAAGCCAACTTCAGAATGTTTAACGCTCTCATTTAATAACATCAAAATAAATCATAACATCAGAACTGAGACATAAATTACATAAGATACGTGTTACTTTTATGAATGAATCTGTATTCAGAAAACAAGCAAGTCCTTACTATTGTACCTGACCTGTAAGCTGCTGCTAGAGCTAAACTGCTAAAGGTTGTGTTCTGGAATTCTTTGTAAACATGGATTAAAATCCTTACTAGATTACAAAGGTGAAGGGATGGGGTATTTTAGTCATATTGGAATAATTCCTTTGAAGTCAACAGAACCATGCTGAGTTACATCACCACTGGATCTGGCCATGACTCTGCCTATGGATGCAAAAAACAAAGTGTGCCACAGCTCGCTTTCTCATCAGGACTGAATTGCACTGCAGGGTTGTGTACAGGTTGTTCCAAAGGGACTCTTTTGCAAAAGCTGTTACTTGGGGGTTTCAGGGTTTATTTTTGCTGTTGCTTTGCTTCATTTTACATTAGCATCCTTACTCATAATTTTACAAAAATTAAAGGTGATATCCTATCCCACTGGTTTTACCTATAGTTTTGCCCTTTTACTCCAACTTTTTAACAATTAAATGGATTTGTAATGAATCATGTGGTTCTTCTCACACAGGATATAACTCACTTAAAGCACTAATTTGACATATCAGTCTAAAATTATCCCTTCACCAGAAGGGAAATCAGATTCCCAAGCTTTATGGGGACTGTCTTGACATTTAGCTGACTCATACTGAAAAAGCTTTTGTCCTGGTTTGTCTCAGTCCCTTGGAAGTCTTCTCACATCCTTTATTTGCACAGCCAGCTTCTGTGATAAATATATCACTCTGAAAAATGGTGTAATGGTTCCTTGGAGGTGATGCATACCTGTTAAAGTATAAAATTATCTTTAATTACTCCAGAAATCGGACTCCTTGGTCTAACATATATAAAGAATTTAATTGAAACACTTACCACAAATCAAAAGACACTTCAAGGAATCATCCAGAGAGACGCTAGAAAAACCCCAAACAATTCAATACCTGCTGAAATGATCAAACGGAATATTGTGTCTGATGACCTTTCACTGCTCTGAACAGAAATGGAACAGTATCAAAAAGAAGAAAATGACGGAAAGAAAACTAGACACCAGAGATGTTCCTAATTTGATTATTTTGACTCTGGCATTAGCCATTGATTGGCATAACAGGCTGTAAAGCAGAACCACTGAGAAATGTGGTCAGTGCTTTGCTGTATACATGGGGAAACAAAGGTGTGTCACCCGTATTTAACTGTTAGCAGCAAAAGGAATAAACCGATCAAGTGCTATATTTCCTGAATAATTAATTATCTGCATGGGTGAGCTATCACCAAGTCATTGGTGATTCTGTTATTGAATTTGCATGGATAAAAGCTCATGTGATAGTTGCTCATAGGAGTATTCCATGATGAATTAGCCATGAGAAAGGACTGTTACATTCTTTTATTTAAGAGCATCTTTATTCTGGTATGATCAAGGGATTACACTGGTAGTAGCAAAGAGATAGGCAAAGTTAATTTCCGTGGTCTGGTCACTTATTTTCAGTGTATTAAGTAATGAATCCAGTTTCTTTCATTTTGGTATTACCTTTTTCCTGAAATCATCAATAGTTGCTATGAATGGGCGTCATCTTTACATTATCTTGATCTTCTTTTGAAACTTGGTAGCTACCACACTAGCACAATATGTTTGTAAATAGTAAGGATCAGTAAGGATAATGCAAAAGAGTGAACCTGTGGAAATCACTAAACAGCTTGGAGGAGTGGGTTCATAAAGTGCTGTCCCACCTGTATTGTGTTTCTGCTTCATTAAACATTATTTTTAAAATGCCATTTAGAACTAAGGCTGACATGCTCAGGACTAGAATATCTTAGCCAATATTGTTGTATAAACTATTTCTCTACTTTCTGAATATTTACACGTTCCTGTTTGTCATTGCTTCTTGGCTGAAGATTACTGCTACCATTACCAGCCAAGCTGATCATATCAGAACTCCTAATCCATGCTGGAGCAATATCAGCCAATTGAACCTAAACTAATGCTTTAAGCATGTCTGAGTCAAGACTTCTCCATAATATAGGCAAAAGCTGGATGCAGAAAAAATAACCTTAAAATTATTTAGGAGTGGTTGGCCAGGCACCATTCTCCTTGTGTAATTCAGGAACCAAACCCAAGTTAATTTCCTTGCTGTAGTGGTGAAAAGTCATGGCTCTGCTTTCTGTGTCCAGCAAGGCAGTTCACATCCCTTTGCTACTGTCTCAACAGTGGTGATGGGAAAGTAGAAAGTAAAGCAAGAACCTGTAGAGGTAGTTTCCAGCTCTCCTCTGCTCTGTCTTCCTCCTCCAAGGGAGCTGGTTAACTTACAGCCTCTCCTGTCTTCCAACTCAGAGCTGATGAAAGGTCAAGTTGGAGTTCAAGCCTCTTGTTTCCTGCCCACTACTTTGCAAGTGATTACTTGGTTTCACCTGCACATCCATGAGAAGAGAATAGTGCTGGAAGGCAAGGGAGGTGAGGAGGCTGGTGTAGGCACGGACTCAGAAGTGTGGCCCTGATAAACTGAAGGACCTCTTTATTTTTACCTTGTCACCAATAATCTGCTGCTCTTGGGGAATATATACGTGGCTTATGCCTAAAGCCAGTCCTGCATCTTGGTAGAGCTACTGGGAATCTGTTCCTATGTCTCTGGTGGGAATTTGTTCTAGATGTGATCTGAAGTGTTTCAGATTTTTTCCTATTTTTATTTTTCCCCTTTGAATATTCCACAGCTCAGCTGGAGTAGCCCAAAGTGTTTCCACAGTGCACATGCAGATCAGCCGTAGAGCACGTGCAGAGCAGTTTTCAGTCTTCCTGCACACCTGGAATCCCCTCCATGTGCACAGCACCAGTGATCCATGTACTCCTGCTGAATGAGCCCTGTTTGTAGGCAGGAGACACCTGTGGAGTAGTTGTGGTGTGTTCTGTGTATGGTAGGCTTGTTGCTCACGTGGCACACAGGTGTGCAGGCCTCTGTCCGGGAAATCCCAGACAGAAGTCTGGGAGACCTAAATAAGGAACAATTCTGCATTCAAGTATGAACACAATTTCTTGCATGTACTTTATGTACTGTTTACCTCAACAAGACTACTCAGTATCTATCCACTCAGTTTCTGCAAAACTTGAATATACCTTTATAAACAAGATTATAAAATAAGCATTAAAAGAAAGGCTTATAAAGTAATCCAGTTTGGTTGATGTTATTCATGGTATGGCTGGGAACAAGTTGTACAGACTTTTTTACCAAGTATTTCTTCTTAAAGTAGTTGTGACATTTGTCACCTTCTGCAGCAAGTTTATTGGAGAAGAATGTCAGTAAGTTAATTAGTTAATAATCCATTGTAACCTGTATATGTCAGTAAACTACAAAGTATTATTTTGTGAAATCAGTGATAGCGTTTAGCTTTAACAAGTGCTGGCATGTTCAAAGGACTTGATGCGAAGTGTTTGATTAAGTAATTATTCATGAATTTATAAATATTGACTAATTATTAAAAATCTGAGGGATGAAGCAGAAATGAAACAGTACTTTTAAAAGTTGCAGGCCTATCTCTATGGTAGGATTAGCATAAAAATGTTCAAATTTTAATATTTTATGTTTATTGTGCTTAATTATTTGCCCTCTGAAAGAAATAGTTAATTAATACATGCAGGAATGGTTTACATCTTTTTTTTTCAAGTAAGCTTCGCTGAAGAGATTCATAATCTTATGCATTTCCAGATCTATTACATAATTCATTTGTAGGGTTCTAAACTATCCACAGAGACTTCAAAGAAAGTCTTATCTGACAGCAAAATTTGCCCAAAGATTATTAGTTCTTAAAATAACTTTTATAATTCCTTTTATGAAAGAGACAGTAAAAATAAAGTAGTAAGTTACACTGACTGTGATTGCTTGAGGAAGTTCCCTAAGCTGTTCTTGATGTAAACATATTCCTGCTTGGTGGGTGGAGAACACAGTGGACTGCAAGGTAGTTGGGGAATAATGCTGTCATGACATTTGCTCTCCTCTACTCTCCTGTATTTTCTTCTTAGCTTAGAAAGGTATATTTTTTGTTGCTGTATGACAACACTTTAAAATGGAGAGCTGATCTTTAGGAAGTTATTTTCCAATAAATAAACCTGAGAATTTTCCACATTGCAATTTTGTGTTTTGCCAAATGACACACCGCAGAGATACGTGGTAAAGTACAAGGATAATTCAGTGTTGTTTCTACTGAGCACTTGGTCCAAAATAAATAGGTGTCTGCTGTATCTGAGGATGATCACAGTGGCCTGTCTACCAAGTGAGGCAATGGGATTAATGGGAGAAAAGTTCATATAACTTTATTATTAAGATATGTAGTGAAATATTTGTACACATGAAGGCTGAACAAAGGTTGTGTGATTAGCCTCAGTAGCTCTATATAAAAGCATTTGACTCATTGTGTTTTTGATGTATTCTGAAATGAGGCAGGTGAATGCTGCAGCTGCCAGCTACCCTCACATGGCTCTTACACAGCCCAGGTGTCATTCCCTTTTCAGTGTGATGGTCTGTGACCTGTGTGCTACTGAAGCTGGGCTGCAATGAGCAGCTCAGCTGGGAGAAGTAACAGGTCAGCAGAGACCCTGAGACCCGCTGGCTTGCCCGAGGTGCAGCTGTACCGCTACCAGAGACCCATCCAGCCTGGAGTGGTGTGGCACCTACTGCCAGCACCGTATGTCAGGTTTGGCGTGGCTCATTGAGTGAACACTTTTCATCTCTTGCCATAACTTCTGCTGCTCCCAGCAAGAAAGAGGGCTGACTATACCTGTCCGATTCTGGCAGTCTTGTATCTGGTCTCTCGTGTTGGAGCTGAGCAGCCGCGCCGTGCAGCGCTTCCCTAGCAGAGCAGTGCTGAGCATGAGGGGCATGCCCTGCCCGAGGGGCTTCCTGAGCCCAGCTGCAGCACTGCAGTACTGACTGCTGCATATGACCATGCACACCAGGAGCCTGGATGGAGGCAGAGCACGTCCACATCTGCCTACAGCTGACCGGGGAGACAAGTCACTGCCTGCAGATGTTGGGGCATGAAAGGGCAGGTGGGGAAGTTACCATTCATGGATTTGGAATATCAGGGAGAGATTCAGACTTGCTCTTTATGGTAGGAAAAGAGCCTGTTCTCTTGATTCCAAGACAATCACTAAGAGAACTTTGGCATCACAGGGCCACATCACAGAATCACAGAATAGTCTGAGTTGGAAGGGACCCAGGAGGATCATCAAGTCCAGCTCTTAAGTAGACGGCCCATACAGGGATTGGATCCACGACCTTGGCATTATTAGCACTGTGCTCTGACCAACTGAGCTAAAAATCATTATCCTTCCTGTTAATTCAAAACAGCAATTGAGAATACCATACCAATTTGAGTATAAATTTAGGATATGAAAACCAATTCATGCGAAATGAGTGAGATTGCCCTTCATTTTTCAAATTCTCTATTGTCAATACTTGCCTGTGAGGTCTTTCTACCAAGCACAGCTTAATCAGGCATGTTGGACAGGCCAGGACAGCCACATGGCACTGTCAGTGCACACCAGTACAGGAGTGTGTGGGCGGTGCTGGAGCTCTGGGACAGCACCAGCACCACACTGGCTCTGAGACACCGTCGGCACCCACACCACACCGGGTTCTGCTGCAGGCAGGCACCAGCACCTCCATAAAACCCTTCCAAGTGCCCATATGTCACTGCAGCTGGCAGACCCTAGGAGTAAACACAGCACTCTTATCTTTTGTTTCCATGCTGAAAAGGTGACAGGTGTTTAATATTTGGAACAGTTTTGTGCTCGGACAGGCAGACCATTCCTCTTGTCTTTGACTGTGCGGGCTAGGTGGGGATGGGAGTGGTACCTCCTCCTGATGTGGAACATGTCTTTCTAGGAATTTGTCAGTGCTTTAATATGGAAAACCACCATTGCTTTAGACTACTGATTTTTTTTTTTTTTGAGGTTATTCTGTGTTTTTGAGAGTTATCTAGGAAGAAATGTACCTTTCCTTTAAAATTTCCAAGAATTTTCCCCTGTGTATCTTCAAAAACTGTAAACTGAACCAGTGAAAAGCAAGAAATACACACTGAGGCTTCTGCTAACATCTGTTTATTCATACAAGAAATCTGTGAACAGCTTGTAATTCTTAGGGTGGCATTTTTAAAGGTTATTTGCCTGTCAAGGTTTCTCAGGTAGAGACTTGAGATGAGCATATTTTCACACTGAAAAAAGCAGTTTATTTTTATACAGCAATTTTATTATTTGTAAATTTCTACATAATGTTTTGTGAAATTTATTTCCCCTAGATAAAAAGTTTGTATCTAAAAAAATTATAATTAAATTCAGCTATTTCTTTGTTCACCTGTCCCTTATTTCTGGGACTAATACATGTTTCTTTGTGAGGAAAGGCATATATTTAAACATAAGTCTTCTTTCTCTCTGGATAATGAATTTAAGAATAGCATTCAAAATTACTGAACTTAGTTCAGACACAATACCCATTTGCTTTATAAAAAAATTACTCTTCCATTAATAGGTTTTCTTCAGAATATTGTGAAATGATTTTTTTACAGCTTTTTAATTCTATACTAGGCTCTGAATTCACAGAGATGCAAACAGGGTAGCTTTCTAAGGAGAAAGAAATTAAATATTTCCTTTTATGAATCCTCTTTCCACACAAATACTGTTGGGTTCTGTGTCTCATCTTATGATCTTAAATTGTATTTTTTTTACTTAGAGCAGAAATTGCGAGACTGAAGGTCCTTTTGCAAGTCTGCTTTTAGCTTCCTGCATAGGGAGTAACAGTGATAGGGAAGAAATAATTTTTCATCCTTACCTTTCGGGGAGAAAAATAGGATTTGACCATGAGCTAGATCTGTTACTGTAGCATCCCATTCAGGTGAAGCTGTGTCTTGAAACCTGTGGCACTGTAGACTGGGCAGAGGCTTCTGTGTCTCCGGTTTAATTCGCCAGGATGTTTGCTGCCATGGCAGCCAGCAGCATTCACTGCAGTAGCACAGAAGAGCCATATATCTGGGAATGCAGGTTGAATACTAAAATGTAAGGAGGCTTGTGCTTCAGTGGTTAATTTTGGCTCTTTATTGAGCTCTGACGTGGAGGCTGTACTTGCAGTTCTGTGTCAGCCCATCTAAAGTGAAGAGCTGTGCACTAGGATCAGTCATGAGCTGGTGAGAGGGAGGGAAAAGCCCGAGACAGTACTCGTGCCTACTTTGGATTTCAGAAGGCAGCAGCTGTAGAAAGAGATGCAGGCCCACCGCTCTGATGAGACTGGTGATTGGATGGAGAGGGGAAAACACAGTTGGCTTTTGGGATTACTTCTGTGCTGGAGCAGAGTGTTTGATCAACTCTCTTCTGCTTGAGAGAAATCTAAGTGAAAATGACTGTAAGTACTGCAGATTAATGTGACAGACGAGAAGTGGCTTAGCAGAGACAGCAGTGTAATTTTAAAGAAGATGACCGTGCCTGTCTAGTCCCTTACAGTACGTAGAGTGCATGTGTGAGCTGTGTTTCACTGTGAGTGCAAGTATGTGCTACCTGGGGTGTGCAGCGTGCGGCGATGCAGGGAGCACCGCCCGGACCTTCCAGGGGAATTGAGCTGCTGTCCGTCTCAGAAATATGAAATCTAACTGAGGTGAAGCCCCAGTCGGAAAGATGCAGCGATCTGCTGAACTGTCAGTGTTTAAAGGCACAGAGGTTAGAAGAGGGTGTGTTCGTCTTCAGAAGCAGAAGTCTCTAACCAATCTCACGCTCATCAGTGAAGGGGAGAAGAGGAGATACTCGTACAGGGAGAACTGGTTTGGAAACGCCTCCAAGTCCAGCCAGAGTTACCAACAGCGGGATGCAGAAGCTGGGTGCAGAGGCTCCCTCTCCAAGGCATTCTCGCAGTCAGTGCACTCTCTCTGCCACTCCAGCCTCACCACACTCCTGATTTCAGGAGATACCACCTGCTAGAAGCAGGACATCCAGGAGGTCAGGAGACTGGCAGACAGGTGAAGGCTTTCAGATTGACAATGAGGAGAGCAAAAAATCAGATGATGAAAATGCATCCTGCACATCCCATTTCCCCAGCAGGACCTGGGCAGAGGAGGAGGAGGAAGGGTGCTTGCGTGAAGGAACTGCACATCTGGATGAAGATGTCATAATAACAATGCTGGGTGACCTAGAACAGGTCCTTTATACTGATATTTTAGGTAAGTTAACTTTGCCTTGACATCAGGAAGGGCAGCAGGAGACCCAAGTGTTAGCACATATCTGCACGGAGCAGATTTTTTATCTTGACAGTGATTTCCCGAGACAGAACTGGGTTTATTTGCAGTAGTGTGCAAAACTAGGGTCTAGCCACTTCTTCTTTGTTTGCTTACTATGGCCTCTTAAGACTGTATGAAATGAAGACAAATGTCTAAATTGCTTTTGATGGGTGCAGGGGCAGCAACAGCCTGTGAATAACAGAGCATAGTTTACTTAGCTTTTTGAAAAATAAGGTGAAATATTGAAGTGCTATTAGTTTATTCTTAAATAATTTTATTTTTATGACATTTTTTCTCATTAATTTGAAATTGATATCTTGAATCTGGGGTTTGGGTGGGACAAAACGTGTCTCGGCATTCCTAGAAACTGTCTCTCCAGTATTTCTGCCCCCTTCCCTAGCCCTCCTGCAGATAATTGCACCCTACATGTGGAATTGTGAGTGCCAGGGTTTCAGCTGAGCTTAAACAGCCAGTTTTGTTATATCTGTGCTTGCCAGTGAGTATTTGAAGTCCACAGCCATAGGTGCTTCAAAGGCTTCTGTGTTACTGGCTTTACTTTTCATCCCTCAGCCCTTTATAAATGTGCTCAAAGTGTTCATTTCCAAAGCTTTATTCTTCAGCCAGTCAAATGGTTGAAGTAGCTGCTTGCTTTTCGAAGGTTATATGCCATGTGTCCAGCCTGGAGCTTCTTGCTGGTAGATATGTTAGCCCTGATTGTGTTTAAACATTAAGGACAAATTTTTTTGCTGTGTAAGTAGTGTAAAAAGCTGTCATCTCAAAACAAGAAAGAAACAAGAATTCTCTTTGATGCATACCTTTTATTATTAGACTGTACCAGTAGGTTAAAAGGGCTTCTCCTAGAAATCAGAGGCTTGCTAGCACAGGAGACTGAGCTGTAACTTGCCTCTGCTCCTCTTAGCTGTTTGTCACTGACAAATCCCTGTTCTCTTGTAAGCCTCAGTTTCCCCACTTGCAGAGTAAAATTAGTACTTTCCTTTCTGAATTGAGTTAGTATCTAATAGTGGACAGTTCTCTGGGGAGATGTTTATTATTTGTAAATCCTTTTATGCAAATCAGACAATTGATGGGATTGTTATTCTCCCATTTGCTTTGGGCTGTCATTACATGTGCAGAAGAACAGAAAATATTATGAACAGTATTACTGAAAGTACAATTATGGGTGAGCTTCAGAAATGCGAATGTAAAAGTCTGACCTAGATATCTAGCGATTTCTGTAAAATGTCTATTTTGATTTCCTGTGAATGTATCTCATACAGTGAAAGAAATCAATCTGTTTTCCAGAAATTTACTGAGGGGATAATAGTTCACTGTTTATAGGCAAAAATTTGGGGACAATCTTTCAGAATATTCATGTTTAACATAAATGATGGAGCTACAAATGATTAGAGCAAATGGCCTTTCTTATAAGAGGAACAGAATTTTGAGGGAAAGTTTCAGGTTACCCTGGTTTTCGTCTTATCCCAGTCTCCACATGTGTGAGACAGGATGGCTTTTTTAAAGTGCACAAACCAGAATCGCTTCAGATAACAAGACAGGAAGCATTTCTGATACGTTAGGTCATGCAAATATGGCCAGACTCTATGATGGCAGTGCACCATATTATAAGAAACAAGGTACCCAGAGAAGTCTGGGATCCCTTTGAACCCAGTCCTGATGCAATAAGCACCATAGTGTCTCCACTAGCAGGCATAGTGTAGCTAGTTTTCAGAAAAATAAGCATATTCATCATCCCTATTGTCCTCTTTACAGAAGGAGGCTTGATGTGAATGGGGAGTCAGTGCTGTCATGAAAACGTAGGATCTTGTACTCAGTGCAGAAAATTTCTTAACTGTCATATTCAACTATTTATACTTTCTGACTTGTTCATCCGTGGTACAGCAGGATTCCAGTGATATGGCCTTTAGAGAATGATGGAAAGAAAAACACCTTTTAAACCACTCCAACAGTTAGTGTGAGAATTTTTTATGTAGTACTATGTAGTATTTTAATAAAATAAAACTTCAGTTTAAACCTTTTTTTTTTAGTAAAAACTGGTGGAAATGTTTTGAAATTACCCTCTATGTCACTGTAAGATCAAAAGAGATTAGATCTCAAACTTTTCACCTCTGTAGGATAGAATACCAATTTTATGGTATAATTTGTCCAAAAGTGAAATATTCTTCACTGTGAAAATATATTTTGGCAGCTTGCCATATATGTACCTTTTTATTTAATGTATTGCAATTATACCTCTGGGCTTTGTTATGCCATTTGCTGTGCAATACATATTAAAAAAGACAGTTGCTGTCATTTTTGCTGCAAGAATTTGCCATGTTAACATACACCAAAAGACAGCTGACAAGGATAAACAAGGAAGGAAAAGGGCAAGGTCACTGTAAAATATGAATTGTATTTAGTTCCTCAAATAAATATAAAGGTAAAGTATTGCTTTGCCTTTAATTCTGCCTGCATAGACCCCAGAATTTGTCTTTCTGTGTAAATAGAAGATTTTCTTATACTGGCAAGCTACTCTTTCACCTCTGGTTCAAGGCAGGGCAGGTGACGTTTCCTGGATCTTCCCAATATAGGTATTATGGCAGGAATATAATGTGCTCCTGGAAGTCAATTTGAATGCATTTGGCAGAGCGGGGAAGGCAAAGGGCAATGACACTGAGGAACTAAGTGCACCACAGACAACTGCCTGGAGGCAGGCATGGACAGTGTGCCTGGAAATTGTCTGAGCTTTAAAAAGGAGTCTCAGTCTAACAGGGCATAAATGTCTTCAGCTTAGCCTGGGCATGAGCCCTTTCGCCTTGCAGGAGTCTTCAGGGTGGTGCAGAAACTTCTGCAAAGAGCTGGTGGGATCCATGGGTGCATTGATTGCCAATGCTTTATCAAACACATCTAGCTTGAAACAGGAACAGTTGTCATTTCAGTGACTGTGAAATTTGCCTCCTGCAAGGTACTAAGTGTAAAAACGTACACAGGTATTTTATTTTATGGAACTAAATATTGTGAACAGACATGGCTTGGGGCGAGGCTTGAGAAGGGAGAGTTTGGCAGCAATGCAGGGCCTGTATCCCCACTTCTTGTTTCCATCCTGCCCAGCTGTTGATCCCACTGTCACTTCCATGGTGCCAACACAGACTTTTATAGACATTAGCATCATTAAAGCACTGAAGAATTTTTTGTGACTGATAAAATAGGCAAATATAATTTTCTGAAGAACTGTTTGGCTGCAGCAAAGAGGACAGAAGACACAACCAGGGCAGAGTAGATGGCAAAACCTCAAACTGGCATTGCTGTGAAAGCTAGCTTGACATTAAGCCACAACAGCAGGGTATGTTGGCATCATTTGCCTATTAAGGAAGAATTAAAGCTTATATGGAATATATATGAAATATATGTATATATACATTTCCGTTTAATGTCAGGAGTTGAGATTTTTCTTAGCAGCTTGCAGGGTGTTTGGGCAATAGGACCTGCCTGCAGAAGGTCTGTGAGGTGTGATGTGAAATTTGTAATTAACAGAGTCAAAAAGAAATTATTTGCACTTCAAGTTCAGCATTTTACGTGTAACTCTAATATTGATGCTTCTTGCCAACCTTCTTACAAGCAACAGATACAGGACACGATCAGAAGTAGAACACTAGCTTTGAACAAATCAGTGATTTTTCTCACAGGATTTCTTTAGAAAGTCTCTTATTGTTCAAAAGTAAAATGGATTAAACTTCCTTAATCTATAAATTTGCTGGAAAACCTGCATTTCTGTTTCTTCATGTATGACTACTGGAGGCTTCTTTGAGGCTTATTATGTTTCTCTTTTGTAACATATCATATATAACTTCTCTCCATTTTTAAATTTATTGTTAATTGTATGAAGTAAACATTGTTCAGGATGTTCCAGGTGAAGTTCTGAAAGCTTCATTATCTGAGATATGAGACTAGCTTTTCACATTGGATCCTGAAGGCTGTTGAAACCTATAATTGTATAAATGATGCATGTGCTTAGAGTGTTCAGATTTGTATCCCAAGAAGCATATTTTATTTTATCACATATGAAGAGCAATGTCCCTCTTCAGGAAAGCATTACAGTCCAGGAAAGATGCTTTATTAAGTGCCTTACTTAAGGAGTACTTTGAAATAGCCTGGATGTTAAGTGAATACCTAAGAGCTGTTCTACGAGTCATCCCCGTTCTTTACAGACACAGATTTACTGTAGCTTTTTTTCCTACTGAGTTATGTAAAATGTCAAGAACTGAAAAGGGACTTTATAATGTATCAAGTGGTCTGGGGCTGCATCATGCCTTGATTGCAGAGGATAAAAATCCCAATGCTCTAAATCAGAGTTTCATTAATGGATTTGGGCCTTAACAGGGATACTTTGGTGGGTTTTTTTACATACCACATGTTATTTATAAGCATATATGTGTTTTATTAATGAAAGAATGAAGTTTAATTTTTTAAAATATTAAAGAGACAGCCCTATTTACAATCATATATGTGCATTCTCAGCTGTGGATACGTGTGTGCACTTTTTTAAACCTTAAATTCACGTGCTAAAGTGAATGCTGGTTTTGCTGTTTTCTTCCAGGGGAAGACCCTGAAACAAGAAGAATGAGAACTGTCAAGAATATAGCAGACCTGAGACAGAATTTGGAAGAAACCATGTCCAGCCTTAGAGGGACCCAGATAAGCCACAGGTATACTGGTTTTTTTGTAGACTACTAAAAATATGGACCATGGGAGAGTGTTACTAGTTGCTGAATGAATGAGACTTGGAAGGGAAAATTAGCTATGATACTAAACTGTCTTAGCAACTTACATGTGACTTTAATATACTATACTGTCAAAATGTCTTATACAATCATTCACAAAGATAATTATTGTTTCATACACGTTTACTTAAAAGCCTATAAAATTTATTTTAGGTAATTTTTGTAAGTAGATGTTGGGGATGAAATCAAACACAAGGAAAAATCTAAATGTAAAAAATAAGTATGTCAGCGATGGGGGAAAGACACACTGGTGTAGTGTTATAGTTTTGAGCTCTCCAGGTGTTGTTTTTCTCCTCTCCTTCCCTTTTCTTCCTGTGCAAGCACCCTTTTATTTTAATCTTGTTACAGATAAACCACCACTTTCTGATTGGTCCCTAGGGTCTCTGCTAATTTTGTAACACACAAAACATGTCTCAAGCATTCCATGCATGTGATTGTTTTCAATCACACTAAATCACACACTCATACGGTGGATTTTCCACTAAAATAGTCTTCCCACAACACCTTCAATCACACGCATAGATTAGCAGAGCCTCTCGGGTCAATATTCTCTTGTTCTAATCTTGGTTAAGATGCCAGGTGTTTGGCACCATTCCCACAAGTAGAGGTTATAGAATCATAGAATCATAGAATCGTAAAATTGTTTAGGTTGGAAAAGACCTATAAGATCACAAAGTCCAACCATTAGCTCAGCACTGACAACTCTATCAATAAACCATGTCCTGAAGTGCCACATCTACAAGTCTTTTAGATACTTCCAGTAATGGTGACTCCACCACTTCCCTGGACAGCCTGTTCCAGTGCTTGACAACCCTATCCATGAAGAAACTTTTCCTCATATCTAATCTAAACCTCCCCTGTCACAACTTCAGGCCATTTCCTCTTGTCCTACAACTTGTTATCTAGGGGAGGAGGCCAAACTCATCTGACTACAACCTCCTTTCAGGTAGTTGTAGAGAGTGATAAGGTCTCCCATGAGCTGCTTTTTCTCCAGGCCAAACAGCCCCCACTCTGTCAGCTACTCCTCATCTGACTTGTGCTCCAGACTTTTCACCAGCTCCATTGCACTTCTCTGGCCATGCTCCAGCACCTCAGTGTCTTTCTGGTACTGAGGAGCCCAGAACTGGACACAGGATTTGAGGTGCGGCCTCACCAGTGCCAGGTACAGGGGGATAACAATTTCCCTGCTCCTGCTGGCCACAATATTTCTGATTCAGGCATTCAGGCCAGGATGCCATTGGCCTTCTTGGCCACCTGGGTGCATGCTGGCTCATGTTCAGCCGCTGTCACCAGCACCCTCAGCCTCTTTTTCTCTGGGCTGCTTTCCAGCCACTCTGCCCCAAGCCTGTAGCACTGCATGGGATTGTTGTAACCCAAGTGTAGGACCCAGCACTTGGCCTTGTTGAACCTCACACAGCTGGCCTCAGCCTATTGATCCAGGCTGTCCAGATCCCTCTGTAGAGCCTTCCTGCCCTCCAGCAGATCAACACTCTTGCCCAACTTTCTGTCATCTGCAAAGTGACTGGGGGGGCACTGAATCCCCTCATTGAGGTCACTCGTAAAGATATTAAACAGGACTGGCCTTGGTACTGAGGGCATATACAGGCACATGCATGAAAGCACATACACACACAGAGAATTTTTAAAAACATATATACTTTCCTCCAGCCTTCACTTCTCTTGATTTCTCAGGAACATAGAAAGCACAGTTCACTGACTTTGCCATTCTGTTTGGCAGCACATTGGAGACAACTTTTGACAGCACTGTGACAACTGAAGTGAATGGAAGAAGCATACCAAGCTTATCCAGCCGATCGACCCCTGTGACTTGGAGGCTGGGGCAGGCCAGTCCTCGGCTGCAGGCAGGAGATGCTCCATCCTTGGGTGCTGGTTATCCTCGCAGCGGTGCAAGTCGCTTCATACACACAGACCCTTCTCGATTCATGTACACCACGCCGCTTCGCCGAGCTGCTGTTTCTCGCCTTGGAAATATCTCACAGATCGACATGAGTGAGAAAGGAAGTGGTGATTTGGACATATCCTCTGAAGCTGACGTTGGTGGCTACATGAGTGATGGAGACATTCTTGGAAAAAGCCTGAGGACTGATGACATTAACAGTGGGTAAGCAACACTTTTTCCGCATTTGTACTAATGCATGATTGGTAGGTTTAAAAGGATTTTTCTAAAAAATTTTGGCACACAAATAGAAGTTGCATTATAGTTGCAATATTTAAATATAGATAAACCGAACCACTAATCTGCCAGTGATACTCTCAGCTGCCTTCAAATTCTGTTCTTCTCCTTTAACATCAAAATGACTTTGCTGTGAACTTTTAGTTCCAATATTACTTACTGGAATTTCTTGGTTTTCTGGGGAACCATCATTTTGCATTGCTTTCCCTGGGATAGGTCTTCCTTTGGTATTCTTATGTTTTGTTTGAGATAGTAGGTATGGCATTGGATGCGCCTGATGAAAAGCAGTTGCTGACAGCCCTGACTTTCTCTGTTTCCACTTCAGATATTGTCTAGCATAGTCTGTGGAATGGGCCTTTATTGCAGGTTTTCAACTGTGCATGTCATTTGAGCAGCAGCAGTATCTTTTCATAAAGACTAGACCAGTTACTCTTATAGTATATCCAGGAGGAAGAATCACAATTTTTATTTTGTTTGCTTAATCAATTGATTGACTTGGAGGTACTGCATTCCCTGTGTTTCAAATTCAATAATTATTACATCAATCTAGGAACACGAGTCACTTCAGCCCTGTGTATGTTAGAACTCATTAAAAAAGAGCAGCCATGTTACAGTTTTACTTATACTTAAATTACTATTCAGTGCTGCTGTTGGCATCTCAAGGCTGCTTGCTGACTGATGCACTGTGTTGAATAGGAGTTCCATAAAGTACCTGGTCATACCACACTGCTCCACTCTGTAATTTTAGAATTCTTCTGTCAATCTAATCTCTTAGCTTGAAGTATAGTTATGACTAGAGAATAGTGGGTGATGAAATTGAGTATGATACATGCCTAAAGGCAAATCTAAGTCTGTGATCGAAGCTCTTTCTAGAGTAGCATCTCATCTCGAGCACCATCCAAAGATAGATCTCTAGAAAAACCATCATTTTAAAGAAAGCATATTTCTATATCTCTCTGGTCTACTGTCTCAGTGATCTGTATATGGAGCACTGCTGACAACATTGTCCACAACACAGCATTAATGACTGTCAAGTAGGATGCCATATTTGTAAGTGCTAGAAAAGAGAAAATGCATATGGAAAATACGATACTTTAATGTCGAAGGACCTCTTATCATTAAGGAAATAGTGATGCTGCCCTTGACAGATGCATGGTTTTATTCAAAATAAAAAAAGGGGAGTCCTTTGCAGTGCCTGATGAGTTGTATTAGTTAGCTTATCACATGAAAAGGTGAATATAGTCATCTTATGTGACTTTTCTTTGCATCTGTAATAAGGATAACTCAATAGATAGTAAGTTGCTCTGTGCTCGGTTAACATTTTTAGGTGCGGTAAATGTTAAAAACAAGTTGATAAGCTCTGAAATTTCAGGATTCACTGAGGCATGTAAAGTCTTATCTCCTCTATGCCTTTTCCATTATCAGTTTAATTAGTTTAAACACTTGGGGACAAGAATGCAGCAGTAATTAGAAATTAGTGCAAAGAAGGCCTGTTGCACTTGTTAAGTCTCTCCTTACTTATACAGGAAAAAAAAATCCGTATAGTCTGGATTGCATTCAAGCCACAGCTAAATTTAATATGCAGTTCTAGAGCTGTGGAATCTACTGGATAATTCAAGGCTAGCTAAATAATCTGTCTAAAAAGTCTGAATTTCATCTTTAATAAAAAGATTAATATAGTATGTAAGTGCGACTGTTAATTTACCTTTGAAAACAAATGTGAAGTTACCTTCTCCAAACTCCAGATACCAAAGTTACAGAAATCCTTTGCCAAGCCTCAGGCCAAATCTTATCCATGCATTAAATGCCTCAGAGTATTTTTGAAAATAATCAAAGAAACCCTTTGTGTTTTAATGTACTTGAGGTTGCCTTCATCCATATTGCCACCCAGGACACGATGCCTTCTCAAACTGGAGCTACCACGCAGGGCTCCACTCCCGCAGCTTTACTCTCAAGGCCTGCACCTGTTCACCCACCCCAAACCACGTGGATGGAGGCAGAGACAGGTGCTCCCAGACTGTTCTATTGGCCCTCAGGTCTCTGTCACAGCTGATTTCAGTTAACTCTGCTCCCAGAAGAAACCACGGGGAGTGGGCCAACAGAACAGCTGGAGTAGCAGCAGTGTGTGTGCCTTGGTTTGTGCCTGGGGTTCTGTGTATGTAGTTACTAAAGTTAAATGTTTGTGTGTTTGGACGCATGCTTGGACTGAAAGGTGGTTTGTATGGCACCATTTCATGGCTCAAGGAGAGCTTGTGTTAAGGATTGAATGGTGAGTAAACTCTGGGAGATCACTTTAGCCATCAACCTAGCGTTGGGACTGCACCTATTTCAGTAAGTCTGTATTTTATTTTGATTAGGTTCAATGAGGTACAGAAATGTCTTTTCTGAATATGTATGCCTCTGTGTTCAGTGCCATACATGTGCATGGGCCTTCACAAATAAATTTATGCTAACTTTGTTGGTACATTAAAGTTATCAAACAATACAAAAGGGAAACAGAAAGAGCAAGAGCTTAAGAGGGAAGACAGTTTAACAAAAGGTCCTTTGGGACAGGTCTTGAGAGTAAGACAGGCTTGTGATGCTGCTTCATTGTAAGTGCCAAAACCTCTCACAGAGACAACCAAACTGTAGGTAGACGTTCCAGAAATTATTGGTGGTGCTTTTAATTCATAAACTTTCAGTGGTTCTTTAGTGAGTAAACAGCACTATATTCACTGTTTCATTCATTAGACATTCATTATAATGTGAAGTGGTGAGAATCAAGTAAAAGAAACGCACATAGAAAAATGTTCTTAAATATCATTGTAAAGTCTTCAGTGGATATCTCTTTCATATCTGAATAATTGCATCCCAACAGGGACTGTGAATTTGGGTTCCTAATTTCTGTTCCCATTTGGATAAATGCTGCTAATTTTACTTATTTTTTTATTTTTTTATTTTTTTACCTGGAGTGATGTTTCTCGTACCTGGTGCTATTTTTTGGCAAAACCACAGTACTTAAAATGTGCTTTTGAAGATACTTGAGGGCTTCAGTCTGAAAATATCTAAGTAAAAGAGGTTGGCTTGTAAGCCATCACAGAGAAAGGGAAACGATCCCAGAAAACAGGCAGATACCCAATCTCCCTGTGCTGGGCACATAAAGTGGGAATATTTAGTATAAGTCTACCATTTAATTATATAACCTGTACCTTAAACATTTGAATTTCACAGACCATTAACTTTAGAGTGAGATACGTTGCCAGATGGCTGCATTTCCCACGGATTGACCACAAATTTATTTTCAGGTACATGACAGATGGAGGACTCAACCTATATACAAGAAGTCTGAACCGAATACCAGACCTCGCTGCCTCTCGAGACGTCATCCAGAGAGGGGTTCATGATGTGACTGTGGATGCTGACAGGTAACAGTGCTTTGCTAAGTAAAAACCTATCTGAGCTCTATAAATATTTTGCATCCTTCATACTTGCTAAAATAGCACATAAGGAATAGGAAGAGAAAGCAAGCTTCTGAGGCTGCGAGTTTTCTGAGCACCCAAAATAGCAAATACCACAATGAGTGCGGAGCAAAAGTAAATTTCTCAGGTGGTAAGGAGACTTAGGAAGAACTTTTATTGAAGATGTAAGAGAAAATATTAAGAAGCCCAGGCCTTAGTTGCAATCTTGGACTTCTGAAATGGGACATGATTTTTACAGGTTGCCTGATCAATTGATGAGCTAAGGGAAAATTCACATGGTCTCTAGACAGCAATCAGCTTGAGTGTGCCTGGTGACATGGTTCAAAACATGCATTTGGATTTGGCTGGAACTAGAACTATAGTCTTGTCCACCTGTTTTGCCCTTTGCAAGTATCAGGAGAAGGCAACACCGGCAAGTAGTGAGAAGTGAGAATTAGGGTTCTATCCCTTTGTCTGTGCAGTGTGAAAAAAGAAACTCCATCCTGCCCTTATATATGGGTGTGAGCACAGAAACATGTTCCCGCTAGTATGTCTGTTTCTTTTCCTCAAGCTTGAAGTAGATTCATATTGGTGGCTTGTATCCACATGTGAGAAATAAAAATTCATAATCCAGCTTTTGCAGAATTTGGAGCTGTCAGCTCTGAGGTTTTGGTCAGACCATGATAGAGATAAGGAACAGCTGTGAAATTTGGCAGTCTGAAATGTTATGGGGTCGATTTGAGTGCCCTTGTTTTAAAATCAAGTTTCTTTTAGGAAAAAAAAATTATTTAATCACAAAGGGAGAAAAGGTTAATGGAGTGGTTCTGGTTTCATAAACCAGCAAATGAGTTGAAGAAGTTCTACAATATTTACCTATGTATGATATCATTTTTACTTTTCACATTTTCTGATGAGAATATGCCTGTGACATAAGTCAGGAGTAGCCTGCATTGGTTAAACAGTGGAAGCAATGCATCAGGATAAAGGACATAGTTTTCATCTGGCAAACCAGTTACTTGAAAAAGAAGGTTGCTTTTGCTGACATCAGAGCATTTGTCGACCTTGCAGAAAAAGTCTATTTTAGATATAAATTCAAATGAACACGGCTAGGTTCTTTGGAATGCAAGCATTGACGTGATGCAAAGACCAGAGAAAGTGTACAGTAGGCGTTTAAGAAAATTATTTGGATAGAACTCAGGCAGTAACAGAAGGAGAAAATGAGAAATGAGATGTGGGCAGGAGGGACTTTTGTGGAGCTCTGTATGTGAGAACAGGAACCTTACGCTCAAAGTGAGAGAGAGGGTGGAAAATTTAGAGGCTGGCGGTCATGTAATTAAAGAATGTCTCTAGTGCCCACATTTTTGTATGTCTCTCTCTTCTTTTTCCCCTGGGAGTGAAGTTATTAGAGCTCTTCCCACCATGCAATATTCACACCCAGGTTTCAAACCACGCAGATTTCCCCTGGGGGAGAAAAAAATAGGTCCAAAATAAGGGATTTTTTACTTTTTCTTAGTATTCCTCAAGTTGTAGATGCCACTCAAACACTGGATGCTTATTTGTGTTAATGTAGATGTTTGTTTGTTCTGTACAGTGTGTGGTACCTACATATTTTGCAGAGTCTATCATCTACAAGTGCAAAGTAGAACTTACTTCAAGTAATGACTGCTTTCCCTTACATAAAGAAAGCAGGCTGGATTCCTGTGTTCTTCTAGACCCTTTGGATGAGGTTTCTTGGAACATACTATGTCAGTATTTAATTAAATTAATTATTCATCATAATGCACAGGCATGAGGTATTTAAATTATGGCTATTCAGACAATTCTGCCATTCCCTGACCTTTCAATACTTTATTTTTACAAATTTAATCATTCTTCGTGGGCATGGGGTGGGAGGTTTTTGTATGTATAAGTGTATGTTATTCCTTGAAAAAGCAGAAGTTTTTTAGGAAGTGTAAAATGTAAATATTTTTTTGAGTTCTGATGATAATAAAGCACGTGCTTACCAAAATTGGTTTCAAAAAGAGCTGTGGTAGAAAAAAAATATTTGTGATAATCTTCAACAATTTATGCCACATTTATGATGTGAAATCAGATAGAAAAAGCAATAGAGATTGCTGAGACTTTGGCAGGGTGAGTTTTGGTCCTTCACAGCAGTGTGGGTACCTAAGATTTCATCTAATCTTGTCTAGCCTTTTACAACTTTTCTTTTCTACTCTGAACAAAAAATAATACGGTTTGTGTCACAGCTTTAAAGTATGCCTTGCCATTGGTGTGATGAACTTCTGTGAAAGAGGATTATTCTCGTCACTGTCATCCCTGTAGATATGTGAAGGACATACACATTTTCTCTGCAGTATTGTTAGCATAAACCTTTTTCATAATTGGCATGATCTGCCCTTGCCATTCTGTTGTAAAGGACTCTGCTGGCATCTCTTTTCAGGCAGAAAATAAATTATATGCTGCAAATATCTGATTTACATTAGCAAGCAGGAGAGGAGTTTGGTATTTTTGTCCATTACTAGAGGCAGCATCTTTTGCTGACAGCAATCCCATGTTCATGAAAACTCAACCTGGGTTTTCTCTGACAACTTGAATTGTGGCTTCTGCCTATATTTTAAAACTTTTTCTCTTTGTGAGCTGGCAGTACAATATTCTTTAGAGATGTGGGCTGATATCTCTAAGGGTAATGCCGTTTCTGGTAAATTCGTACTTTCAGACTGATTCTCATTTCATGGATAATGTAAAAAGACAAGCAGGTCCCCAGTTTGATGACACTCTAAATTGGTCCAGATAGCACCTGCATCTCCACATCTTGCCAAAATGCAAAGGATTGAAGGCTCTCCATGTGAAAACATAGCCTGAGAGAGCTCATCCCGATAGTAACATTAAATTGCTCTTTGAACAACTTCATAAAAAGTTAAATTCATTATTTCAACATAAACCAAGGCTTAAACTTTGCTTGCATACTGCTCTGTAAAGCACATTGGTGCAAAAAGTAATACAGCAAACTTGCTTGTTCTGGGACAGGAATTGTAAAGGCTGAAGGGACACTGGTAGCATCAGATGTCAACAGTTGTTTCATTCTTCTTTTTTTTTTTCCTTTGGACTCCTTTTTTTTTTTTTTAATAAATGCCTATTCCTTCCAATTTACCTTGCTTCAGCTACCATAAGAAATTAATCAGAGAGGAAGATGGATTTTCTGCATCAGGTATAACATGGGATATGGCTAAGAGAGCTCTCAGTGGTATGATATTACATTTCATTTATTGTCCTGTCTACTTCCTCTACACTCTAGCATTTGCCTCCTGGTACTTTTAGAGGAAGTATTTGAGGAACATTCTTGGAGTTCAAAACCTTTTTCAAAGTAAGATGAGCCAAAAAAGATTAGATATGAGCACACAAAATTAATTATGTTCTTCGGAAGAATAAGGTTTATTGCAAAGTAAGTTGTAGTGTTTCCAAACCACCCTGTGATGTTCATGAAAACTGGTAGGGAAGTTTAAAGTAAGCCCTATTAGAAGGGAATATAGCTCCACTGAGTTCAAACATTGTCCTTCCACTCCCTATACCTGCAGAATTTAGTGCAGTGTGTCATAAGCCACAGTTTTCTTCATTTTCATCAGTCATCAGTCAACGTCGGTTGTACAATCACTTTCCCCTCACATCCCTTGAATGCATGGTTCTTTCTTTTTCACCTTTTCTTTGGTTGAAACCCAAAGCTTTAAAGTTTGTGCTGCTTAGTGTGCTTCTACCATGACTCACTTCAGCTCCTTTGCTGTTGCACTGATCTGAGCCCCCGTAATACAGAGTTCTTATGCATCAGGAGTCTTTCACATGCTTCCACCATCTGCCACATGTGCAGAAGATTTGGCAGTTATCTCAGACTAGCTCAGGCTGGCCTGTTTGTTCTCAGCCAAACCGTAATCACCATAATACATTATTAATTATAATAAAATAATTCCAGATTTTGCCTGTAGTTTATTGACTAACATCCTGCATGAATAGCTGTAAGTCTTCTGGTGTTTGTATGAGTAGATGAGCCTTAAGTTGGAGTACTGTGCTTTGGAAAAAGGAACTTTTCCAGAGTTCACATAGGCATTGAACTGGGAGGTCTGTTTCATAGGGTTGGACATATCAGAAAAGGCTGAGATTTCATGAACAGTAGCTTAAAATCCAAATAGAGTACAATGCCTGTTCTCACACTGTACAGTTTTAGAAGCACATTGAAATTTCTGGTGTCATTTGGAATTTACCCCATTGGGATGTTGCTAAATGGAGGGGCATACTTTACATTTTGCCCTTCTAGCCACATGAGTCTGTGTCATGTTTATTTCATCACTGTACTAATACTGTGCTTTCTGCTATATGTCTCTGCAGTTTAGTATTGATGTGACCATTGTTCTTCCAAGTTGCAACTATTACCTGCTCAGTTTGCTGCTTGTGGTTGCAGAGCAGGATTTACTATGGATAAAGGAAATGTATATGCCACAGTACTGAGCTATTCACTGTGTGCACACATTCACCCTCTACCCTTTCCTTTGTCTGCCAATATTTCAGGTCTCGCCAGCACTGGGTACCTGTGTCTATGGCAATAAATACAAATATCCGTCCCATAGATATGAAGTAATAAATAATAAAACATAAAAACAGATATACACCTTCTTCTTGCTGTTTAAGACTTTCTTGGGAAAAACTGAGCTTTGGTATAAAACTGCACTGTGTAGGGAGGCTTCCTGAATCTTTGCATCTGCCTTCACCACTCAGTATGCCTGTGATTGTTACTCTGTTCACAATCTAAAAAAGTCATTGTAGACCTGAAAGTCAGCATGGTTCATATAGTTGTATGATCTGCTATTATTTTCTTGGTTGTGATTTTACAGTGTTATTAAGTTCTTAGGATGTTGAAATAATTTAAAATATCTATATCTCACTGTTTTTGCAGTTACTATTCAACTACCTATAGCAGCCGTAATTGTAGAATCTCTCTTGTGAACCAATTTAAATTTTAAAGGGTTTTTACTATTAGTGTTCTCTTCTACACTTTTAATCTTCTCTAATTTCTTTTCACAGCTGTTGCTGTTAACATTTCCCACCATTTACTTTTTTATTATTCTCAGATGATCCTGCAATTTCATAGTCTCTGGTGTAAATCTTTCCTCATCTTGGCATCTGCTAGGCTATCAAGAAAGTTACTAGTTAGAAGTATCTATTTCAATGTGTATCTCAGCTTTTATTGTTTCTGCAAAGTATGGATGCTAAATTTAAGTACCTAAAGCATAAATATGTGTGTATTCATGCATGAAGGGCCGAAAAATTGTGTCAAAAGGAGTGCTCCTGGTGCTTTGGCTCATTATGTTGTTAAGTATTCAGAATTCTTTGAGGATGAATTCCTTATTTTCAGAAGCATAATGAGAAATAAATTTTTCAGCAATATGATTTTGTACAGCATTATTAATTTAGAAAGAATGTTATTTGAATTAGTATAATTTGTTTGTGGTCATGCTTTCAAAAGTCAGGATTTGGACAACATAAAATAAGCAAAGCAACTGGACTTTGATCTCATTTTGTGAAGTTCACCCTTCCTTACTTGCTTTAAACATCTACTGTAATTGCCCATAGAACCACAAACCAAAACATGGAAACATTTACCAGCTGTGTAGTTTTAGATTCAGATACTATATTAATATCAGTGACATAAACAAACTGCATTGTTAGCATGCTGTCATTAATATGTTAAACTGTCATGATCCTGCAACATCATGTCTGCAGACACATTTTTTTTGCACCCAGCTTACAAAAGAAAATCACACTCAGAAAAGGCAAATGTGAATGGCAGATGTTTACCTTAAAACAAGACCAGGCTGCGAAAGAGAAATTAAGTTTTCTCTTTTTAAAATTTTTATTAAGCATCAGAAAGAGGGACAACTAGTTTTTAATTTAGATTAAAAAGGAATTAATAGAAATAAGTTTTTAAACTTTTGCAGGAATACAAGCCAATTACTTTCTCATGTGATGATAAATGAGCTGAGCATATAGTTTGCTGTAAGTTCATTGAACCAAAGGCTGGCTCTTTACAGATGACACATAAAATATTCTTGTAAATGTACTTTTTAAAAGTGGATGGTGTGGAGCTAGGGATAAATGACATGCAGTTTGTTGACGTTCTTTACTTCTGCTTCTTTCAAACTTTGGTTTAATACTTTAAAATAATTTGAATTGAGGCAGGACTTTATCTTTTATTAACAGATTCCTAATGCTTCACTTCAGGCAAAATGTAGATGGTTTATTTTGATTGCAATCTACTTCTGAAGAGAGTATCAACATATTTAATAAAAGCTTTCCAAGACTTAGCATAGAGTTGCAGCAGCAGCAACATTTTGTTCCACCACTGTACTTCATTGTTACCAGCAAAGACTACTGTACTGCCTCTTTGTGTTAGAACAAAACATGGCTAGCAAGATTTAAATCATTAACCAAAATATCCCAGGCTCAAATATAAAATTAAAGAGCTTGAATCTCCCATGTGATACCTACTTGAGTCCTGAAGACAAGTGTTAAGATCCAATGTTAGGATCCAATCATTATTATTATTAAGGTTCTTTGGAAATTCCTCTGCCCCAATTAAGGTGCAAACGAGACCATATGCCAGTGACAATAATATGGGTTTTATTATATAGTAAATATGACAGAGAGAGAAAGAGAAAAGGAAAGAGAAAGAAATGGAAAATAGGCAGGGGGGAATGAGGCGTGACAGAGACAGAATAAAAGGAATATCACCACTCCGTGGGTCCCACTGGTGCCTCGACGATCTTCTTCAGCAGGTCTTCCTGGTGGTGTCAGTCCCCCCGATCTTCCTCAGCAGGTCTTCTGGTGGTGTCAGTCCCCCCACAAACACAGGATCCCATGGGTTTATATGCTCAGGCTGGGCAGGCATGTCCGGGTATGTCCCCCTGGAGCTGGGGGGGGCCAGTCTCTTACAGCAGACTCAGAGTCACGTGCAGTCCTGTGGGGTAAAGCCTCTCACATGGATGTGCTCTGTGGGGTTGGGGGTTCCACAGCTGGGCCAGTTTGTGTAATCGGAGGATGGATGTTAATTGCCTCTCACCAGAGGCTAAGCCATGCACCCAAAAACCTCCTCCTCCTCTCCCCTCGGCTGGGGGGGGTCTGTGTGAACCTGGCTTCTGTGAGCTGTGCTCTCCCCCCCCACCCCAAATTCAGCTGGGATGGCAGCTGGAGGCTTTGGCCTATTGTGGATGTATACCTTTCCCTTAGCCTGAGGTGATTGAACAATGGATTCCCTTTAATCCAGTCAGCAGTTCGATTTACAGTCCAAAGTTCTTCAGGGAGATTTCTGTGGCTGTAGTTTCTTAAAAACTTTATATCAATGTTTGAGACATAAACTATTTTCAGTCTCTGACAACAAGAAACAAATTAATTTCTTTAATATGTCTTGATTTGTTTGATGGCTGGAGAAAACAAATATGGTCATTTTATTCTCCTGCATGGCTATTTAAAAAAAAAAAATATTGAAATTTGTAATGAAGTAGCTGCAGTTCTAACATTAACAAGCACATGCTATTTTAGACAGAAGCCTCATAAAACTGGTTATGAAAATACAGATTTTGATGACTTATTGGAGATAAAGCAGCTCCTGACTGCTAAGTTGTCTTTTGCTCTAAATTGCCTCAGAGATGCTTCTTGCTTAGTTAAGTCATTTTTTAAAGAACTGTTTTTATAATAGTTGCATTCCAGACTGGGGTAGTTGCATGTGTGTCAAACTAAACATAGGAACTATAAGAACATTCCAATTAACCCTTTCATAGAAAGCAATGAATTTGTAACACTATAAAAATCCTTTGCCATGGATTTATTAGGTATACGTTTACTTAAAATATGGATTTAGCAACTTCAGCAGACCTCTAGAATAATGAGGAGTAGATAAAAACAGAGAGCCCTATCATGATGCACTTTTTATACTCATGAGAGGTTGAATGAAAAAGGGGTTAAAAGAACTGTTCTGACAGCTACTTGCTGCTGTTTCGTACACCTGCTCCTTCTCCTAGTTGGCAGGTGGGAAAAGTAGGTAAGTGAAAGGAAGAATAAATTTAAGTTAAACTAAACATCTAAAGAGCGAGTGTACTTTGCAGCTCAGGCTGTAGGGCTGCTTACAGTGCATAAGAGGAAAATTGGAATGTTTTGACTCTTTCCTTTGCAATGTGCTGCTCTTGGAGCAAGACAGTGCTACTCTGTCCTGGGCCTCTGGGAAAGCAGCAATGTTCAATACATTTTGGACTTGAAATTGTATTGCAAGGTAACTTTATCATTAGTGGTTAAAAATAGCTGGAATCTGGATAAAAACTGGTCACGGGTTATCTATGATCAAATAAAATCAAAAGAAGGATGTATCTAAAGCTGTGCAAGTTAAAAAACATGGGAGCCTTTTATTTTCCTTGAAAAAGAAATAGTTTTTGAACACTGTAAGCTGGCTTAGGGAGAGAGCATGAAGGGAAAGCTGGGAAGAATACCACATGGCTGAAAACCTGCCAGCCAGTGCATAGAATACCCTGTGTTGCAGGCTGCCTGCTGAGGAGCACAACATGTGTAAACCTTTCCTTTTGGGGAAAAAAAAAAAAAATCCCTCCATTTGCTTGTATCAACAATTTACTTATAAATATTAACTATGTCACGTCTGAGTCTTCTTTTGATGGAGAGAGGAAAAGACAAGCCTCCCTCATCAATCTGTCCTCCAAGTACTGTTGTGGAGGCTTCCTGCCCTTCCTGAACCCCTTGTGACAACCTCAGCTCCACAGAGGGAAATGTTTGGTGCAGCAATATGCTAGGAGTTTGTTTTCTTTTGAAGTTACAGCACTAATCTCATCTGTATCTAATTGTTAAAATATTAAATCTTCAAAGATTTCCTTTGTAAACAAAAGATTGTCAAAACAATTTAAGCAGGATCAGATGTGTAAATTTAAAGAGTGGAACCCTCAATGAATTCTACAGAAGGGTTTTTTAAAAGGATGCAATATACTTATAATTCAAACCTGCTTAGTGGAATGAATAATCTAAAATACATTATTTGAAGGAGATCTAAAAAACAGATTTATCTAATTAAATTTACCTTAGTTAATACTTTTCTTCTCTTACCTGTGTGCATTAGCTTTAATTTCTGATGTGCCAAACTTTCCTTTTTATTCCTTTTGAATGCATTATGCTTTAGTATGTTTCATACTGCAGAATAGAATGTAAAATGGCTGCTAACACTATCAACTCCTGTCTGTGTAAATTCATGAAAGCAAAAATCGCTTTACTGCAGCTTAAATACATGTGCAGTGTTGGAAATAATTACATTGCCTTGGGAAGTACAAAAACTGTTAGAACAGGTGTTTGTCATTCCTCAAAGTGTTTTACCTACAAATCTTACTGATATAAGCTAGTGTCTTCTATGTTTAAATACCCAACAATGTTTGGTCAGACACTAAGTATACTCATTTAAAAGTGAAATTAGGGTATTTCAGATGGATAGGATTTCAACCGGTTTCTGGAAAAGAAACTACAGAGTCGGAAAGCACTAAGTTATGTATTGCCTATCTTCTGAGAGTTTGTCAGTCAACAGATTCATACTGATAGCCAGGAGATAAAAGCTGAAAATTTTTTGATTCAAACTAGAAATGCACACACAATTTAATAGCATTGTGAACTTTAGGAACAAGATATGAAGAATAAAGGTACTTCATTTTTTAAAATCCAGCCTAGATATTTCTCTGAGATTTATTTACAGATTTAAATACTAAAGTAGACAAATTTAATAAGTGATCTGCGTCTGGGGTGACTGGAGGACATGTAATGCTTTCTCAGAAGCCAGAGATCAGCAAAGGTGTATAATCTTCATGACTCATGAACCACCATCTGGAGGCCCTTATCTCTATCGAGTGTACTAGGAACATTGCTAGACATCTAGCTTTTGGGTTATATTTAGATGAAACATAACTGTTTCGAAGAATTAAAAAAAAATAAAAGCTGATGTGTTTTTCTTTTAATTTTAAATAAAATAAATTCTAGTAGAGCATTGCAGTAAAGTGACAGCCTGTCACCCAGCGATAGTTCCTGAGTGGAAGGAGTTATCTTTCAAGGGTTTTCAGAATGGTTTTCCTAAAATGGAGTCTTTCTCTGTATGTCAAAGTTATTGAAAGAGAAATCAGCATGGTTTTTTAAGGCTGAAGAATTATTCTTTTTCCTCTTAGAGTTAAAATCATTCCCCTTCATGAAAAGAGTTGACTCAGTGTGCCACTTATGACCCAAATCTTCTGATGCATAGTAAATAACTGAATTTGCTCTATTTTACAAGTCTTTTCCCTTTGTTCAGTACAGAAAGAAATTTATGATCCCTTCTTTTGTACATCTTTCTTTCTTTTTAATCATTTAAATTAATGACACCAATGATACTCTTGAGGAATGGATTAATATCAAGTGGATAAACTCAGTGCAAAATTGTGTAGGAAAAATAATATTCTGTGTATTAAAAATAATTTATGTTGACAAAGATGATTTAGAGCCTTCCAGATAAATTTTGAAACTTAATACCCTAACTAGATTTTCAACAGCTTTCCCTGAACAGCTATTTTCAATAAAATTATCCACATATTTTCTTTTGAAATGTATCTATTGGATTAGAAATGTTGGAAATTTTAAGATGACCGGGCTTGTGTTTATGTGTGTCATTCCAGCAAGCCACTGAGTTGTTGAGTAGTGGTAAGTGAGCCCCAATAACTGTGGATCGATTTCTGCAGTTTTCCAGTGTGGGCAGTGAGAACAGCCTACATCACAGAAAATTTATGATAGATAGTTTATTAATCCTGGATTGCTGCCTTGGTGGTGTTTTGTCAGATTCTTGGACTTACTGTAGCTATTCAGTCCAAGTCAGCACAAAGGCAATAAATACTGAAGGTAGCTGGTCAGCAATGCCACATGTAATTGTGGTCCTCGGTCTGTAGTGGGTTTGACTAATGCTTATTGAGGTAACCATAACTGCTTCCTTGACAAGAGCTCCTTTTCTTTAGCTAGCCATGACTCTGCTGCAAGGGAACTGAATAATGTGGTATTCGCTGTCTTAAAGCTGCAAGGAAATTCTCCTGTTTCTGCTACCGGTTTCTGAAAAACCACTTCTTGTATTTGAGTAGCAGTTTTGTGGGTTTTGTTCCTGGTATTTCAGTTGCATTTTGCAAGGAGAACTTGGGGAAAAAAGCCAAAGATAAATCCTGAGACTAATCCAACTTAAGTATCTCACACCTGGTTTTATAGGATTTTCATTTGAAAACCTGAGCCTGGTTATCAAGAAATAATTACCATCTAAAAAGGAAAAATAGGAAGATTTAGGCAAAATACATAAGAATCTTTTGATTAAAAGTATGAGGACTGTAAGAAACCTAATGATTTCAGGATGGCTTACATTATGGAGGTTGAAAAGCTATAAATAAGAATAGATTTTCAGAGGACAGTGTTAAATCTTTACATGTTTACTATTCATCTTTTAGGCAAACAGAAATGCTCCTGAGTGAACTTTAAACAATTGAATCTTCCCCAGTTAATTGTCTTCTGTTTTACCTTTGAATGTTTTTCCAAAATGTTGTTTGCAAAAGTGTGCTATAATACAGAAATTATGCGGAACATGTTGTCAGGTCTTTCTGAATGTCACATGATTAGATTCAAGAGCTGGATGCTTAAACTGTAGATTTAGCAAATTACGTTCTCTTTTCATTTGACTCTGGAAAATTTCCTAAAGAGAAATTTGTGGATTAATGTACATGTTGTAGAAAGCCGTATCTCTTTAAGGAAACTCAGGCATGAATGTTACTCTTCTTTCTTGTATTTTTCTATTTCTGATAGGAAAATAACCCCCATTTTGTTGAACAACTATGATTTTAGAAGTTGTGGAACAGTCTGATGAGAATATTGTGGGTCTCTAATATATTTAAACAGCCTAACTTTTGCTATATGCATTTTACTGCTCAGTCCCAGTGAAAAGATGAAACAGCTCCTACGTTTCCTCTCCAGAGCATACCCTACATGCAATACTATTATTTGCCATTCAGAGCTTCCCAAAAAAGATTTTCTTAGCACACTCTAAATATTCTTTACAGTTTTCCAAAATGATTTAGTACTTTCCTGAGCAGTTCTTCAAGATGAGTATGTGTTAAAAGGGCAGTCAGAAAGTGACCTGCTGGCTGGGCTGAAGTGGGAGCAGGAAGCTTCCAGAGAGACAGCAGGGAAGGGACTTCATCATGAAGAAGATGCAAACTGTGTTACTAATTACGTATCAAAGTAGAATTATCATACATCTCCTAACACCTCAATGTCTCCTAAAGAGACTGCTGGAACTGTGCGTAAAAGGTATCAAAAGGGTACTGAGGAGACTGCTGTTCTCAACAGAGTTCGTACCATGACAAGCACAGTGTGCGTGCCTGTGTAGCTGCCCTTCTGCTCTGGTTAGTATGCCAGCAAAATTAGACTTGCAATATCATCATTCAACTCAACTGAGATATTCTCAAGTTATTTTATAGGCTATTGACTCAAAAAAAAAAGGCAAGTATTTCTTTTGTGTCTGGCTTTAGCATGGATGCTTTGACTTTTCTTAGAGAAACATGATTGGCCTTTTGTTGCAGAGGATGTTGGCCAGGTGCAGAGAGAGCCCTAAGCATGCCTGAAATGCTGCTGGCAGCTCAGAGGGGTGTAAGAGCTCAGCAGAGGTGGTGTGGTTCCCTGAGCTTCATCCCTCAGCACTTGCCAGTTGTTACGTATAGCCAAATGATTGCTGAAAAACCCTTTGTGATGCTCTCAATTATAAAAAACATTTCATTAATTGCCAGTTATCCCCAGATTGTGGAAATCCAGATGTGGCCTGGAGGCATGAATATATTCTGTGTGCAGTTGGGATGGAACAGGGAATTTAACCTGCAGTAGTTGAGAATGTAAAACTCAAATAAAGTACGTGAGGAAACCTGTATTAAGTCTGGATAAATCGATGCTTATTGTGTCAGGAATGGAAAGACATTCATCATAATAGTACTCACAGTAATATCCTATAGTGGCAAAAAACTTACTGATAGTTTTTTCTTTGTGCTACAGTTTCAAAGTTCTTTGATACATATTTAGCTGCCAGTTTGTAATAAAGGCTGTGTGTCAGTTCCTTCAGGACTTCGTGCAAGCCCTAAGAATCAGCCAGCTTCATACTCTAATCAGAGTAAGATCTCATGAAGCTAATATCAGAAGCTCTATAAAAATGTATGGCAGCAGCAGTTTTTAAGAAAAAATACATAATTGAATGTGTGACATGTAGCAAGTTGCAGTCTTTATACATCAATTCGCTTTAATGCTCAGGTTGCTTTAATTTTTCCATTAGTTAAACAAGGGAAAGACTTTTTCAGTTTCCCGGTATATTTTCATTTTTGTGTTGTTAATTGACTTATTTTTGGCAGAGAAAAAGTAATTTGTGGGACAAGAACATATAGAATCATTAATGCATTTCCTGAAAGCTAGTATTACATTGATGTTTTTCTGTGAAGCTCTTCCATCTGCTATTTTTCTGTAAATTCCAAGTGAAACCTTAGAAATGTTTTTTAAAACTGGCCACTGGTAAAGCAAGGATTTCTTAAGAACAAACTTTTGCCAGAATTTAAATTTTTTCTTGTTGGAGATGGATTTTTTAAAATAAGTAACTACCTCAGTTATTTCTGAGTCACCACTAATTTAAAGTTATACCCCCTTTCTTAATGGGTTTTTCTTCGTAGTGCTAGTTCTTTTCCTCTGATGTTTTTATAAAAGCCTTCTGTATTCCCATTTGGGTAGCATTACTTCACGATGCTTCTTCTCTGGCGTTATCTCTTGCCTGCAAGGCTTGTCTGAAGCCGTGTTACTAACTGGTTTCCTCCCCATTTTTCTTTTACAAGAAAGGACTTCTTTGACCTTCGAACTTTTAACTCACTTGGGTCATTTCTTTTTTCTTGCATTTTTCTTTTGAAGCAGTATTGAATTCCATTACACCTCCTGGGGTGTCTTATAAGTTTGACCAGCTTTCCTGTATTCCAGTAGTTGTGTTCTTTGATTTTGGGGGCGGGTTTTCACATTTCCAGCTAGTTTCATTCTTATACTCAACATCTGTTGGTTTGGTTTGCTTGTTTGTTTGACCAAAGAAAAATATACCAAGCTCTTTCCTCTAGTTGCACCTTTCTAGGATAGACTATAATTCAAAATAGATTCTGATTCTCCTTTTTAATATGTATGTGATTCTATTTGTTATTCAGCAATTAGCTGTAGGCCTTTCCATAGTGATGCCCTCTTCTGAATGTATTGCCGCAGTGTTTTTGGTGGTGAGATTGTAGCCACTGATGGTTCCATTTATGAAATTTTACTAATTTTTTCTGCCCCTTTCTGTCTCTTCCATAAATATGAGAACCTACTTTTGCTGTCCAGTTACATTTATGAAGATAATTGCCGTTCCTTTTCCAGATTGGTTTTGTGGTCTCGTATTTTTTTCCAGTGTACCAATTTTCAATAGCTCTGTCTTTTTCTAGCTTATCTTTCAATCTTTTCTGATATCTCAGTAAACTTGATTGATAAACACTGGCTGGACTTCAGGGGAGAGAAACAGTCACGAATGAGAAAAAACTGCAAAAGGCTGTTGTCAGTATTCAATTTAGAAAAAAGTCTTTTACATACTGCTGCTGATGTGGAACATTCAAAGAATTATTTCAGCTTTGCAAAGTGGGTGGTAACAAACATGACAGCCAAAAAGTCTGGAGTGTGAGAGGAGGACGAAGTTTCCGAACATGGCAGAGGCTTAATTAATTGCAACAGGCTTTAAATGTTTTTGCTGTCTGCAGCTATATTTTTATTTCATCTGTCACCTGCTAGTGTGCTCTCCAATTTGAATGTTACATCTATTAATGTAGGAAGTGGGGAAAGTATCTCATTGTAATGGGGAGCTTTTAAATTGAGGGGTTTTTCCACCTATACAGTGAAGCTATGTGTGGTCACCTTCCATCTGTGTCAGTGACTGACCTCTGAACCTTAGTAGTCTAACTGGAGTAATTAATAGGCTAAAAGAGATGTGCTATGTTGCTGCTATGTCCTCCTTAAGATTTGTAGCTGATAAAGGGGTTTTTTAATTTGTTTTGGTTTGGGCTTGTGGTCGTTATTTTTGTGTGTGTTCACAGACAAGCAGTAGCCCTGCTATTTTTTGTCTTTTCTGGCTTTAACTCAAGATGACATTTGTGGGAGATGAGAGAGCTTCAGGATGCTGGGGTGAGATCCTGGGCGATTTGCTGCCATTTGGCAGTGATTAACTAAAGCATCTTGCCTTATTTCTCTGACTGTGACCCTGGTGCATTTACTGCTATAAACACAGATAGCCAGAGGTCCCATTTCCTTCTCAGCAAAAGTTTGTTGTGCCATAGACTTTGTCATTCAAGTTCTAAGCCTAAGAGTTATTTAATTTTTAATATGAAACATCGTTAAGTGCCAACTAAGTTGTGGAAGCAATCAGCCATTTTGGATGCATCTTGCCACTTGTATAATTTAAATGCAAAGACTGCTTTGCTTTCTCAGACAAAATAGCATATGTTTTGTAGAATTTTTGGAAAAGATGAACATGCTCTGGGTTCCAGCCAGACTCTTTGTATTATGTGCAGGTGCTTTGGGGCTTTAATAATTAGAGGATCTAATAAAAGAATCAGAGGATAAGGCAGGAAAATTACTACAACGCGGGTTCTCTTTGCCATTACAAAAACCAATCTTTCCAGTTTCACCTAATACAAAATTGGAAACTTACAGCTGTCATTGAGCCCATACTTACAGCAAACACATAAGAGAATTGATGAAATCATTAGATCATTATTAAGTATCCTCTATTTCAAGCTGCCTGGATTTAATTGCTTTATCCTGAAAAATAAACACCAAAATCCCAAACCAAATTGTAAGCTCGAATGGAACAGGCAAGCAGGGCAAAGGTCTGATGTTCCTGGCTTAATACTATGTCACTTATTGTTTTTAAATTGTCATAGAACAGTAAATTTACATGGAGTGTTTCTTTTTCCCTAGACTGAAGAAATGAGTATGCTTTTTGTAGCAGGCAACTTTTCAGAATGCAGAATTGGACTTTTTTCTTTACCATGTCCACCCCTAAGCCACACAAGATTTGAACAAACTCCAAGTGTTGCTTTTCTGTTCTGCAGAAAACCCATCACTGTGAATCAGCAGTCAGCACATTATATTTATATCAGTATATCTATGCCTACGTGTGTCCTGCCTGCAGGTGCTCACCCACGTGGCGTGAGCGTGTACTGGTGGTACACACCCACAAGTCAGTGTCTCTCTCTGCGTGTGTACAGTGAAGGGATCAGGTTCCTAGTGGAGGAAGAAATGGTGTTCACAAGCTGCACTGCCTCTCCATGCTGTCACCATCTGTGCTGGCTCTTTGCCTAAAGCTAGTTGACTTTGAATATCACCCTGAAAATGGATGGGTGTTAAAAAATAAGAGGTTGTGACCTTAAGTGGTTAGCAATGATACAGCATGATAAGTTTTTAGCTGTAGAAGGATAAAGTATAAGGTTTGTATTAGGAAGGTAACAGATAAGTAATGACACTAGGAGCCAAGGAAGAGAAAAAGGCAGTGAAAATTTTCTCCTAGTGATTATAGATATGTTCTCCAAGTGATTACAGATAGAGTAAAATTATTCATCAAAGAATTTTGCCAAGATGCATTAGGTTCCAGAAGCTGTTTTGGCTCCTACGGTCCGATGAACTAGATAATTAAAAATTTACTCTGACAGTGTCATTTGGATCTGCTAATTATTTACCAATTTTTGCTTGACAGCATAGTGCTGTATATTAGACCTAATTTACATTGTCTCTTACTGTATATTTCAGAAGTAGAAATGAGCAAGAAGCACATGCTGATATTTTCCTTTTGTTACAATTACAAAGGAAGGAAATATTCTATTATTGCTCTGCCATCACCAGTCTTAGGAAGTATCCAGTATTTAATATTTAATATTTTTGTCTTTTTGTACAAACATTCACTGATACCCAGACATACCAGTGCTGAGTATTTCCCTTATTTTGAAGTTAGTGAAATAGAAGAAAATGAGCTATTTTTGTCTTAAAAATTGAAGCACTAAGTCTGCTAATTTTTTAGATTTTCTATCAATGCTTCTAATCTTCCAGAGTTAAGTTTTCAGAAGTCACATAACCATTTTTCCTCAAAAGCATCCATGTGCTTTATTTCTGCCCTGGAAGAATGTATTCTTTCTATTAACTCTGGTAGATCTGCCCTTTACACCTTTACTTCTCATGTTATTGATTAGGCAAATAACTTCTGTCTGACTTCTTCATCTGCTTCTTTGCTCAGTTTTGCATGTGGTCACTACTGATGCTTCTATGCTTATGCTGGCTGTTTTCTCATCCTGTCATGTGCTAAATACTATGGAAATTATAAATATTCTGGGGCAAAGATTTTAGTTGCATGTTGCTCCAGTGTGCAGGGAACATATTCAACAAAAATATTTGCGTATTATTTCTGGAGGATACCGTAATACATCGTATGGTAACCATTAGTAAAAATCATCCAAAACACCCCCTACAAAATTAGCTTTACAGCCATTATTCAGATTCAGTCAAAAACATCACCTAATGTTATTCCTTAATGATTCAGTCATGCTGGGCATTGTTCTTTTTCAGCAGAATTCTTCCTTGAAATGGCATGCCTAAAATAGATGGAATATAACTGTTCATGAAAAGATTAATTGAGAGTATTTTGTACTGTGATAGTGGGGCTGTGAAATTAGAGATTTGCATTGGAAAGCCCCTTTGTTTCACCATATAGTCTAATTCAGCACTGTTGCTAAATAATTGTATTTGGCTGTTCTCGCTTGAATATTCTATTTCCCATAGTAAAAATTTCATGTTATGCCCAGAGCATTTCGATAAATTGACTCTTGTCACTGATCTGGGTTTTTCTATAGGTTTTCTGAAATGTTGTAACATATAATACTAAAATAAAAATTAGCAGTTAATACTAGAAGGCAAGAAATTGAAAGGAATATCCGTGAGAGAGCTATCAGAAAAGAAGTCAGAGCATAAAAGGCAAAAAAGCAAAGCAAAATAATATTAGAGCCAGAAGTCAATAATATAAAGATCATGATGAAATTAAAAAAAGTAATAGATTTCATAATCTTACTAATAGTGAATTAGAAAAGAGGCTTTTATCGGATAGTAACGTTTGTGTCCACTATGATTTTCTGCAAGGCAGTGGTTGATTATAAAGGTACAATTCGCACTTAGTAACAATGACAGAGAGAAATGTCCCCTGATAACTGTATAATCTGATGTATCTGGAAAATTGGAATCCTTGCATTTTGAAAGGAAAAGCAGGGAAACAGTTTAAAGTGATGCTCGGTGAATTCTCGAAGGCAGAAAGTCAGTTTGTGTTAATTTGAGAAAATAAATGCAGAACCACACAATGGGAATACACGACCCAAAGGGAATGAAGAAGTCATTGTTTAGTAATCCTGATGCTTTATGCAGTAAATTCAAGTGTATATTATTTACATAATCCTCACATGTGAAGAAGGCTGTGCTATATTTGACAAACAGCCACGATGTGATGAAAGAGAAAATGCCAAGCATATTGCTGCTTTCTGTAGTGCTACTCCCTTGCATTTGCTTTAGATTTTTGGAAAAAGCTATTTTATAAAGCTTTCAATACTCCCTCTCACTGATAGTTGATTTCTGCTATAAAATAACAGAGGCCTCCCAGACCTGCTACATGAGAACTCAGAAAGAGCTCATTATCTAATCAAGGAGAGGAATCTTCTGATTCACTTTGTAACGTTACGTAACTGTGTGCAGACTGTAGGTGGTCTACCTATTAAATGCTAACCCCCAGAGCAAGTTGTAATAAATATTTTGCTAGACAAAATGGTAAACCAAAATGAGATTTAGCAGTTTCAGAACTCTTTTTAGCACTTAAACCATGAAGAAACGGGAGAATTACGGTATTTCATGGTGATTGTTGTCATTGGTGATGATTTTAATAATCATTGCACTGTTAATATATCACTAAATTAATTGAAATAGTAATAGAATAATGAAAATATGTTCTCTATAGTAGCAGAAAAAATTATTAAGGAAGCACTCATCCATCAAATATCTGAATATCAAATTAAATTAGAGCAATTCACAGTAAACTGATTAGAAAACAGTGAGAATAAAGTTAGGTAAAATAATTCAACCTAGATCAAAATAAGATAATTTTTCCAGAATGCTGTTTCCAGTTTCCATTTTTCTGCAGGCAATTTCTTGAAAATAACTGCAGCCAGTTCTTTAAAATCTTTCCTTTTAATCAATATTTTTTACAGCAGTTGAGATTAGGCTGTTCATTGTAGTGACAACAATGTCGATGAACTCATTTGGCTTTAATGATTTGATTCTGGCAGCAGCTACTAATTTTGCTTACCACGATACCTAAGGTTTTTGTATGAAGGTTAAAGATAGAAGAGGTTCCTGGGATGGCTGATGGGGTGGATTAGTGCTGCTGAGCCCTGCAGGAAAAGGTCACCACTGCGGTACACAAAGGAGGGTTGTCACTGGGGGAGGTGAAGTCACAACTAGCTCACAAAGAGAGCTTTGGGTTTGGGTAGATTAGCCATTGGCAGGGATAAGTAGAATATGGTTGTTCTCTTCTGCTTATCTTTGCTTTTGCCTATCAACACTGCTTCTAATCTTCACTGCCAGACAGCCATCATGTCAATGAGACTGTCAGCTGTTCTTCCTTCTCTCTCCTCCCAGTATTATTTATTTGTGTCATTTCCAAATAGAACATCGTGAGCCAGCACAGCACTACTGGGTGAGCAAGGGGAAATAAAAGACCTTTTTCTACTGGCAGAGGTTTTTAAGCTACGGAAAGTTCCTCTTGGGTTATAATTTATTTTTGAAGTCGCATACAGTATTCTGCTCTTATCTGTGTCCCACTGAGAATTCATGTTCAGTCCTAATAACTTCTGTGTCCCATTTACAGTAAGGGAGTAACTGAAGATCTCATTTCTTAGGACTTTACATGATTAGTCGTTGGGGTGTAGATTCTCGACAGATTCATAGGACTGTGTAGCATGTCATGGCCTTAGGAGACAATTTCTCAGTTGCACAAGGTAATCTTGACTATGAAATATGGCTTGATAGGAAAACGATGGCTCAGCGTTTCACCCTGAGATGTCACACCATTTCAAAGGCTTATCTTTCACAGTGCTGCATGTTTCGAACTTACTAGGCTGTACATTGAAGCCTACACACCCCGTAAGAATATTATACGTAAATGGCAACGCATGAGAAAGCGGCAGTTTGCAAAATGATGCCTGAATTATAAGAAATAAGAAGTGATTGCCAGCTTTTGATTTGCATTTAATGGTACCAAGCTGCAGTGGAATGAAGGCTGCTATCTGAAGTTGGTGAACTGATGGTCTAGTCTCACTTAAGAGGACTAATTTTTTTCGGTACTGGATTTCTCCATCTGGGAGGCAGAAGATTTTTTTCTTACACCAGCTCTGTGCTATGCTCTCCCATCAGTCATTCAGAATGTTCAGATTTTGAGGTTTTTTACTGACCCTGTATACTCCAGTTATACTGCAGTATGTTGCAACGTAAAAGTTAATTTTCTTATTGTTAGAGGAGCAATTGCAAATCACAATAGATGTTCCTTCCCAGTCCCAAAAAGTAAACTTCAGTGTGGAGAGTAATCTGTTAACAGACACGTGTCACAAACTTCCACCGATTTTAACGATATTGCAGAGGGAAGACATAGTCTTGAAAATACTATTTAGTGTTTCTACTTGTCGGTTGTCACCCAGTCTCTCTGCAAGAAGCACCTAGGACATGTCACAAAAGGCAGAGGAAACCCTATGGCTAGTTTGAAGAGCTGTAAGCCAGTCAACTTAGGTTTGGAACATGAATATTCATCAGATGTTATACCCTAAAATAATCATGAAACACAACATTTCTTTGGGAAAAGCTGTCAAGTTTGATGTACCATGCATTCAGAACTTGACTAAGAAATTATTAACTTTCAAATGGAAGGGTCTTTTCAAGCAGCATTAAACAGGGCACTTTAGCAGTTTCTCATTAAATTTTCTTCAGTATTTGTAAAGTTCGTTGATTTCAGACAAATAAAAAGCATCAGTGTATAAAAGATGAAGACTTAGTACCCAGGAGCAAACCAACTCCTCCTCCTTCAAACTTTAAAAGTAAAAAGAGGCTAAGAAATTAATTCAGATAATTTAAAGTGGCAAATTAATCCGTCTCATATTTAATAATAGAGTAGTAGAGTAGGAGTAATAGAAAGAAAGTAATACAAGACCTTTCTGCTTTCCCTGCTCAGATGCATTATTTGATATAATTTTAGGCAGATTGTCTCTCAACCAGAAGGGTTGCAATAGCTGGGGAAATCAGGCCGTTCGATGGTGTCCTTAACTACTTAAGTGTCACAATTTTAGACATCTGTGGTTGAGAATTTTGATCTCTACCCAAATCCTGTGTGTCATAAAGAAAGATTATGTTACATAATATCAAGAAACTTGTATTTTGAATCACTCAGAAGTAAGTGCTGAAAATCCTCTACGTTGCAGTTTAATAACAACGGCAATCTCCATTCTCTAAGGAAAGTCTTAGGAAAATGCTAATCCTAGGGGAAGGATATTTACGGATCATTTATACCTGAGAACATAAAGGGCTTTTATCTTTACTCTAATATTAAAAATGTATATTTGCATTATCCTTATGAATTTCTAATTCATTCGAAAAGGCTAGCTAGGATCAGGTATTTAATTACGCACTGTTTTATGAAAAATGTTTCCTTCTTTTCCGTAGTTTTTTTAAAAAATTTGTCAACTTGGTTTATATCTCAGCTTGTTTCATTTCTTCTCCTAGAGGCTTCTGCTTTTATGGGTATTTCAAGTAAGGAATTTTAAAAGAAATTACTTTCAGCAATCAAACTATAAATAAAATAGTGAAAATTTCCTTCAGGAAAATTCTATTAAAAGTTTTTATACCATAAATAACAAGCAAACAAAAAGCCAAAAAATTGTTAGAAAAGCCTCACCTGAAGAATTTTATAAGACAAAAGGCAAATAAACAGAGAATCGAGTATCAGTAGATGTCAGAAATTTTTTTGTTAACAAGTATCTTGACTTCTGCTGGCAGACTATTTTGATAGTGGAAAAGAATAAAGATAAAATGAGATGGACTCACATGCTGCCCAGTCTGTGGGAGAGCCCTTAATAGCTTGTTTATTTTTCAATGATGCCCACTCCAGCATTCCCAAGTGTAAGCCATCACACTTGAAAGATTTGAGAATGACTAGAGGCCTGAACCAGCAACGTGCCATGTTCAACTCTGCCAAATGCTTTTAATAGCATTGTAGCAGCAAAATAATGGGGGCTGAGCACCTTGTCAATCCTAGGAGACTCCTAAGCTTTGCTGTGTTGCAGACAGACCATGCGTGACTCATACCCGTATTTTAATAGGAGGAAGAAGGAGTAAATTTACAATTTTTTCAAAGAAAAACTTGAATAAATGGATGGAAATCCAGTGGAGTCTTCCTGTTTGCCATAAGAAGTAATCCTGAGATGTTTTCTGTAATTATCTGTAACAATCAGATTCTCTTTGCTGTGTGGGAGCACCTGCCGAGAGCTGGTCATGCCACGGACAAGTCTGTTTGCAGACAACTGGAACTGGCTTCGAGCTTGAACTTTGATTTGGGACTCTTGTTTTCACTCTTCACCAGCATTAATTACAGTGACATTTTGGCTTGATGCCTAGATTTCTGTAGAATGAATCTGAGGCCAAAAGCAAGTGTGTGCCTAAGCCCGTACATGTGTCAGATGCCCCAGCAGGGAAAGAGAAGTAATACCAGGGAGGGGAAGGCTACGCACAGAGCTTCACTCCTGAACATTGAGTACCCTGTAGCCAGTTGGCTTTTCAACAGTGTGTATATATTGTCTCTAGCATCCAGTTTTCATACGGTTATTAAAAGTGAACCTTTAACCTATTTACCTATCACACTTACAAGAATCATCTGTATTTAAGTGTCTCATAATCAGAACATTGAATACAAGATTAAATTCACATGAATTTCTCTTAGATGCAATGGCAATGTTAGAGGTGTCAATTGAAAATCAGAGATTTGAATGAAGGATAAGAGAGCAAGCATCTTTATTAAAGCAGTGAGTTAGCAAAAAGTGAAGCAAGGTGAGAGGTCCTGACTGTTTTCACTGGTGTTCTCATCCTTTGGAAAAATCCACAAAAAGTAGCAAGGCAATTGAAGAATTGCCTCTGTGATACTGCTGCTCCTTTGCCTTTGCAGAGACCAAAGCAATATAGTCAAGAAAAGGGAGTGGAATTTTTTGCAGGATTTTCTTCTGCACTACAGCAAAAGAAAATTGTAGTCAGCATTCCTTTTTCTAGCAATTTAATACTGAAACAAATGTTGCTTCTCTCGTAGTTGGTCCTATCTGTTACATTTTAGCTCAATAATTTTAGTTGTTACCCAGTATAAGATAGGTACCCCTTTGCTCAAATTTTAGTTCTTCAAAACCATTTTAGGCCATTTTGTGTTTTGTATTCATGCCAGTTATTCTGTATTTTTCCAAAATTGAAATTTTGGGGGGGATTACATATGGAAATGGAGTCTTTTTATAAGGAATAAAGCTAGGTGTTACAAGCATTGATTATTTGTAGAAGAGCTATGATATCAGTAGTAGTACATATTGAATGTGCTGGGGATTTTAAGAGGTAAGTTTACACTAGAGTTTTCAGCCTGCCATAACCTCTTCTCACTACTGCAATACCCTCTGCCCTTTAATTTCCGCTGCTTCTGATAATTTTATGTAGTCTGTCAGAGAGCAAAAATTATCTGAATTTTAGGTTAAATGGTAGAGAACAGGGCAATTTCGGATGAAAAGTTAGTAAATAAAGTACTTGACTAATGTGAAGACATCATACTTTCTCTGCTGGAATTGCATGGGAGGATTTTTGCTGGAGGCTCTGTGCTGCTGTCTGTAGTGCCCTTTGTCCGGCTGTTTGTGTCTCGGGTAGAGACGATGCAGCAATTCAATATTCCAAACTCTACTCCCTGCCAGTGTCTAGATCTCTGACCTTTGTAGGTGACATTCACCCTTTTCTCATGCAGGGTTTGAGCTTGGTGTCCCTCTCTGCTGCAATTCATCATATTTCCATGATCTCTTGCTGTCTGGTCTTTTGTTGCCTTTCTTGCATCCTAATTCTTTCTGCAACATTGCAGATGAGGATTTTAATTCTCAGTTCTCCTAGCAGGTGGTAAAGAGGATTCTAGTCTTTTCTGTTCTCTTTCTAGCAGAACTACAGGCTTCATGCCTATCCTTTATGGTATGGTTTGTTTTGTTTTGTTTTTTATATAGAAAAGCTGAACTGAAAGAACAGTGAGCATGCATTCTTTCTTTTTCTTTTCTCGATGATTTTAGATCCACTTCCACACTTTGACAGCTCACCTGGGATTGGTTTTTTTTGGGCTGTAATAATAAATATTGAACTTACTCTTTATATTACTAAAGTTAATTAAAAATTCACACAGTTGCAAGGATGACTTGCACTTAAAATGTGTCTTGCTTGTAAGCCCAATGGAATCATCATTATTTTGGAGAGCCCTTTAAACTGGCTATGAGATGAGGTGTCCCATGCAGCAAAGTGAGCTGCCTGGAGAGAGCCTGCCCCTGGTGCCCAGCAGGGTGCAGTGGGACTGACAGAGCCTTTACTGACTTAATAGACAGTAAAGGCCCATCAAGTGCCCAAATCCCCTCCCCTACGGTCTCTGTCTGCTGCTACCATTCCTCAAGCTCATCTCCATGGCCATGGTGGGCTGGGGAGGACCAACCAGAGGACTTTTGACACTGTCATTCACCACTTCTTTGGTCCTATCATAAAATTCTTTTTCTGCCCCTTGGTGTTGACCTCAGTGCTCTTCCCAATCTTCCAGATTCCATGAGAAACAGCCAGAACTGAATTCCTTCCATTTTTGATAGATTTTGATATGTTAGGGGAGTAAATCCACTCGGGCAATTATTTTTGTGTCTACAGGGAGATCAGGCATTATTTTTCTCCTGCTGAAAATGCTTACAGGCAGAAATGTGTCCCCTTTTTAAAACCTGCCATTCACACCACACTGACAAGCTGTCTCAAAAGCATCTTGAGTCCATGACCATTTTTCTCTTTCAGTCAATCTGGCAATAATAGTAATTTCAGTACTTTCATCCCCTGGAAAGGGAGAACTCATGGTGAGATACATTAGTGCTGCCACCTTTTCAGCCGACAGGGGTTCCTTTAATGTGCTATTTCTCTGAAATTTGAGCTAAAAATAGCCAAGGGAATTATTCTGTTATCCAGAAGAAGGGCCGCAACTTTCTAAAGGGTTTGGGTTCTTCATTTTTTGAAGAAAATTGTTTACAAAACAGAAGGTTAGCAATGCCTCCAAGAAATATCTGTCATTGTACTAGGAAGAATACCAAAATATTTAGTATGCATAAAAATTGGTTATTGTTTTTGATTGTGTATCTTTAGAGATTTGACCAAAATATATAATTTCTTTTTAAAGGAATTTTTCATATTTTGGTTCTGGTTTTGCATTAAATTTTGAGAGTTTTTTTTTCAGTTTGTTACAAGAGAAATTCAAATATGTTTCATTTAGGAAAAAAAATTATCTTTTTAAATTTTGGTTTCCGTTTTATGTTATCCTTTATTATTTTATGATATATACGTTTTTTCATGTGACTTATATATGCTATCATATTTCATTGAAAATTCTTCAATTTAGTAAAAGGTATTTTTGTTCAATGTTAAATCATTTCCACAATGATTTGAAATATCAAATAAAGTAAATTGAACAATCTGAAAACTAAGATACAGAAAGAACATTTGTAGTGTCCTATTATACCTGTTTTCTCAGTGCACGAAAGTTATTTCTGATTTTAATATGACTAAGTATAGATTGACTGAAATTTGAAAATTAGTTCCTAAGCTATTCCATTTTTTGAGAAAATCATTATTTTTTAATTTTGCAAGATATTTCATTTTCTATTAAAAAATAGTGTATTGTCAACTATATTTTATTTGAAAATTTCCACCTAATTTTATATCCACACAGCTCCATGATAGTTTACCATTTTATAGTCCAGAAACCTGAGCAGTTTATCTGGCTTATAACTTATTCCTAAATCCCTGCCTTCTCCAGACTCTTAAAAATTGGATAAGGATTAGGTTAAAACCTCAAGTAATAGTTCCATAAATGAGCTCCTACCCTCATTGGCAAGATGATAAACACATGGCACAGGGACTTTTTAAGAGTTTATGAGACCAACAAGGATTGGGTACTACTGGCATATGGAATAAGAAATACATTTGAAAACTTCTGCTGATAGAGTCAATGACAGCTGTGATCTCTGAGCACAATTAAATTACTATTACTGTCAATGATTGCTGTTAACAACCATGTGAAAAGCAGTCATGTAACATAAGGTGCAAATGAATAGCATTTAGATTTGCTGCAAAAGCCTGGCACAAGTCAGGATTAAAGATAACATTAAACCCTTCAAACAGAATTTATCTTAAACTAAGCAGTGTCAATAGTGTAAATTCCAAGATAGCCCTTTAACGCAGAGCAAGAAAATCTTGAACATCTGAGATATTGAAAAAAATATCAAATATCAAATAAATGCTTGCATGGCTAAACCTCTGTAAATAAGTTAGGTTCTGAAATCTGTGTTTTCTAAACTCAGCACTCTGGCCTTCATGGGCAAAAAGGCTAGAGGGCATTAAAATCAGAAAATCTCCAAATCTCAAACCTGAATAAAAATATTCTGTGCACCCATTATTAAAAAGAGAATAAATGTACACCTGAACTGCATTAAGCTTTTGGTTTTGCTAATTTAGAAGCAGTCTGATTTTATGTATAGAATCATGAATGTCTCATATATTTAATTCATATTGCACATTTCCTCTCAGAAATACTTCTGCTTTGCCTCTGTCTTCATATGGCTGTGTATTTGCTTGAGAGTTAAGAAATACAATTTTTTGACCTTTATGTTTTCTGCAAAGTTTTATTAGAATCAGCTGGTAGTTTTTTCCAGGCAGCAGTGATGAGCAAGACCCTGAAGGCCAGATGCACAGGGAGCATGACCATTAAAGCCTTTGTTCCTTACTGATGCTGAAAATCAGGTCACGCAGATGCAGGAGAAAGTCCCTTCCTACTTTCTGTAACCTGGGTCATTACTCAGCAGAACTGGGGAAAGAAGCAAGAGGTGTGAGATACAATCCTGGCAAACAAAACCGAGAAAAGAAGGACCCTTGTGCTTAACTTGTCCTTTGCCAGACTGGTTGTTGTTGTGAGGCTGACTGCAAGCAAGTAATCCTATTAGGCTTCAGGAAATAGGCTTACCTTGTTATCTGAAAATATTTGGGTGGATCAAGCTCTCAAAGAGATTCAAGGGGGAAGGTTTTTATTAAGAAGCTCTTTAGGCCTTGAGCTAGCACCTTTCCCCATAGTCACAACTTATTGCTAAACTCAACAAGCCAGCACCTCCTCTTGAGACCTCCAGGGAAAAAATACTTTGCATGAGGCCATGCATGAGCCTCCCAGATTAAACTCATCTTACACTTTTAGAGGCACTGTTTTTCCAACAGTGCTCATGTGTTCAAGGATGCATCCTGCAGCCAGAATGCTCTTCCCGCTCCTTGGGTGGCAGTGCAAGGCTGCCAGCTCTGGGGCCATGCTATGCCACGTTATGGTAAAAAGGTTATTAGGGAGTGCTGCAATGAGGTGGCAGGGATAGGAGGTGTCCAACTCAGCATTGTTACTGTCAGCCTACAATTGTAAAGGATGATTAAAAAAAAAACCCAGTGAAATTACAAATTAAATATAAGAATTTTGGTTTAGTCTCTGTCTGCCACATCTTCCCATTCTAAGCAAATGACAGTGTGGGGTAACAAATACTCTTCACAAGCCAAAACCACTCCAAACCTTGCTGTACTGCAGCAGCAAAGCTGTATAAAACTGCTGGATTTAAGACTTGCTATCATGGAGATTTATAGGATGAGTATCATGACCAGAATGAAGAGAGATTTACTTATCATTCTGCTAACATAGTTATGTACACTGTTTTTTTCAGATTGAGTTTAATCAGGTGCAGACAGGAAAAATAAATCCCTGCTTCTGCTCATAAGCAAAAACAAGACAGGTAGTCCTAGCAACAAAGATGCTTAAACGTGAGAGACTGTACGCAGCAGAGGAGGTTACCAGTAAATCAGGACTTTGACATTGGGCAAATAATTACTAGGAATAGTTCTCCTCTGAACGATTATCTGGAGGATCTGTTTGGTTTCTTAATATGCTGTAGAGGCAAGGTTGAGTGAAGAGGTTTGATATTTCAACACCTCCTTCCCATCTGAAGCAGCTGACTGACAGTTTGTGAAGGTGAATGACAAGTTCTGCTTATCTCAGGTTGTTTAAGGGGCTGGTTTCAGTATGATTTTTCTTTGACTATAAATGCAGATGCCATGAGGTACTTCTGTATGTTTGGGGCATCTCATTTATCTTTTCAATTTTGGGGATGGGAATTGGCCATATACAAAGTGAAGAATGAAATTTTTACTTCATAAAGTGATGAGGTAAGAAGTAGTAGGGCTTTATATTGCTTTTTATCTTTTGGAGAACTGCATGGGCAGTTTGTATTTTGTTTATTTATGTCCATTCAACTGATGTTAATTGACTTGTTTGAATCTGCATTTGAAAAATTTAAACATCTCTTGCATCCAGAAAACTTAACAAACAGCAGCAGGAAGATAATTCCATCAAAAGATTTTCTCCCTTCGTTTGTTATGATATTGTCAACAGCTCTTGATGGGATTACTTCTTTACATCTTGCTTCAGCCCATATATTACTAGTTTCCAAAAGTTTTGTTCAAAATATAATTCAAAATGGATGCTGTTTATCTGCCTCGTGTAAAAATAAAAAAACCCAACCCTGTAGATTCCAGAAATAAAATATCTTCCTAGTTGGATATTTATTGTTTTATTCAAGTAACACTTGCCTAAATTTCATTGTGCAAAATTCCTTCTTCTGATTGTTTATACATTCTGTTAGGAATTTAGAGCTAGATAATGACTTTCTGCTGTCCCTATCATGTCAGATTAAGTGTTGTATTCAGAAATAAGTGGAAACCAGAAGGGGTTCTGGCAAAGACTTATTCAGATCCTGTGGTGTGGATATGCAGGTTCTGCAAGGTACGTATAATTATCTCAAGGAATGTAAATGATGTAAATCATTTTTTTTCCCTGCTGGCTCTAAAACCAAATTATTTCTTAAGGCACTTATTAAATGCTTGGAAGAATATGGAAATTAACTGACCTTGCAAAAATGCATTTTTCTTTAATTGTGCTCTTGGGCTAGCTGTATTTTCTGTAGCGGGATATAATTTTCTAATTGGATCTTCTCACAAAATAAATTTCTAACATGAAGTAAAAAATCCTTGCAAAGTGACACTGCAGGAAAGCAGGTGCATAAATGCATTCCTATTCTTTTTAACCCTAAACAATTTTCCTTCGAATATGCTGAGTGCATCCATTTTGAAATGTACATGGCATGATTTTCTACCTGTGACCTTAAAGTAATTCAGGACTACAGCTTTGGCAGTCACCTTATTTCGGTATGACAGGTAATGCATTGCACTTGCTGAGGAAAAAGTGTGAGTCCAACTGGCTATGTTTTCATTTAGCTATGAGCATAGAATAGCTATAGGGAAATTTATGGCTCCTGCAAGTTTCTAGTTTGATTCAAGGCCTGGGCTTTGGCTCTCACAGTCTGTGGAATAAAGGAAAGTATTGATTTTTACAAACTCCGTGCCCTCTTGAATCTGTCTGTGAAGGGTCAGTGTAGCTGTTTCACGAATAATGAGCAGCTGAGATCACAGTAGAAGATTTAAAAAGGATTAATTCATGTTGAATTGAACTTTGAAGGAGAAATTTTGCCAGCTGATATATTGGCATGTTAGTGAGGAGTTGCTTTAAGTAAAACTGTCCAATTATTTTCTTATCTTTTCCTCTTAATGAGCTAAGAGATCATTTCTGTTCTCAAAAGTCAATTATGGAAGTAGCTATAAAATCTTTATATTCAGCTGAATCCTGCTTTACTCTCCTGAAACATGACCTGAAATATGGGTGTCAGAGAAGAGAGTTCATGGCAGCAGCCCAGAATGCATGTTAATATTCACTTCACTGGTGTGCTGTAGAGAAGCAATGACTACCTCCATGGAGTGTGTCGTGGAGGCTGATTTTTGCATTTTGTTCCCAGTTTTATGGATTTTGTGTGTGTAGAAGTAGCTTAAACACTATCTTCCACTTCCAGGGCTTAATTTGTGTGAGTAAAGTAGAGGTGTAAACTTTCTACTGTGGGCATATAGTTTAAGTCCTTTACTTTGCTGTTGTCTCTCCAGTCTTTCCTGCTTACCCTTTGGATGTACCTGCCTTTGTCTGTTGACTACCTAGGGGATTAAATGCCACCCCTTTATTTCCTAACTCACATTTAATGCAGATGCCTTGCACATCACTGGTACAAATTGTCTTACACCCCAGGTAGCTGTTCACCTCACAGGCACCTAAATCTAGGGATTTTGTATTTTCAGAACACTGTAATTTAAATAAGTATCCAGTGTAATTGAGGATGTGCCAGTCCTATCCACTGCAGCAGACTACTGTACTAGCATCTTATTTGGCAAATGTGGAAGTGTGCTATACTAATCAAAGAAATTCCTGGTGTTTCTCATATGTTTATCATTTCTATGAAAAACTGTGTAGTGACATCCAGAGGCTCTAAGAAAGGGACAGGGAGGCCTGCATTTCTATGGATTCATTGACATAAGACAATGAACTGTGTGCAGGCAAAGAAAGGGGTAACACCTTACTGCTCACCATTGATCCGCTCTTAGTATGGATTTGTAAATCCTCAAACATTCAGAAGTTTATGGTTAGCTCTGAATGTTACTCTTGTGTCATGATCTCAGTTGTCTTACTTGTCCTTTAAGACCATTCCCCCCAGCAGGAGAAATACACTTGGGCACTACCTTGCATGTACCTGCCATGGCAGTGAAGGATTTAGAAGTGTTTAAAAGCCCTTCACAATCTGAAAGCTCAAAGTTGCTATAAAAGGCGAGTAAAGGCTGTTTTGCTAAATGTGTTCAGATTCCTTGAATCACAAATCCATACAAAAGTCCCTGGGGGTAGGTATGTGAATTCCACTGGCACTAGCAAGAATGTGACTAAGGATTTCTCATTCCTAATCAAGTACATATGTCTACTGCCGTGGTCTAAAGCTCTTCATGTGCAGCACAAAGCATGTGACAAATACAGTGCTATTTTCATTCAGTTACAAACCTCCCCAGAGAGAACAGTTATTGTGATTAAATGAATACTTTAAGAGGAAAGATTTTGGTTTTGTTTTCTAGAGCTGTATCTTTGAAAGCTGTAGCTCCTGCTTCTGCTTGCGAAAGTGGATAGTGAACCAAAGAAAACAATGCCAGCAACTTGTCAAACTGTGCAAGGGCTGGATATGTTGAGGGAACCATAATTTTCTGGCGTTCTTGATAGCACATTGGTTGGAGTCTTGCTGTGTCTGATGATCTTCTCGTGAAAAGCTTTTTTATTTGGATACTTAGGCACTTTGGCTGGAGGTGGTCTCAAAAATTAACGAAATATGCCAATGTTGAAACAAATTCCAGGCATCAACCCAGCTTATCAGTATGGTGAACTTCAATAAACTGGCAAGTTTAAGGGCTTGTAGGAAAGTGCTGAAAGTAGAAACAGGAAGGGTGGATGGAACAATGATCGTGTGTAAGTGCTCTGTCATGTCTTGTCTGTAACTAGACTGCTTTGATTTTCTGAAACAAGTTCTTCAAAAGGAGAATATCTTAGGTATCCATGGAGCTAATACAGATTTTTAATACCACTTCCTCTTGTCACATACCTTCAGGATTCATTGCTCTCCTGATCCAGTGCATTTTTCCTTTCACACATCATGCGATAATCTAGAAAAATGTGTTGCATATTTTCTGCAGGTCCTCATTATGTAGGCCACAGTCAAATTGCATCTTTGCCTTAAAGCTCTAATGCTTGCCTGCCTGATGTGTGAAATAATATCTTATTTTGTATAAAAAATTCCTCATTTGGTTCATATACCTCAGTGTGTGAACTCAAAAAAAAACCTCAGACACTTGTGGAAAGCAAATGAAAAGGTTTCATGAGCACAGCTGAGTGCAATTTATCTTTCCATTTGAGGGAATACTTGTTGGAATGTGTTTGTAACCTTTGTTCAACTCTACGTACTGATGTTAAGCACCATGTGTTTTGACTTCAGACACCTTGCTGTTTCCAGAACACTATTTGGTAGGGAGGTCAATGAGAGGATTATTATGAGGACATCTTTTCAGTAGTAGCACACGCTAATGACAGTGAGACAAAGAGTGATAGTGGAGAATAACCAACTGTATAGATAGCAAGTCGTGGATTTCTCAACTCTATGGAGTATTTTATATGGTCAAGGAATTGAAACTTTGCTTGAAGCGTTTGGAGCAATTTGTAAAGCACTGAGATGTGTACAATATTCATAGCCACCTTTGCCAATTAGTGACAATGTGGAAGTCTTCTCCAGCAGAAGTGTTATTTCTTGCTTCAAAATGTGCAAGAATTGTTCAGATTTGAAAGATGCAGGCTAGAATTAGGAGATGAGCTTTAGCTAGTACAAGTAATCTCATTGGCATAATCAGTACATCAAAGGAAAACACAGACCTAAGAAGAAAGAATATTGGCAAAGTTACTGTGAAGAGTCTGGGCAAAGTCAGAGGGCATGCAGTGTGTTTTTGGATGAAAGCTGTAATACAGTGGCCATCATTTTAACCATTTGTGCATGTATTGTCTCCGTTTTACAGATGTAAAGCTGAGCTACAGCAGTAGTAAGGCCAAAAAACAGGTTCTGGGTTTTGGCATGCAATTTGAGTTGATAGCAACATAAATTTTAAGGTATCCCTGCAGCAAAATGTAGGTTCAAACACATATTTCCAAGCATTACATTTTGCAAGTCAAATGCAAACCATTGAAGTAAATTAGAAGCTCTTTATTGGTGTCCGATTTATTTTTAAATGTTGTTTAAAGCAGCCACCTTGCAAATTGCAGTGAGTCTGGTACACCAGAAGCTTCCATCATGCTTCATATAGTCCCTTTTGTAACAGAACTTTCAACTTCTTTGAAAGGAGACATAAGGCATCTTTCCTTAATGCAAAATTCAGATTCGCCCCTAAAGCAGACTTCCTACAAGCACTAAATTAATTAAGCATTTCTAGAGAAAAGATAATTTGGGTTGTGTTATCAAAAACTGTGGTGTTATATGCATTCACAATGAGAGCAGTGACTACTGGGCTGTTCATCTGTTCTGTGTTTGCCAATTTGAACACAGACAAAGCAGAATGAGCTGAGCTGCTAAAAATAAAAATCTGTCAGGTACATGCAAGCAGTGATTTTGATGACAATTATGAATTATCCAGATCTCTTTTTTAAAGAAGATTTATCTTAGAAATAGCAAAATTCATATCCTTAATGAGAAGATTATGGCTTGCTGAATATAAAGGTTCTTCTCCAGATCCTCTTGGGATCCAGCGGTTTCTCAAAGAAAAGTTGCCAGAACTTGTCAAAACAAGGCACTTTTCTCTTAGCCTCAGTCTCCCAGATAGCTGAACACCATTTGCTGACATTTTCTTTTAAAGAAATCAGCCTAAGTCTGACATCAAGATAAAATAGAGAAGCCATTTTTTTCAACATTATAAGTAGCTAAATTCTGATTTTTAAAAGCAAAGTAGTGTTAGGCATTAACGAGTAGCAATACTAACCTGACCTGTTATAGGCTCTGTAAAATGTGTGAAAAACAGAAAAGTAAATGAAAGATAAAATGAAAATGAAAGATTAATCTTAGCCAGTATATTAAAATATGAATGGATATTGTTTTGATGAAGGGTAGGAGGAAAAAGAACTAAACTTAGAGACTTTGCTGCAGACTCCCAAGAATGGTTTTCAATCTCAAAGTGATGCACAATAATTTTATCAGATATTTTTGTCATGCATTTGCAGGTTTAAAGGATACATTAATATGAATCATCAAGATTTTTTTTTCCAAATTATAAATAAGGCATATTCATTATCAAAAATGTACTTTCTTTTCTGATAGCATTTCTACTATCTAGATTTGGGGGAAGAGGTCTATAAAAGTAGAAACAATAAGTATTGAAATATAAAAATTTAGCTGCATGAGCAAGTTAAAACAATTCTGGATAATACATTAAAATAAGTAAAAACAACAATCTTCATTGCCAGAAGGGTAGCTGATATGGTCTGTTCTGCTGGAGTTTTTGGGTTTTACCATGTCTTTTCAAAAGACTGGTACAAAACATTGTGTCAAGTCAGAATCAGTTTCTCCAATAGTTCTTAGAATACGCCAGAGAGAAAGCGGGTTCCGATATTCCTGGTTTTTACAGGCATACTGAATATTGTCAGAAATTTTGGTGTATAGAACCCCCAAATTTATAAAACATCTCGAGCACCTATCATAAGAGGAAAAAAAAAATCCAGGCAAATCCAGTGATGACTCTGAAAGGTCAGTAGTGGAAGTGTCAGCATAATCTTCTATACAGCTTACAAGATGGCCGTGAGTGTTCCCCGAACCCACTAACAATCCACTGGTGAGTGAGGTGTTATGAGTGCCAAACGCCATAGAGAAGCCCTAACAGAAAGGAAACATGGTCATAGTAGGTTTTGCCTGAAAACTTCGGCTGTAGAGAGCATAGTCACATTTTGTGAATCAGCTGAACTATTCCAGAATTTAGAAAATGTGAATTTTCTCTACAGAGAAAAAGGACCACAAAATGAAGTATGAAAAATTAAAATAGAATGGAATAACAAAGAGATGTGGGGAAACAGGATGAAATTTGGTCCTCAGGATCTTAGGTAGACTCAGAAAACTGACAGTCAAATATTATTTGACATGAATGTCATACATTAAACTCTCATGTTGCTTCTGGAAGTGTCTAATATAAGACATTTTGGATCTGGTTTATGATAATTTCTTTTCTTTTTTAAAAAGCAGCTTTTAATGAGGTAATATAGTATTTTCTACGACCTAATCACATTTAATATTAGTTATGTTTTTATCTATCCTTCAGGTTCTCAGTCTTAACACTGTATAAAGGTATATTCCCATATGGTACACAGCATTTTAATAATGGCTTTTTTAGCATCAGTGAAATTTTGCATCACATTAGGCAGTGAAAAACACAGAAAACCTAAATGACTAGTGTTTCAGAGATGGTTCTTAGATGAATGTGGACAGCCTACAGTGTATGATATTATAATTTATTATTAAATCACTCATGTGTTTATCACCTGGAAATGTAGCAGAAGACATATTTATTTGTAGTCATTGTACTCAGTGGTGGAAAGTGCAGCACTATAATAAACTCTTGCCCTCTGAAATATGTTTATCTTGTCACTGAGCTGGCTTACTAATATGATTTTCTACCTTTTGCAAAGGGAAGGTTATGCTTGCTGCAGTTGCTATGATACAAGGCTAGTGCACTGGACTTTCTGGTGCATCAGCACACGTTCTGTTCCATGCAGTTCCCTGTCACTGCTGCTATCTCCCAGAACTCCAAATGTAAAATAAGGATTCACAGATATTTTTCTTGTTTGCTCTGAATGACTAGTAGCAATAGTACTGAGCTTTAATTCAACTAGGGGATTGAATTTCATTTATTTTCCTAAAAAGCATCTGTAGCATGAGGCTACAGCAAAACAAGGATAAAATGCACTCTCTGGTGTTTTGCACTTTATCAGCACGTGTAAACACCTAGCTTTGTCTTTCTAGAGGTTATATATCTAGCAGAGGCTTTACCAACCCTCTCTTCTCTAAGAGAGGAAAAGACAAAAAGAGGCACCTTCAATGCATAGTTTATCCCACAAGTCTGAGACATTTTAAGCCAGGATTAATTACCTCCTGGAGGAGGCTGCTTTAAATACTGGTTAGAGAGGACAACTAGATAACTTAAATGAGATACTTAACTTTTATATACCTAAAATTATAGGAGATGAATCCCATTGAAAGTGATAAGATTAATTTTATTTCAAACTTTTGGCCGGCGAATAATCCAAAACAAGATGAACAGGTGGAGATGTAGCAAAACTGGGAATATAATGCTGTATATGGCACTAAAATAAAAGTCAAAATGTAATGCCATAGAGAAGCAATTCTGTAGAGAAACCTTTGAGAAACACAGATCAACCTCCCTTCCGTGCAAAAGCAAGGCTTTTGTGAGAGTTGGTAATGGCGTTTCTGTAAGAGCAGCCTTTCTCTCATTTGCATCCTTTGCCTCAATCTCCCAAAGCAAAACAGCTGACAGACTGTGTTTCTTCAGAGATGTATAACGTGTTCTCTGTCAGCTCCAGTGACTGTATTCTCAGGGATTCCTATTTTGATGATATTGGACCAGCTAGACAGAGACGGAAGACAAGAAAATTAAACTTTTGAAAATACTGGGTTCTTGCTGACAGTGGATTAGGCTGCAGAAAAGATACTTTTTTTATTTTTCTGTAGCCTGGCAATTCATCAGGTGTTCTCCAAGATACTAGTAATAATAATGGCTAGCAATATCAGGTAGGTTTAATGAATTTCCCTTCCGCTGTACTGAATGTGATTGCAATTAAGCATGAAACAAACTGTTTTAATGACTTACACTTAGACCTGATGTTAATTTTTTAAGGACACCTGCATCTCTCATTAATTGAACAAGCAACTCTTTGACTGTGAGTGAATAATTATTTTAAAAGTCTGAAGAATAATATTCATTGTACCTTAGGAAATATTACTGAAAAGTTTCTGGTAAATTGCTTGAAAAATAAGTAATCGCATCTATTGATTTTGAGATGCTTTCTGCCTATTGAGACACAGTATGTAAAGTAGATGTGCTCCTTTCTCTGCAGCTGGGATGACAGCAGCTCAGTTAGCAGTGGCCTCAGTGACACTCTTGACAACCTCAGCACAGATGATTTGAATACCACCTCATCTGTCAGCTCTTATTCCAACATAACAGCCTCTTCAAGGAAGAACACTCATGCCCAGGTGAGTAGCTTCTCATTGCCATTTGTTGCAACACCCCCCAAGCATACAGGATAACAAAAGAAAAAGTTTGGTATCAGTGCCTCTAAACAAATTAAATATTCATATTTTACGAAATCCTCTATTACACCTGAATGCAAGAAGCCATAAACTCCACTGACCCAACCTTGGGCTGTGAGCTGACATCCCAAATGCCCTGCTTCCAGGGCGCATATAACTTCTGAAGGTCCTGGCTGGCAAGACCCAGCTCTGCCCACCCTGGGGGAGCCCCTACTGTTCCCAGACCCTGCTGCACCCTAACACAAAACAAATGCAATATGATTGGATTTGTGATAGGTGAATTTCTACTCACTTCAGCTCATTTGGAGTACCTTTTCCGACAGATAACACAGTATAAGATAACATATTTTTCGCCTTTTTTGATCTGAAACATATTAGGGAAGAAATATACAGGCTGTACTGTCCCTTCAGATGGCAGAGATTCTCTTCTCCCCGCTTAGGTCCAGGGATGAAAGTGTCAATGCAAGCTGACAATGCATAGTGTCCAAATAGCGTTCTAAATAGCATACAGCCACAAATGATATACATAATACATGTATGTGTATGTGTCTGTGTATGTAAAGCTCTTGTGCCAGGTATCCAAGCATTTCTTCCCAGCTCCCCTTTAAAGTTGCAAGTGATAGAATAGTCAGTACAGAATCCTTGCAGGACTTGGTTCCCTCCAAAAAACAAATAAAACCAGAAAAGTTTGTCTCAATAGGAAAGTATTCTCTGCTGTGTCATCTCCTGTTTATAAGCAGGGAACTTCGAGACTGAACACTCAGCATAGGGGAAGAGTGGCTGCCTCCAGTGATTTGATGTCAAGTATTCAGGACGCAAGACTGACACTTCTGATTCCATTTAGACTCCTGCAGGCAGCCAGTGTCTGCAATTCAGAGGTCTGTTTTGTAGATGTACATTGCAGCAGACTCTGTGAGCAGAAGAAAAACACGTATTTGTCATTTCCCACAGACAACTGGGAAATATAGTTACTTTTGGAATGAAAGTTACTTTAATCTCCAACAGGACAGATATCAGACCAATACTGTACTCATGCAAAGGTAGTCACTCAAATGCCAACATTCTTCAGCCCTTACCATTGCCTTTCCCACTCCATCAGAGATCAGCCTCTTCCCTTTCACATCAACAGTGATAGCCAGCTAGTTCTGGCTTACTTGTTCCACTGAATAACCATCATGATTGGGAAGTCTCAAGCTGACTATATAAGTCTTAGATTATTTAAATTCTCTCTAATTCTTTTTTTTTTTCATTTGGATGACCTCATGTTTAGCTGCTCTATAAGCCTCTGTTTTATTTTCAAATTGTTCAGTGATAGACAGAGATGCAGTGCATGTTCAAATTTTAATTTCATCCCAGAGTTTCTTTATATTATGAAGACTAGGGGACAGACCTTTATCAGGTATGACTTTACCAGGCAGATTAAGCAGAATTCGCTGTATTCCATGCTAGCTGGTAATCTCAGTGAGAAGCTGAGATGAACAGAATACTTATTTTGCCAGCTTTTCTCCAGGTCTTAGGTACACTGCAACACAGAAATCCCTTTCTCAGTCTTTTAAAGTGATTGGAGCAGTAATGGCTGGCTATAGACTGAGATAGAAATTGCATATTTTGTTGTTGTTTTCTTATTAAAAGAATTATAATTGTGAAGAGAGGCTTTTAGAAAGTATTGTACTGCTTGTTTTTTTGAAATTATGCAGTTTGCTTTAAAAATGTGTGACTATATGTTTACAGTCGTTCATTTATGGTAAAATGTCTGGAAGCATGTTGTTACATGTAACACATGTTGTAACAATAACTTTAATGAAAACTCCCTTTTGAAGGACCCTGCAATATTTTTGTAGATATTTGCTTGGGCTTTTTTCTCATTAATCCTTACCCATCATCTGCGCGAGCATGTCTAAAGTACATACGTAATTATAGAAACACAGAGAGCTTTTGCATTTTGTACACCTCAGCTGACAGATATGTAAACAGGAACTGATTATTCTGTTGGTCATCTAATCAGTATTAATTCTACTTATGACAGCAGTGCCAAGGAAACAACCACAGAAGGGTCTCTGTGGTGAAAGAGCTGTGACAGCACAGGATAATAAATAGCCCGTCCCTCAGTGTGATCCATTTTGCAGCCCCTCTTAGGCTGGTGATACCTGAGAGCAGCACCGTATTTTTGCTGTTAAAGAGAGGCAGAGGCAAGCAGGAGTGGTGAGAGGGTGGTGTGCAAATAAGGCTTCAGACTGAGGTCAGGAGGCTGCAGAAAAACACGGAAGGAAGAGCTACACCCAGCAGCCTGTCAGCACAAAGAACTCCAGTCTTGTCAAACACAGAGGGTAGGGTCAGTCCTGTTTCTGTTTAAGCCACTTTCACAGCTTCTACATTGTCTTATTGGGCTGCTCCTTGCAGCACTCCCTTATCAGCGTGGCTCAGGGAAGGCAGATGCCGCAGGGGTGTTAGGTCCTCACTGGTGCATCCTCCACATGGGTCTGTGTTTCAAAGGGAGCGTGAGCCCAGCTGGTTGCCTTCACACCACGGATGGGTAGTGCTGGCATAAGCCTCTCTTCTGCTCTGTTAGCTGATAGAGCTTCTCGTGTGAAAATATTCATTTCTGTGGAGACAGACCAGTAGAAAAGCCATCAGCTGTAGCATGAATAATTTTGTAGAAGATGCTATCCTATCACCTCATTGGTGACACAACATACTCTGTTCTGCTGGAGCAATATTCCTAATCCAGTCACTGGAAGTCTTGGGTAGGAAAAGGCAAGAAGCCAGACTGAGGTGATTTTAGTAGTGTATTTAGGAATTGGCTCACCCAAGCTTTTAGTAAAATCTCTCAGTACAATGATTTACTTCAGAAATTCAGACAGAGTTGAGGAACGATAGGGTATCACCACTGATGATTAGAGTGAATTGCGTTTCACTTCATTATAGTTTATCTGTAGAGGAAAGGGTTTAAATCTTTTGAAAATTAAAAAAAGAGAAATGTCATCCCTAAACGGCTATGTTTTGTATGTTTTTAAACTTTTGGAATCAGGATACTAATGTTTTAGAAGGAAGGTTTCTGTGGCCCTTGCTGAAAATAGACCAAATTCTCCTCCCCTACTATGATTTAAGAAATCAGCAAATAATGGAGATGCTGGGACTGACCATTTCTCATGCAAATCTCTTGTAGCTGAAGACAGACTCAGAGAAGCGCTCAGTTACAGACAGTGAAACTTGGGGCAGCACTGAAGAACTGAAGAAACCAGAGGAAGACTTTGACAGCAGCGTAGATGGCAGTGGCAAGTGGAAAGGTCTTCCCTCAGGGCTGTCTGAAGAGTCAGAGAAGGGGGGGCAGAAAACATCTCTCTCTGTATCACAGACCGGATCTTGGAGGAGAGGCATGACTGCACAAGTAGGAGCAACTCAGTCCAGGCACAAAGCAGGAACAAGTGCACTCAAGACCCCAGGTAGGAAACTTCTGTAGTTCAGATTACAGTGGACTTAAAATAATTGATGGATATTTTATATGTATACAGACTATATGCATATTGTTCTCTCCTCCCATAAATGACTGCAAGCCCAGACTGTAATATTATAATAACTTTTCATTTCTATAGTTGTTAGTTTGCTACATGCATAATAATAATTTATTAAGTACACATGGGTGCATCCATAACAAAAACTGTGATTGCATTTTGTTGCACTATCATCTGTGTATGTCAATGTCTGTTAATTCTTAGAAGTATTTTTGGACTCATATGTGCCTTATCCTTATTCTCTAGAAAACCTTACTTTTGATAATTCAACATATGCATAGAAATGGCCAAATATTAGAAGCTGAGTCAAAAAGATTGAATATTCAAGGGACGGGACTCAAAATTATTTTTTTAGTTATTTCTGAACTAAATCAGAATTACCACATTCCACATACTGTGGGTGTTCTATAGACCACTGCTAAGCAGTAAAAAATTGTGAAAAAAGTATTTTTACACACTTTCAGTGCTAAATGTCCTCTTACCTAATTTTGGAAGGCCTCTCAGAAGTAGTAACCACTTCTGCAATCTAGTTTTGAAGCAAAAAATCCAAAGCTGGAGAAAGAGAGAATTATTAAAACCATTTAATCCTAATCCATCATTTTGCTAAGGAAATGTGTATTCTCAGTAGCACACTTTCTGAAGCTTTGTCATGTCCTGACAAAATAGTGCATGAGCATGCTTCAACCCCCAGTTGTAAAGGCAACTAACAAAGATCTCAGAATAAATTCCTACACTTTGTGACCCCCTTTTGTTTCTTTGCAATTTGGGACTGCTAAACATTGGTCAGTCTCTTATCTGTGAGATCCCTGAGGAGCATTGCCACGGTGATCATATGGATACAGAAACTATACCCCTCTAATAGCAATTAGAAATGGAGTAGCATAAAATGTGTGCTAGACAAAAACATGAGTGGATTTAGTTCTGCTTTGCAGGTGTTGTTCTTTATTGCATTTTAGTTTCTTAAGAGAAATTAGGTCATCTACCTCCAAAGCTTCCATAATCACTTGAAGAGTAAATTAAAAACTTTGGTATGTTTTAGGAGTTATTAGGAGTCAACAATAGATGCTTAGAGAGAAATTAGAATTGAAATGGCAAGTTTTATCTATTTGTAGAATAAGAAGAGGGAAAATAGGAAAAAATGTAAAATAGGAAGCTCCTTCCTGTTATAACAGAACATCTGATTTCAGCCTTTCTGCATGTTGCAATAAAATTTTAGAAAATACAGAAGAAACATAGAAATACGTGTTATAGAGTCATAAGCGTACACAGGACTGAAGAAAACCTCTCAAAAAATCAAAAATCTTGAGAAGACATCAAGGATACAACAATGACTAATTAAGTTGTGTAATTGATATAGTTACAGATCAAGACAAGTAATTCCATAACATAATCTCTCCCTGATAATTTTGTGTAACTAAAACCAGAACAAACTTAGTCATAAGCTAAAAAGATGTAATCAGTGGAAACCAAAGAACTCTATAAGTACCACTAATTTCTGCATGCATAATTAATGTTGTACTTCAGGAGATGTTTATTATTTGTAATGTCTTATTTTCAAGTATTATTTCTTTCATACAGAAATACTGCTAACAGAAAAAAAATTAGTAAAAATTCCTTATAGTTCATTCAAGCTAATTTTCTACAACTACATTTTCCACCTAAATATGACACTGGAAGTACTCACAGGAATTTCAAGTTTTTAATACTTAATGCTTACCTGTGATATGTCATACTTGCTATGGATAGCTGATGGGAGACTAAAGACCAAACTGGTCCATTTCCCTAGAGGAATTCTATTTGTGTATTTTTTCATTTTGAAATTGTAATAATATAATGTTGAAATTAGATATTAAGACATTGCAGCTTAAACACAAGTGAACTTTTCAAAATACTTTTACTTAGGAAAAACCGATGATGCAAAAGCTTCAGAAAAAGTGAAAACTCCTCTGAAAGGAGCCTCCATACAGCGATCTCCATCAGATGCAGGAAAAAGCAGTGGTGATGAAGGGAAAAAGCCTCCCTCTGGCATTGGGAGATCAACTGCTACAGGGTCATTTGGATTCAAGAAGTCTGGGTTGGGATCTTCTACCATAATCACCACAAGTGGAGCAACCATCACAAGCGGGTCAGCAACGCTAGGAAAAATGCCAAAATCTTCAGCCATCGGTGGGAAGTCCAATGCAGGGAGGAAGACGAGCTTAGATGGTTCCCAAAACCAGGATGATGGCGTCCTGCATGTGAGCTCAAAGACAACTCTGCAGTACCGAAGTCTGCCTCGCCCATCAAAATCCAGCGGCAGCGGGATCCCTGGCAGGGGCGGCCACCGCTCCAGCACCAGCAGCATCGACTCCAACGTGAGCAGCAAGTCTGCAGGTGCTGCTGCCACCAAACTGCGAGAGCCAAGCAAGATCGGGTCCGGGAGGTCCAGCCCTGTCACTGTCAACCAGACGGACAAGGAAAAAGAGAAAGTGGCGGTGTCAGATTCTGAAAGCGTCTCACTGTCCAGCTCCCCTAAATCCAGCCCAACTTCGGCAAGCGCCTCTGGCACACCAGGACTTAGACAGCCAGGATCCAAATACCCAGATATTGCTTCCCCCACATTTCGAAGGTTAGTGCATTTCTATGATTCCCTGAAGTTGCAATATAAAAGCAGGGATTTTTAATATGTTGAAGTATGGTGCAAAAAACCTTTTTAGGGAATGTTATGCCACAAACAAATCAAGTACAGAAAAATAAAAGGGCAGTATTTTTTTCATACAACACAATTACTTCTTTGACATTTAAAGACCTTCTCAGACCTGAAATGGCTGCTCCTTGAGCTTTAAGCATTTTAGGAACATCCGCATAACAATAGTTTGAGGCTTAGATGGTGGACTCGATCCTTATGGGTCCCTTCCTACTCGAGATATTCTATGATTCTAAGTTCAGCCACATGTGAAGTTTCTTCTCAATACTGTGGTAAACCCCCAAAGGGAAGAAGGACACTGTGTTCAGGCACATTCTGTTGATGGAACAGGCATTGCCATATACTGGATGGAGAACTGAAGAGCTCTCTAAATTATAATGATTTAGATTTGCTTTCACATTGTTGGCAGCTCCAGCTACAAATGCTTCATTATCTTAGCAGCTTCGTTACATTTTTCAACACAAACATTGGCAAGGCTAAATTTCAATTGTAAATGCTCTATTGTAACATTTCTGGGAGTATAAATCCGGATGAAGTGTAAATTGGGATGGAGCACTTGCACTGCTGGAGAAAAAGCCAATAGTGCCCTCTTGTGCCTACTTACCAAATCAGCATCTCTAGGCAGCTGGGGAGCTGCAGCTTAGTTTTGTGGGCTTGTTAATATGTAAAATGGTTTCTTATGTTATTAGACATGCTTACTTTTACATCATGATAAGTTTTGTGTTTATTTACCTTTAATTTATGAGCTGTATATTAATTGCAGCTTAAAATATTTCCAGAAATACATTAAAACATCACATGACCTTTTAGATCAAATTTTAGAGGACTTGCGGTTTATTTTTTCATCATCACTGTAGAATTTTCATATCTAGAATTGCCGGAAGACATTATGTGAAATACGCTTTTATCATTCCCGCCCTTGGAGACAAACTGAGCCATTTAGCCATGGTGCAGTTTATTCTGTCTGAGTGGTTACTACATGACTGATGACCACATGACCATCTGTGCTAAAAAACGAGAGGGAAATTTTGCACAAATATTTAGATGTTTATTAAACTATGAAGGATTTTGCAAGTGTTCGTTGCAATCATTTAAGCCGATTTGAGAAGTGAGGAGTTTAAAAGCTGATGACTTGGGAATGCTTAATTACTGAATTTGGGTGAAAGTGTAATCTGTTTATGAATTAATAAGACAAAAATATAATTATTTTGTCTCTTCTTGGGAGGGTCTCTGTGCAAAGAGCACATCTGAATAGGAGTGAATAAGAACTGTTACTAAAGAAACAAGCCATGATTATTGTGATATGGTTAAGTGGATTTAAATTTGCGCTGCGATTGATCAACTAGGTAGGCATGATTTTAGTAGCAGTAATTGAAAATGTGTAGTTTGGCTCTTAGGATGTTGCGCCATGAATGTTTAATGTGGCTATCAGTTTCTCTAAAGCTATTTGTTTTACATTTAGGTTGTTTGGTGCCAAGGCAAGTGGTAAAGCTGCCTCTGCACCCAGTACTGAAGGTGTGAAACCCACATCGGCAATGCCCAGCCCTAGTACCACATTGGCACGGCAAGGCAGCCTGGAATCGCCATCCTCGGGCACAGGCAGCATGGGCAGTGCAGGTGGGCAAAGTGGTAGCAGCAGCCCCCTCTTCAGTAAACCTTCGGACTTAAATGCAGATGTTGTAAGCTTAAGTCACTCCCTGGCTTCCAGTCCTGCCTCAGTGCACTCTTTCACATCAGGTGCTCTTGTGTGGGCTGCAAACCTGAGCAGCTCTTCAGCGGGCAGTAAGGACACACCAAGTTACCAGTCCATGACTAGCCTTCACACCAGTTCCGAGTCTATTGACCTTCCTCTTAGCCATCATGGCTCTCTTTCTGGACTGACAACAAGCACTCAGGAGGTTCAGAGCCTGCTCATGAGGACTGGAAGCGTCAGATCTACTCTTTCGGAAAGGTGAGCTTGCCTATAGATATAGTGACCACGAAATAAGTGAGAGGCAAAAGGACAGGAGCCAAAAAAATAAACTCTCCACCTGTTTTGCTAAAGGGACACTGTTTAATTAGCAGCTTAGTCCTTTATGTAAAAAAGGAAGGAAGAAAAGAAAGCTGAAAGGCATTGTAATGTGGAATCAACTGCCTTTTAAGGTTTTACAAGCACTTTTTCTATCTTGAGAATTTTTTGTCGTTCCCTTGTTCTGGAGACAACGAGAGAAAAGAGGGAAAATTGTCTAATTAAAGGCAAGTGTAAACAGCCAACAGGCACGCAAGGATTCCTGCATGCTGGATCCACCTGCTGTCCTAGCATTTGGCAGTTCCAAAGCAAGCAAACCTCCAGCTGTGGGACCTCAGCTTTTCCCATTAGCTCAAAGCACGGGCAGGGCTGGTGTGTCCTAGTCTTCAGCTGGCCGGTCTTATCTTAAAATACTCAGTCCTGACAAGTTGCTTCTTACATGGTGAGCATTACACAGATCGTTACTGAAGTGCAGTTTCACTGGCGGGGAGACACTTTATAAGATGAGATCCTTGCTATACGGTCAGTCCTGGCAAGTGCCCAGAACAGACAAAGAAATGCAAGAAGAGGTTTTTCTGTTTTCTCTATTAAAGAATTTTTTGATATGCAGATGTTTTACCATTTAAGTTGCATTATAAAAGGTGCAACCAGACTGGCACAGTTGAACAAAGATTTTTTTTTTTTTTTTTTTTTTTTTTTTTTTTTTTTTTTTTTTTTTTTAAAATTTATTTGACTTTTGCGGGAGAGGAAAAATAATTTTTGCTAGGCATTAAGTAACTTTTGCTTCCCATTAAAATTTTCAGGATTTGACAGTGAAACTCGTATCTCACATGGAGACTGTAAAATCAATATTCACTATTTCATTAGCCTTTGATTCAAAAAAGAAAATTTTACTTAATCAGTCAGAAATATTTTAAACTTAATTAGTTGTTTAAAAATACAAACATTTTAAGGAAAAAAGACCTTTAACATACAATGTCAAGATTTTTTTTCCTTTTTTATAAACCCAGAGATTTTTTGATATACATCATTTGCATAGAAGGAATTCACTTTCAGTGAACCAGCATTTAAAAATTTTCATAATCAAAACTTTGAGAGATCAAGATGTAAATTTTACACAGATTTCATTTTCTTATGTAACATTCATAGATATTACTATATCAGCTAAAAATCACACCTCTTACTAATATAATTACAAATTATATTACTATTATATACTAGTAGTGTATATATATACTAATATATATGTAGTATTATATACTAATACATTATATTATTTTAATAATTATAGAATATATATATATATCAATATGACATGCACTAACAATACATAGTATTATTAAAAATACAGTAGTTTTAAATACACTGATACATGAGCAATTTGTAGTTTGCACAGTACCTTTAATTTTTAAATAGGAATTTGAATTTTTGGACTATGAACTGAATGTGACAATATTTCCTAAAAGCTCAGTCATTAATTCTAAGCTTACAAAATCCTTTACTGACACATATGTGGATGGTGAGGTCAATAGAATTATATAGAAGAGTATGAATTTATGCCAAAAATTATATTTATGCACAGGATCTTAAACATCACATTTCAAATATTAATGGCTTGGCATAAGTTCCTGAGCAGCCCCCACTGCTAATACTTCATGTATTTGTTCAGTGACTTAATTTCAGTGGTTCCAAATACTTTGCCGTTGGCAATATTTTTAAGTTTCAGATTTGTTCATATGGGGATATTAGGATTGAGTCCAGAGAGAGCCATTGTTCATGTTGATCTGGCCTCAAAACAAATATATGTACCTAGAGTAAATAGTGTCATTTCTTGAATTATAGCCCCAACAGGGTTTTCACTGTTTGATTTTTCTGAAAGGTCTGATACAAGTGCTGAGTTTCTAAACTCTTTTATGCATTAAAACTTACATGTAGTAAAGTATTTTTTCACAACAAAAGTGTTGATTTGCAATGTCGGAGGCAGATATGTTTGGCGGCAGATATGTTTGGCAGCAGATTATGTCTTTTTTCTTCGTAAACTCAGTTTATATTTGAAATGCCTTTGGCTATACTAATTATAGCATGACATAGCATAAAAAATTATCTGCAAGTAGGTCTTTTCTTTTTGTTCAGTCACCCTAGAGCTTGCAAAAGACTGAATCAGCAGTTCTTATAATCAGATATGCTAATATAATACAGAGACAAAATCAGAAAGACCAAAGTGCACAATGAGGTACAACTAGCAAGCGACATAAAGTCTGTGCAGAGAAACTGCAGGAAAAACTGAAAGAGCAGAGAGAGCTAATGATAAATGATATAAAAAAATAAGGATTTGTTTCATTGAAGCCTTAGCTTTAATTTGATGGATAAGTATCAGTAATGGCAAGCATACTAAGAGGAAATGAAAAGGTTAAAGATATCTTCAGTTTACTGGTCCTGATGAGCTTTTTATTTCCCTGCTTCAGACACAGCCTGAAAACCCAGCAGTCATTAGAATTGGAGAAGAATTTTCGAAGGGTCTGTGCTGAGGAAGGAGTGAGGAGGAGAGCTGAGATGGAGGGCAAGGGGATTACAGGAAGGCCGCTTTGCCTGGAAAAATACAGAAGATATTAAACAAAATAGGTTAAGTAACTGATAACATGGGATTAGTCATTATCAGCCTTTTAAATAAGACTAATTTAATTCATTTGCAGGAAAACAGGCTCTCTGAATAGAGGAAAAATAGTAAATGCAATAAAAATCTTGAATTTACTAAAGCTATTACTAAGTGCTATTCCTAATAACACTCTCATTAGTAAATGCGGAAAACAAAGGTGCTTAAATAGTTGGTAGAGAGTTATTGAAGATGGATGATCAAAGGCTTATTAGTCTGAAGGGATATAACAGGGCAGGATATATTTGCATAGATACAAAATGGAAAATAGTGATGCTATTTTGCAGAACACGCATACAGAGTTGTAGTGCTGCTGCTGGGACAAAGCATTTTGAAAATGAAAATATTGCATATAAGTCTTAGAAAGTAGTTATCCTATTCTACTTTTTCATGTTAAGGCTTTAACTTGAGACTTTGGGATATCCAGTTTTAGGAAAGATTTAAGGCAAGTGGAAGGAACACAGAAAGTGAGAGGGTACATCTAGGTTTTCTGTGAAGGAAAGTAGCCCTTGACGGCCTCCAAAAAAAGAGTCACCTTTCATGGAGACAGCGAATCTGCAAGGTCTCTGCTATATTTGCCCACCTGTCCCTCCAGGGATGATCAGATGTTGCCCACAGTTTTCAGGCTACCCAGTGAGCGATGGTAGGCATCAACACAGACCTGCCTGACAGCTCCTGGAGTGAGGTGTCAAAGTTTACTCCAGCCAAATTTTGTTTCATTCAGTGAGATTCTATTGCATTGTAACAGCCAGAAAATAGACTCAGTAAAAACCAGCAAAATACTCTCTTTTTCAGAAAGAAAGCAGATTTTGCATTTCTCTCAGGCCTTTTACTGGTTTTGCACTAGCAGTATTAAGAAAAGTCTAATTCTGCTGTCATAGCAGTGTAGCTCCCTATATAGGAGGACATTTGTATTTTACCTCACAACAATTTAGAGGGATTAAAAAAATCATGTGTGTACTTATACTCTAAAATAAAAACATCTTCTGGGGTTAATTGGAAATATTGCTGCTTTAGTTGTAAAATTTTCCAGGTGGACACATCACCAGTAGTTCTTTCAAACCCTTAACTGCTGTTGGACATTGCAAATTTGTGACTTTCTTCTGCTTGATCTGAATGACACAGCAAAGAAGGCATAAACATGCAGAAATATAGAAATAAACAGTGGTCTGATCAGCAGTAATAGCTGCATTTTGAGATTAGCAGAGTGGAAGTGGTTTCTAGTTACTGGTTTCTAGTTTTAGAGCTCTGGTTTGCTTTAAAAGAATGTTTAGTTTTGAGTGCCATGAAAGTGTGTTGAAATCTACTTAAGCCCTTCAAGACTTTCAATTATTTTAAATTATCATCAGAATTGATGATTGTGGTTTTAAGGTGTGAAACAGTGCATGATGTATCAGATTTTCTTATATGCCTAGCCTTTTGTAGAACCTAATTTGTAAGACCCATATCAGCTTGGCCCAGCCTGTCACGGAGCTCTCTAGTTTCTTAGCTTGCAATAATTTGTTTTATTCTCTAACAACTCTGAAAGAGTTAGCTGTAGCTCAAGGATACGCTCTTATGGCCCTTTCCCAAGATAACCTCATCACCAAGGGCAGACAGGAAAATGAGGAATGTAAGGCTTCCTGTAATTTCCCTCGTAGATGTTGCAGTCAGTTTTAGCAGTGCAAAATAAACAAAAGAGAATGAGATACAGTGGGCTTGATAACTTCAGCCTATGTCTTCATTCATCTTTCTGCAAGATTGATTTTTCCAATTTACATGGTAAAGGAAAATATCAGGAATACTATGATATTCTCATCCTCACTTTATATTGCTGTTTGTCCATGTGTGCATTGCTTCTTTCAGCAAAGGACTGTCTGTATTATCATTATCAACTTCAGACATCTGAGGCAAATTCAGTTCTATTTACCAAAAGTCCAGTTTCTGTGAAAGCAATGAACCCAGCTTTTGGTGGATGAATGATTTCAGATATTGAAAAGATAAAGGCAGTTATTGGTCTGAAGCAATAGTTACATGAGACCATGCTTAATGGTTTCATACAATTATCTGAAATCTAGGAGCATCTTTGTAGGCTTTAGTAACAGAATGAGCGTTTGCTACACTCACTTTAATGCAGTTGCAATAACTCTATGCTTATATTGAGGAATATTCATCTCTATTTCATTTGATCATCTGAATTCAAAAGATTTTTGGAAAATCCTATGGTCGTTTAGCCTGCTTATACAACTGGCATACATTTTGGCTCGTGGATTGGTTTAAAGGAGCACTGACTCCTTGTTTTTTAGATAATGTGCTATAGATTACTTTGAAATACATATATCTCCAAGTTAAAATAATATTGGAAAATACATTGTTCATTCGGACTTTTAAGTGTTTGCATAAAAAAACTGGTGTTATGATCATGTTTATTCATCTTGAAATTTGGAGGTACATAAAGGTAAATAAGGGAACATCAAGGCCTCCTTTTTCTCTGTGAAGGAAAAAAAAAAGTGAATCATTCATTCAAATTTATCTTTTTGTCAACCACTCCTGGTCCTGTTAGTTATGTTGGGAGCAAAATGCTGAAAATACAGTCCTCTGTCTGACATGGGACTACTCTCACATGAACCATGATAACTGGACCTGTGCTGAAATCCTGATGATTTTCTCCTTCCATTTGCTTTCTCCAAATGCAGAACAAGGCCCTTTATTAAACTTGTAAAATTGTCTATAAAACTTCCCGGTGGTAAGAGTAGCTTGCTTCCATTAGCCCGAGCCCTGATAGTGATGTGTTATCCACGACAACAGTGTTTTCACTGCCTTTATCTACTTGGATCAAGGATACGTGACAGTAGGACTCCCATCACCCCCAGCACAACAGGAAACACCTTAAATAAGGGTATTTCTTGGGTAGCAAGGGTCCTAAGTTACTGCTGCTCTCAGAGGTGTGATTATGATATGTAATAGAGAAGCTTTCAAAAGCCATTTTGCCATTTAATCCATATGGTGACACAAAGCTATGTTCTAAAGTGAGAAAACTTTGCAATACTTACTTGATGATAACTACTTCACCCACACCAACCAGAGAACAATTTACCAAGACTTTATGATGAAATGGCCAAGTGACACTTGGAAGGAGGGCTAGTGAGTGGTTTAAATAAGGAAAACCATCACCCTTCTAGTGATGTGGTTTAAATAAGGAAAACTCCAGCCATAGATTTTGGGTACTCAGCCACTCTGATGCTATGTGTGCATGAATATGGAACAACATCGCTCTGGTGATACTTTTCATTGTCCCCACCATCACCTTACTGTGTGAGCTCCTCAACAACAGAAAGCCGAGAGTCGGAATCTTTAGGATATATTTCTACATGCAGAGCTGTCATTTGGCTTCTGGCAAGGCCATGCTGCCTCTTAGCAGGTGCCAAAACCTTCACTTCTTTTGGAAATCTGTTGTCTTATCATAGGCAACCGTGAAAAATAAAGATTCACACTGTGACCATATGATTCTCCCACAGATTGCAGAGCAAAGCTGTAGGAAGGTTAGAAATAGTAAAGAAGCACTTCCTTCTGACTTGGACAGTCTCCAAATTGCTATTGACCCAGCCCAGAGCATGTCTAGGTGAAAAATGAATGTGCAGCAATCCATGTCCTATTGTTCCCTCCAGTGAATAAGGGATTTATCATGAAAGTTATATTAAAAAGCATTAAATGACCTTCTGTTATGCACACAAACCTAGAGCTTTAAAATTTGTAATTCTGAACAGTCCTGTTTACTGTATGTCCTTAGGGATTTTTTTTGTTTTAACAGCATGCAGCTTGACAGAAATACACTACCCAAAAAGGGATTAAGGTATATATATTTTTTTGAGCATGACTGCTGCTTCTCTATTTTCCTGCAACCTTTTCTACACTGCCTTTACTTTTCTTTCTCCTTTTGTTGATCCTGTTTACAACAGAGTTCTTGGAATTTTGATTCAAACCAGAAAATGTACATTTTAACAATGGACTTTTCTTTCCACGTCTGCCAAAGGAATAAATTTTCTTTCAAGATATACCATGGAAAGTAAATACTTTTAAGGATCCTTTCCTAATGCAATGAATCTTAAAAGGCATTGAATCCTGGAGAGCTAAAAAGGACTGAACAAGATATTTATGCAATTCAATAGGACTAATTATTGAAAACATTATGGAGAAAAACAAGTTTTAGAGGTGGATCTAACTTGAACTTGTGCAAGCACTCATGCAATTCGAACTGGAGAGCTATTAAAGGGTAGGGCTAGAAAATATTAATTTTATTATCCAGGGTTTGTAAGTATAAAATGAGTGCTGCCTCAGACAGTTTTCTTGGTCCTTATCCAGCTATACACAGAGTCCAGCTTTGCCACTAACTCTTCACTAGATTCTGTTTTCATCACAGAAAACAGACTTTATCCACCTTCTTCTCTCCTCCATGGTTAAAAGAGGGGATCATTAGGTAATTTGGCTGGTCTCATCAAGCGTGGAAGCCCATCTCCCCAATCCAGGAGAAAGATTTGGCAAGCAAAGATGTATGTGCATGCAGACAGACACTCTGCAGCTTTGTAATAACTGAAATTACACAGTTAAATCTCATGAGATATGAATAAATATTTATGAAATTTTGAGATAGTGCTAAACTATTGTCACTATAAAGCACTTTCTGACCTTCCGCACTAGCTGTTCCTTAATAAGAATTTAATCAAATTTCCTATTATCACAAAACAATCACTTTGGATTTGGAGAGAATGGAAAAGGTGGAAGACATTAAAGGCATAATGGGGACCCTGCAAGGATACAATGGGGTGATCAAGGTCTGTGGATGTACAGCTGTAATGGTGGCAGAAAGCTGAAAGTGGAGTGGGAAAACTGCTTATAGTCATATAAGAATGAGCCCAGAAAAAAAAGTCAGTTTGATTTAATGTGCAGGGATCCCAATCCAAAACTCAGATCCTGAATTCTCATTTTGCCGTCTTTCCAATCTGACAACCACTCAGTAACTCTGGGCTCTACCACATTTACAGGCAAAGATCATAGCTGTCTTTTTGAAAGGAGAAAAGAAGTAAATATTTAACAAGGAAAAGATGGTTTACTGCTGTAAAATATTGTACAAAACCCCAAGCGCAATACAAGAACTTACAAGTTCATTTAATCTTCTCTCTAAGCAGAAACACTTGTGTCTCACAAGCCTGAAGCCAGAATATCAAAAGCCCTTTCTGTTCTGCTGTTTTGGGGAACATTGATGGCTCATGACAGTAGTGAAGAAGGTGTTCATTTCTCAGCAGGAGATTGTCTGAATGAAGCAGGCTTATTTCAGACATTGCTGAAAACAATCTCTTGATTAAGACCCATGCTGCCTGCACATTTTAATGTTTAATCAGTGCCAGAATTTCCCTTCTTCCAGCTCAGCCTAGGCTGGATCAGTGAGTTACCAGTTCTCCCTCTTAGCCCGCATGTGACATTGCACTTGTTTTATTGGTTTACCATAGGAAGCAGTTGATGAATTATTTGATTGCCAAACTTCTTCCTTCCAGAGAACTTGTTTCTTCTAATTGTGTACTTTTCCTGTCCCTTTCCCTCCCCTCAGTTTGAGGCAGGACACAATGCCAGGTAGCATTCAGAGCGGCAGACCGTGTGCATATGACCATGAGTAGCTGTCATTACCAATGCAAACTCCTTTTTCAGAGTTGTTGATCTGTTTCACTCCTGTCATCTAATCAATTGCCCACATGATATGTGACAGATGTCATTTTGTAAGTGGCTACTAACATTCCTTGGCTTCTGTTCTGTCCGTTCCCCATCCTAATCATACAGCTTCCAAACTTTTGCATCAACCTGTATTCTTCCTATAGCTTTGAAGTCCTTTTCTGTCAGCTCAGTTGTCTGTCTGCTATGGTTTATCATCCTGTCTCTTCAAAAGCAGGGAATGCTGTTTTGGGGAGGGGGATGAAGAGTGAAAGGGGTTCGAGTCCTGTATGTTTTCTGTTGTAACCCAATGGTAAATTGTACCTTGTTAAAATCTCTGGTGATTATCACTTGATTAGAGCTGATGTTTTCCAAGGGTTTTGTTCTATCTAACTGGTGAAGGGTATTTATGTGACAGCTGTTTCTTTCCAAGACATCACCTTGTCATTGTCTTGAGCATGCCAGCTATGGTTTTTCAGATATACACCATCATCCCGGCAGACGAGTCAGGAGGAAGGCAAGGAATGGCTACGCTCCCATTCAACTGGAGGCCTGCAAGACACTGGCAGTCAGTCCCCGCTTGTTTCTCCTTCAGCTATGTCTTCATCTGCAACTGGAAAATATCACTTTTCCAACCTGGGTAAATGCTGTTTCCCTTCGCTGTTTCTCCCCATCTGTAATAGAACCATAAAATTCAACTGTACATGTTTCTTAGTCTGCCAGACTAGGTAGTTTATTTTTAACATCTTCGTCACCATATTGTGGTACCTCACTAATGAGGGGAAACTCACGGTGTTGTTAATGAAGCGGGCCAAGGTTCCACCTATTTTGCACAGAGGAAAAAAAGCACAGATTCTTTATAACTTGAACAAGGAGATAAAAATTTGAGGCAGAGCTGGAAATTAGCTTCTAGTTCAAAGCTACTCATCTTTTAGGCTTCACAGTCAGTAGGATTCTTCACAGTGATTTTAGTGAATGTCAGAAACTAAACATTGCATTTTTCCGACATAGGTTTGCTTTGAGATAGACCTTTTCAATGTGTTTCAGTAGCTGGACCTGGCTATAACTGCACTGGGCCCAATCCAAATCCTAATCTTGAATGCAACATAGTATTTTGGGATGTGAGTCAAATTGCAGTTTTATTTGATTACAGGCCAAGGTTTAGATTTGGTTCTTCTGAATCTTATTTCAAATTAATCCAACACGAGTTTATTTTTTTTATATAATTCTATTTTTCTTTAATGCTGAATAAAAACCACTTATCTGCACTGCACTTGACACATACTTGAGTTCACAATGAGCTTTTTATGGTTTAGGCCCTTACTGAGGAATTAGTAACATCCTTTGAAGCATTAAGACTTCCATTACTCTGTCACAGCTTATGGTGTCTGTAGGTTATGATCACTCAAAAGAAATTTGATCAGACGTACACGTTGGTCTTCATTACGTACAGGAAAAGAAGTTGAACTAAGATACTTTTAAAAATGAAGTTGGATCCTGGCTAAACAAGCCACTGCTTTGAATTTTCATCCTGTAGTTTTAGACATAGCTCTTTGTAAGCAAGTGTTTTTTCACTATAGTATTTTCTGCTTACAATTATCTCCTTTTCTTTTTGTTCATAGTTCTTGTGAACTCTCATTAGAGAGCAATAAGATTATTAAAATTTCTTTTTTCATTGTCTTTTGGTTTTTTCCCATTTTCATAGCCCTATGGAATAATTTGCTCTCACAACAAAGCTGTTCTGGTAGTTTATAATGTAGGGCACGTCTTGCATGATCTAAGTCCAAAAAGTCCAAACACTGCAGCTGAATTTGGCAAAACAGTTTGCTTTTTCTTCTAGGCGTAGAGATTGTGTGGTCCAGGGGAACCACAGCCAGGCTTTCCTTTCTACCGGCAAAAAAACTTTGCAGAAGCTTAAAGTAGGTTCATCAACGCTGTTCTTGATTTCAGCCATGACTGACTACACCTATTTATTAGGATGAGATTCAGCTGAGGCCTATGCAGGAATTTTTAGCCTGATATAGTGGTAGGTGCTTCTGAAAATCAAAGGATATACGTCTTGCGTACACAAATAAACTTTAATCTTAACAGTAGTCAGTAATACCATATATATGTATTATATATATATATTATATATAACAATAAAATACAGATACTGATTAATTAGAAGAGATGCTTATAAAAATACTTATGATCTCTTATTCCTTTTTAATTTTTGAATCTCCCCCATTGATTTTCTCTCTTGGGCTGCCAAAGGGTGTTCAGACACCAGTGTTAGTGCTACCATGTGTTTTACAGGATTAATCTCAGCCAGCTCCAGCTCCTTTGAGGCCATCTGCTTCACCTTTTTGTTGTGGCTTTAAATGTGGGAATAAAAGCCTTTCATTTTCTCAACAGCATGAAGTCCACCTAACCGTGCTAGTTCTACATTACAATTTTGTGCAGAACCAAAATTCACTTAATGGAAATGTGCTTCATTAATAAAGCTTTGTATTCCAGTGAGTCCAACCAACCTATCACAGTTTAACCTTCCCGGACCCAGCATGATGCGTTCCAACAGCATCCCTGCACAAGACACTTCTTTTGATCTCTATGATGACTCCCAACTGTGTGGCAGTGCTACGTCCTTAGAAGAGAGACCACGAGCGATCAGTCATTCAGGTTCATTCAGGGACAGCATGGAAGAAGGTAAGACTAAGTAACTACTTAGATCAGCAAACATGTCACAAAATAGCTGTCCAAAGTGTAGTAAAATTTTAAAATATTTCTTCTGCACCACAGAAGCTTAAATGATTTTGTGATGCTTTTATTAATCCTGTTGAGTTGGACTCACAAGGCCTCCTTGTCCTAAAACATGGAAGGTATTTCTTTCACCCAGTAATATGCAATGCTGTATGTGTCTCATCCATGTACAAATCCTCTGTCAGAAATTTTGGAGGAAAGGAAGCCATTCTTGGAAAATTATTCTTTTTGCTTCTAAATCCAAAATGTCTGAACATTACTCGACTGCTGTGTTTCTCTGCTTTCTTAGTCCTACCTCTGTGCTTCCTTTTTTTTTCCCAAACACCAGTGCTGCTTAGCATCTCCTTTCTTTTGTAGTCATTTCATCTCCCCACTTTCCTACAGCCTCCTGCAGCAAACACCATGTGAATTTCTATATTTAAATTCCATAATTTAAACTGACATCACTACTTTATGCAGATTATTACTGTCTGCTTTCTTTAATGCTATCTGCAACATCTGGAATTTGGTGGATATTTTTTGGTTTGGTTTTGGATTTTGCCCTTTTTCATCCATAGAGAACCTGAAAACCCCTAATTAAATGCACTGTAACTTTTTCTTCTGACTAACATTTCTGGTAAATCTGATTATTTGCAGAATTCCTGTGAGTGCAAAGTTCTGATGCCCTTTAATTAAACAAAAAAAGACAACTGAAATTTCATGGAATTCATTCTATAACACTCGTTTACTCCTAAGTGATAACAATAAAAAATTATTTTTATAATAGGCAAATAAAAAAAAGTCTTGCCTTATCCCCAAAGCTCATAGTAATGAGATAAAAGGGGGGAGGAAAAGTCCTAGATAAAAAACCAGACAAATAATACCTCTACTTTTTGATTCCTTTTACTGTATTTTAGATGATACATCAGGCAGACATCTGGGTATGTAATACGAGCAGTAGGGTGCAGGACAACTCAAGCTGTGAGTTGTCAGCACAGAGAGGATGGCTGACTGCACAGAATATCACATAATTCAAGGGCAGAGCTGACTACAGACTCTTTGCTGAGGAACAGAATTATCAAAGGAAACACTGGAAGAATAATAGAGAAAACAAAGCAATTTATGCATAGAAAAAGAGGTGTTAAATGTAGAATTTCTGTAATGGGTCAACAGTGGGTTTGATGAAAGCTTTTTCATTGGTTATGTTTCATATCCAGCTGGAGTGGATAACTGTGATCAACCTGAGTAAATGAAAGTCAATGTAGCAGTAATAAACAGTTTTCAGCAGTTAATGGTTATTAGAGATTAACATGAAATGATGCTGTTAGAAGGTCAAATGTATTTTAAGATAGGAGCTCTGAGGAAGGTTAAAGTGAAACAAGTGAGGTAATGCATAGAGCCACTGTGTATGAATGCAGAATGGGAGTTTAGCTGAGAGATTTAAACCAGAGACTGAAAACCAGACATACTTTGGAAGCCGCTCCATTTCAATGGTAATTATACCACATTTCTAAAAATACAAAATTAGACTTAAAGTCCATTTGGCTAATCCAAGTATTCTTGTAGTGTCTGTTTCTTGCATACAGATGCCAGGTAGCTATTAAAGCAAAATAATTTTTTTACCAAGCCCTGGCAGATTATAAATATCAAAAAAAAAAAACTTCTTGTGAAATGAAAATAAAAAAAGTTAATGTAATAAATTATCTTCTTTAAAATTATCTGTGGGTAAAGCCTTCCTCAGGAGAGTCATCAGAAGCAGAGAGGGGCAATTTTTTTACAGTTTTAGACTTCATTTGCCATTTCCAGATAGGGCAGGAACCCCATTTCTTAAAGTGCAGCTCTGCAACATCCACTTGATGCTCTTGAGGCTGACTCCACTGAGGATTAGGGGAAATTCGGCACTACCTCTCCCAGTTACCCCTTCCTATGGACTGTAACTAGTCAGCATTGCTGGGGAAAGCTTGGGAGCTCACCCCATGGAATATGTTTTCCAAAGCTTAGACTCTTACTAAAATCATTTGCTCAGCTTAGGACTGGTGTATAAACAGCTGGTTTCTCTAAAGAGTGTATTATCAAGTGATTTCTTGTCAAAGCAACAAAAGTGATGCTTGGTTTCCTGATAATAATACAAAATGTCATTGGCTCACTCACCTGCCCCATACACAGGAAAGTGTTTTTTCTGTATAGGACATTCTTTCTAAATGTAGGGAAATCTATTAATAGCTGTTCTATACTGATAGCTCATAATTGCTCTTTGTGGAAAATTGGTTCTCATTTTTAAAATTTGTTTACTTATTGGGCTACATTGGGGAAGTTCTATGCTTTCATCAATATTTCATGTTATTTTCCTTTTTTTAAAGTACATGGCTCCTCATTATCACTTGTCTCCAGCACATCCTCTCTCTATTCTACGGTGAGTATCGATATTTTAGAAAAAAATTCTGCCTGCATCTGTTCTTGTTCATTGTTCATGAAAATTTCAATACTTTGAGAGCTAGAAGAATTAAAATTTTACTGCAACAAAGTAGGAATGTTTATTTTCAGCTTCATACTGCTGCATGCTATTTTAGAAAACAATATTTTCATCTTTTTATGTGAATTGCTTATAACTGTTTAAAATCACCCAGTATACATTTTGAAAGCTAAGAAGAAGGTAATGGTCTAAGAGTGTCTCTTTTACAGGGGACCTTATGCTATTGTAGTTGACCATCTTAGTGATTTTGCTTACTTTCAGCTAGTGCACAACTTAGAAAATTATTTATATCCTGTCACTGTTTGAGGTAAACTTCTTGAAAACCAAAAGATTGCCTCAGGGTAAGGGAGATCTAATTTGCAGTTTAAATGTCTACTGATTTTTCTTGCAAATGACAGCATTTAAATGTTACTTGTAAAGAGAAGAATAACTTTATAAAATTTTAACCTTAGTTAGTTAGATTAATTAGATAGAGTAATATCTGTTTCTCTCTCTGAAAGTTGTTCTGGGTTTGATTTTTCCCCCCTATTTTATTGTTGTTTTTTTCTTGTGTTTTTTTGTCTTATGGGGGTTTTAAAAATATATTTTGCATAATTTCTTGCTTCAGTTGTTCTACTAACAAGAAATCATCCATAGGGGAGCAGTTAAACATGTTTGGACATTCCCTTGCTGTTACACAACAGTTGCTTTGCAGCCTCCTCACTAACTGCAATCACATGCTGCAGCAGCCCCTTTTCACAGGAGAGCAACCCCCTCACCTGCTTTCATCCCATGCGTTCATGAGTAGTCTGTGTCCTCTCCATATTTCCAGGTGTTGAGTAGTGTCAGCTGACATTCCAGAGGTGGACTGCTCTACCCAGAGCCAGCACCAGTTCTTGCCTAGGAATACCAAGCTCCTGCAGTCTGATGAGTTTGTAGCTCGTGGTAGCTGTGCCTCGATCCTAAACCCATGTTAGCTTGAAAATTATGTTGGATCCCCGCACGATGGTGCCTCTCCTAGTTGTGTCTAATCATAAAGAGGTTAATACAAGGGCATATCTAAAACATCAAGTACACATGCCTTACGTTTTTACAGGCCTTAAAACTGCAAATTGCAAGTCATTCCAGTCCAGACCGGTCCTGAATTATTTGGAAGTGGGGGAGGGAAGGTGAAGGCAGGAGGTGTGGAATGTATATACAGGCTGGCTGCACATAAGGCATGACTAACATTCTGAGTTCAGCTTCTCAATTACTTTTGGTGGTTTAAAAAATCTTTAGAACTATTTCCCTGTCTGTGAGACACTCAAATCAGTTTGCATGGGAAGGTGTGTCAAAAATTTAAATTCAAGCTTTGATGTCAAATTTTAGAAGAATGTTATGAAACTGATAGATGCAAAAAATCCAATTACAAAGTGACACAGAGAGCTTTCAGCATCCAGTAAAGTCTGAAATATCTGAGCTCTGATGTTGTGTAATGTAGCAAAAGTTTACTAATACTTACTATTTATGTAACCTGTTATCATTTGAGAGAGTATCTTGGAAATATTAACTAAACCCCATGATATTAAAGAATAGTATTTTTCCTGCAAAATAAACTTTAAACTGTTTACCCAGGTTCATACTAGAAATATCTTCTGACTGTGGATTCACATTGCAGCTGAGCCCCAGTCCTTAAGTAATGGATTATGTAGGCAACATAATGGAAGCTGCAGAAAAATCTGTAAAGGGCCAGAAAGAAATTGGTATGAAAACATTACTAAGATTGACTTTTAGGGAAGATTTTTAATCTGAATTTCTTCTACTTGATCCCTCTGTGAAAAAAGTTTAAACTTTTCAGCAATTAATCAAAAGATGATGCAGAAGTGGAGTACAGAAACATGAAAGTTTAACGCTCGGTATCACACCACCTGAAAGAAGAGAGCAATGGGATAGCTTCACAGGGTTATCTCAATCAAATGTACTTTTCAGATTTCTTGAGCATTATCTTAAGCCTTAGTGCTAGTGGTTTTCTGTGACCTAATCACTGGAGAAATTCAGACAAAGTACTAAATAAAGATCAAGACCTTTATGTATAATTACCAGAGGATAGTTGAAAATCTTCAAGTTATTCTCTGAGGATTGTTTGAGAATTAGAGTATGAGATTCAGAAGAGATGTTTCGCTATTTTCTGCCATTGAATACCCAGAAATTCTGCATTCGCTACTATTTTCTGTATATATTGGCTTTCTTCACTTGCGTTTGGGTTTTCAGGACTTAACTTGCCTGGACTGGAAATCTAGCTTGTAGAGGTATGCATGTGCAGAGGCATCCATTTTGTTTCACAGAAAGATATACTATGTAAGCAGACACAGTAAACTGATTCAGTTTTGGCAGGGAATACATTTAGCACTCTGAGTAATTGAAAAAATTATGATAGGTTATCTCCTGTTTTAATCTTCTCCTGCTCAGTAGGTGAAACACTTAAATTTTCACATATTTAGTTAATTGCCAATTTCTCGCACTGGCTCTCAGCATTAGCTACACTTTGACTCCCTAGGCTTCATTGATTGTGCTAAGCCATGCTCAGAGGAGTTGTGTAAGGACATGTCATTTGTACCTTAATATTCTAAGGCTTCAAAAAAAAAGGAAAAATAATTCTCGGATGGGTGGGATGCATGCATGTGATGGAGAAGTAGAGCAAGAAAAATAATTTTTTCCTTTTAGAGCCTATTGGAACAATGGCTGAGTCCTAGGTTACAATGGTGTCAGCATGAACTTAAGTAAAAACTCAGATGCTCAGATGTATTTGGTTGTCAGATTTTATTTTTTAAGCTGATAGTATGTCCAGAATCCTGTTCTTTCTCATTCATTTACTTCCTTCACTGCCCACAAAATCTGCCTTGTGAGAGCCACCTCTCTGAACTCAGGGAGAGAGACAACACTTCTTGTGCATTGTCTGGTAACAACAGGTAGCAATGCCTTCATCAGCAGGTTTGGTGGTTTAAGGACAAGCACCATGTCCCCACATGGCAGTTTTAGGAAAAGGTCACCATCCCTAATTTTTTGCTTTCGTTGTCACAGAAGAAATCATAAGGGGACATTGTCTGCAATTTGATACACTACATATTTGATGTGACAACAATGGGAATAGAATATAATTGCTTTTCTGTAGGCAGATCTCCTTTTTGCAAACATAGAAAGTTAGTGTGTTACAGTATGTGTGTCACATCAGTGCTGGAAAAAAAACCATTATATTATATCATCTTCATGTAGTGATGTGTCAGGTATTAGAGTAGTTTCAGCCAAAAGCATTTCTAAGTGTTGCCAAGGTAAATATAGCATCACAGTCTGTTTAGAGACTGCTAACAGATAAGTATGTCTGGAAAGAAGAATTTTCCAGTCTTCTCCCCTTACACAAGGTAAAGCAACTAAAACATTTCTATTATAAATCATTAAAATCCTAATAGCCCAAATTTAATGCCCAATACAAGCTCAAAATCAGCTGTACTAATTTGTAATAACACAGAATAACAGTCTTATGCCAGAGAATCTTCTGAAGAACACTTACCTTGGGTTTTCTTTGTGTTTCTAGTGTTATTTATAGACAATTCTTCTACCTATATTTGCCTTTTACTGCTCACTTCTCTTCCAGATAATGTAGACTGCTTCTCTGCACATGGGCCACTTCTGACCGTGGGGTGGATTGATTTCCAGTACATTAACTGATCCTTATTATATGTTATTGAAAGGGTTCCATTCTCATGGCATGCCATTCTTTTCCATTAGAATCCCACTGAAGCAAGATTTCTCTATCCACCAAATGTTTCCTGAATAGGGCTAATCCAATGCTTAGAAATTGAATTACTTTCAAATGTTTGCCTTGCAGTGGTTTCGTTTCTTAGCTTGTTGAAAAAGGCTGCTTAGTAAAAAGCTTCAATATATGAAACAATACATTATGGAAAATATCTAAATTTATTAAATAATATTAGCAAGTTTTATTGAAAACTTTAACATGCCTTGATAGCCCTTAATATTTTGATCAGTACTCTGTGTGGAAGAAATTACATTAAAATGCAAGTTCCCCTCACCTTCCCCAATGTATGTGTTACAGGTATGCTGTCAACTTCTCTTATCAGGGATTACTTATTATCATATTAGGAATATTTCTTGGTATGCAGTAAAACAAATGTAAATCCAGGAGCCCTAATAATCTTTTTGTTGTAAAAGTTTGTTATGTCAGAATAAGGTCCATGTGATGAGAGCATAGTAAATTTTTGTTTGTATCTTAGAAATGTAGCTGCAGTTTCTGCAGTTCTGGTCCTGCTCTCCCTTTCTCCACTGTTTCATTTTGTCAGTACACTGGCAAGCTCTTTGGGGTTCCAGCTGGACCCTTGCCAAGTAAGTTGAAAAGAGTTCCATTCATTGTTTTTACTGGATACCTTCCTTAAATGTAATGGATGCATGAAGCTATTCATTTCACTCCAGTGTAGCTGGCTTTAATGTTCTATTACCGCAATTATGTTGCACACTGATTCTAAGCCATTTCTTCTTTGTTTTCTTCCAGGCAGAAGAAAAGGCACATTCAGAGGTAAGAACTTTTCTTCATTTTTATACTTATGTATAGCCTTACATTATTTTATAGTATATTCTTTACCTGCTATGGCTAAACTGCCTACTTGATCAGGAAAACACACCCTGTGTCTGCATCAATTTTTAAGAAGAATTGGTGAAAATGTGGTGCAGCTTTTAGTGTACTAGGTGTTTTCTTAGCATTGTGCTGAAGAAAGCCTCCTGGCTGTCTTCTGAAAAGATGAAAAGAATCAGTGAGAACTGGGTGTTGAGTGGAGGAGTTGTGATAGGTCTGATTTCAGACTTAATACCACTCTGTGCAGGATCTAAGGGATTGTGCAATTCAAGGTAAGGTGCTGCCTTTCAGGAGGAAAAATACTTCAAATGATCGCTTTGAACTTCCCTCCCTCGCATTTTACATTATATTAAATTTCTGAAACTGACCACTTTGATGGATTTCAGAGCAATGCAGATTGATTTCAGATATAAATCAAATTTGACATGGAAAATAGCTTCTTTCTCCTCACAATGTATAAGAATGGGTGACAAGCCTGGGTCAGCAGCTGGATACAATTACAGCCTTTCTCAAAATGAAGTCCTGGTTGTATTAAAAGGGCACCAAAGAGTAGCAGCTATGAAATATAGCACCAAGGGGTGCATTTCCACTTCACAGAGCTACATGCCTTCCAACTCCTGCATTTATGCTGCTCCTCTTTTTACTATCCTAATCAAAGAAAAAGTCAACAAAAAGATATTTTGAGGAAATTGAACAAATAAACATACCCTTCCCTCCTTGCTGCAGTATATTTCAATATAATTTCGTCTAAGCTCACATCTCTTAAAGTTAAAGCAAAGGAGCTAAAGAGGCATGCCATAGCTCAGTAGCGTAAATTACAATTCCTCATTTTATTGCCTTTTATATAGGGCTGTATATAGAGGTGAAACAACATTTCTTTCCTGTGTGTTTCTACATGATGCTTTCTCAGTATCTGGGTCTGCTTGAGATGCTCTTACAGATGTTGAATAGCACTCCATGAGACCTACCTTTGTGTAGTTGCAAGAACATGATGAAAGTATAGCTTAAGCTGGAATGTCAAATAATTGCATTTGAAAACCAAAGAGAAAACTTGGAAAAATAAAAGGGTCAGTCCAGGATGGAGAACAGCTCGATAATCTGCCCCTGTTACACTGAGCTAGTGTAAATGACTGAGCCATTTTTGTGTTATAGAAGTACAGGAACTTGTTCATGTTGCTTGTGCAGTATTCCTTGTTGGTTTTCATGGGAGTCTTAAAAGGAAAGTACTGCAGTAGTCTTTACTAGTGACTGTTACATGTTCCCTTTCCTAGGCTGGTTTTACCCCTTTTACTTCTCTAGTCTGGAATAATTTATATCTGAATATGAAAGGCTCTTCAAAGTGAAACTCCATGCTGTGCTTGCTTTCAATACCCAACTGCCCAGAAGTTTCCGTAAGATCCCAAATAGGGTTAAATGAGCTTAAAATAATGTGCAAGCTTTATGCTAGGTATCAATCCCAGCTGAAATGGAATCAGATATTTTTCTTAAGGATTCTGTTTTTCACTGAAGGATAAAGGAGTCTTGAGTTCATTTTCATGTCAACAAGCACATTTAAAGCTACTTTTTTTTTTTAAGTTGGCAATCAAGTTTTTGAATACTATATGAGGTTTAAAGAGGTTGCATGTTTTCAGGAATTTCAGGGACTGCGAGAAGCATGTGTTAGAGAAAAAAAAATACTACTTTACCTCACCTAATTTTAGACATCCATAAAGAAAAAAAAATCTGTGTCTGAGGTAGCCATCAAAGCCTTCTTCATGCCAGGCAGCATGGGAGTACATTTTCCACATTATCTTAGTCTAATATAGACATTCAGCATATGTTGGTTGCATCATGTCTACTGTCAGGCACAGTGAACCTCACCCAAAGGCATTCGTGTTTCAGAACCTCAGGCCACATCCAGGGCAGCTCTCCTTGATTGCACTTAGCATATGTTTGGAACTTATGGGATTTGGTAAAAACCCATGACATTTGCCTTGCAAACAGAGAATAGTACATGCAAAGTAATTAGGCATTTGCCCATATGTGCTCCCTTAACTGGAATCCTGGCTCGTACACCAGTTAAGTGCTAGAAAACAGTTGGAACAACACTAAGAGACAACTTTTAATAATTTTTATTTTTTAATAGTTCTGAGATTAAAATGTGAAGCTAAGACCTTGTAAACCTATTGGTGATCTCTCAGGAAAACATACAAAAATAACCACAACAAAAAAAATTGGTGAAATATTGACAGCAGTCTTTTGTTTCTCTAGCAAATTCAGAAACTACGGAGAGAGTTGGTTGCATCACAAGAGAAAGTTGCTACCCTTACTTCTCAGCTTTCAGCAAACGTAAGTATTTTTGCTTGTGATGATAAGTAGTATCAACAAATACATTATCAATAGCTCTTACTCAACACATAGTCTGGGAGTACTATTTATTTTGCTAATTATTTATTTGGGGTTTTTTTTTTGCAAGTTAATGACTCCATTAAATGTCTATATTACCCCAGCTTCAAGTAGAAGAAATCTTGTGGAAATGGAAAGTGGACAGTGGAAATGGAGAGTTTCCACACTTTGGATGTGACAGTCCTATCCTGTTTAGTTTCACTCTTTTCTCAGAATCGATTATAAAAAAAGGCTGAAAGTAAGGAGACACAACCAAAGAAAGGCATGATTTGCATATTCTGATAGAATTCATTGGAGTTTCATTTCACAAAGACAAGCCCTGCAAAATGCAGTCAGTTGTGAAGGGAAGCACAGTGTACAAGTGTATATAGAAGTCATATGCTACAACAACAGTGCTGATGTATGATTAATTAAAACTGGGCTATTTCACAGAGAGCTTTCTGGTGTTCCTTCCAATTGACATGTATTGGTAACATGAGTTATGGAACAGGTTATCTGAAAATAATGCCAGGTACAGAATGCAAGCCACAATCCTGTCTGGTTAATGTGGTTTTAGGTGAAGTTATTGGATAGTTACTGAACAACCTGTAATATTGTGATTTTTAAATGCAGTTCAGAATATAATTATTGTTACTACTGTGAGGGAAACCTGATATGGAGTTACAAGAATGTATCATTTTACAGTTCAAGAATGCAGTTTTGTGATGTCTTGAACAACCCATAGAGTGTCTTTCCTTGAAGTGTAGGTGTCCTGAGTATTCAGATTTGTAAATACTGCTGTAATTTTAAAGAAATTATTTCATCTCTAGCTCTGTGAAAGCTGCACGTTCTCTTAGGACTTCCACACATGAAAATGTGGAAGAGCTATGCTTAGCACTTTCTTCTCTGTTCAGAAAGCTGCAGAGCACCTGTGGGTATTTGTGCATCTGTAGCAGTGTAGGTTGCCAGACTCTTCCGACTACTGAGAATGAACAAGTGAATCAGATGACGTGGGACATTGCGATGTTTGTAAATTCAAAATCTATATTCTGAGTTGGCTTATTCATTTGAGAATGTACAGCTAGAATAGCCAGCATATCTGTATTGGATATGAGGTTCCTTCACTCGCGTGTTTTAGACACTGACTTTCATCTTTACCAGTTTAGGCAGTTCTTCATTCACCTATCCTGAGAACAACAAACTAAAACCCACACTGAGAAGTCAGAAGAGCTAAATTAGCATGCTTTGGGTAGCTGTGTTTGCTAGTGAGTCTATTGTTCTCTGCAGGGAACTTTCCTTTCTCCCAAAAGTGCAGAGGTGCAGCAGCTCTGCATGGAAGTGGGGAGCACAGGGAGGTGGGCCCTGGCTGGGCTGATGGCACAGCACAATCACAGACATGCCCACATCCACTCTGAGTGCCCTGGTGTTATCCAGAGGAGTTCTCTTGATTCCAGCAAGCCCCTGATTTAGGAAAGATGTGTCTGCCCACAGTCAGGAGCTGGACTAGAGGATCATTAAAGGTCCCTCCCAACCCAAACCTTTTCATGATTCTAAACAGAGGTGTCACATCAGTAAAACTAAATTGTTTGCCTTTAGTGGCCTTGTGCTCAGTGCCTGTTTCAGGTGCTAACTCAGGCCCCTGGTAGCATTCCTCTCTTTATGGTGCAGGCAGAAAAACAGTTTTCCCTTCTCTCCTTCCACTGGCTCAGAAGAGAAAACATCAGCATATTCTTTCTAACCGCTGTGTGGAAAGGGAGAGTTGAAAGATTACTCTACTTAGTCTCCATCACTTTTCAGTCAACCCAGAAATGCTGTAGTCTATAATACAGCAACAAGTGCAATGAGGTGAAGATGTTAGAGCATTCTCTGCAGCTGAGACAATAAAGTCATTGTTTTGTTTGTTTGGACAAATTGCATCCAGTCTCTCCTTAGTGTTATTTAGGAGTCCTTCACTGTACCTCTGGCCAATATGTCCTTCTTTAGAGTAAACACCTACAGGCTGGTTTATAATACCTTTACTTATTCTAGACAAATTTTCAAAGCCAGCTCCAAGTTACAATCAGATTTGGTCCATAATTCAAAGGAACTGAGTCAAGTTAAAAATTACTATTTTGGCTTGGCTTTCACTCAAACTAAATCAGCTGCATGGGTAAGAAATAAATTTGGTTTGGTCTGTATAAATCAGATTGGATTGTTGGGAATCTGTTCCTATATACTGCCTCTGGGCTTCTGAACACCAAGCAAGAATGCTTTTCTACTGATTTAACTGTAAGAGCAACATTTTCAATAGGATAGTAAAAAAATGTATGCATATACATCTGGTTTTGCCTATCCAGAAGTACCACATTTGGTTAATTTAATCATGTTCTTTTGACTGTTACACACCTTCTAATCCATCTCCATGGAGACATTCTTTAAACTCTAAACCTATAAGCAACCCTAAGGATGATCCACTTAGCACATGCATTTTTTAAATCATACAAGAGAAATCTTTCCTCTTGCCAAATCCCCAACATGTAGAAATTCCTTCAAAATTAAATTTTTCAGGAGCGTGAAACTTAGAGGCTTCAAAATCTCCAGGCATGAACAAAATTATATTCACAATGAATACCATCTTAAAAGAAAAGTAGGTATTAGTGGATTTTGGGAGTAAATATTTTGGGCAGGATGTTCTCATGAGATACATACTTTACAAAACCAAAAAATTGAAAAGTATTTCACAATAAACCTGGTCCTGAGTTCATTCTCTACTGTTTCTGGTACAGAACTTGTAAAGCATTAAAACAACGCTTCCGCATAAATCCAAACAATCAAAAGAGACTGTTTAAATGTTTTAGCACTACTTCTGTCAGTCCTTTGGGCACATTATGTAAAGAAATTCTACGAGTATCACTTAAACATCAGAAATAAAATCCAGCTTGAAAGCAGAGGGTATATTCAGCTATTTAGTTGCGATAGAGCCACTGAAATTTAGTCTACTTACAGAATTGATATTTAAATGCCAGTCATTAAGTACTTTCCATAAAAATTCTGATAGTTATTAAAAAACAATTGATTTAACTTGGCAAATTTATGGAAAACCTGGATGGGCTTCTAAATTTCATGAACTTGTACTGCCTTAGCAATGCTTTCTTTGCATATATTAGTTTATCACTTCTAGTTTAAGAGACGTATTTCACCAGTCACTGCCTTTTAAAGGAGAAATAGTCCTAATCACAGAATCTGGAATTTATTCTCAGAGAATAAATCAAATCTCTACATGGATAATACTGTGATCCTCCTTTTGAGTCATGTTTGCTTGTCGGTAAGGCTAAAACTTGAACAAACATTAAGTTTAATGCAGAAAAGTTTGATCACTGTCTGTCTTCTCTGTAGATACACCCACCTCTGGCAGAGAGAGAAGAACTGTATGAACAGAGTATCTTTTGTGGTGCCTTTGCTAACCAGAAAAATGCTCTGTCCTTTCTGATGCTTTTGCTATAAATGCATTCATCTTAGCATTAGTCCTAAGCTCCTTATAATTTCCATACCTTCCCTGTCTGAATATAGGCAGCACTTTTTGCCTTGCTGTGGTCTAGAGAAGGAAACTGTTAATAGCCAGAAATCTTGTTCCGTCATAGTTCATCTCAGTGTGAATTTGCTGTTAGCATTTCCCTTTGTAGAACTGAGCAAAAGTATTGTACGCGGGTGAAGAAAAGAGCATCTTATTCATCTCATTTCAACACTATTTGCGCCTTTGCCTCTCCACAGAAGCCTGTTGGTGACATTAGTACCTAAGTCATTAAAAGACTGGCAGGTTGAAATTTGACCTATTTAATCAAGCCTTTGCTTGATATGTTATTTATACCAAAATCTGTCATTTGGAAGTTACAGCATTTCTCAGGCATTTTTGAAGACTCTGCTGAGAATTTTCTTATTTGGTTTCATTTGTTGTTCAGGTTTGGTCAGCTGGACTCAAGTACTATGCTTGATTTCAAAAGTTTATTTCATTTGATTAACCCCAAAGTGCCAAAGTGTTTTGCCTGCATATGATTAAATTCAAGCAGGGTCCAGCTGTCGTTTGGATGTTTAATTTACAGATTTTCTCTGAGATTCTTGCTTTACCCCTGGCATCTGTCGCAGTGCGACTGAAGGGCAAATCTCAATACTAATTCAGAAAGGGCCTGTTTTCAGTGCAGAAAATGTCTAACCAACAGACTCTGTACGTGACTGACAAGGGCTCAAATTCCAGTGAGCAGCCTGACCCAGCCTGTTGAGAAGGACTTTGATCAGTGCTTTGTGCTGTATAAAGCTGAAGGGTGCATGCTTGCAGACTGTAGTAGAGCCAGGATGCCAGTAGAAAGCGGAGGGAGTTTGCTGGCTAATGCTGTGGTTTGGCCAGCTCTGAACCGCTATCCTACAGCCAAGCAACAAGATGCTAGCAGGCAGCAATCAGAAAAGGTCACCAGATGTGCAGTTGCTGCTTGCAATCAGCCCGATCTCTTCTGGCCTTTCACACCTCCTCTCATTCAGCCGTGTCAGGTGGGAGGAACTTTATTTATTTACCTTTGTTTTATAAATCTGAACACCACAGGTCAAATCCCGAAGTGTGTTAGAAGACAGATGTTTCATATGTGATTATTGTGTTCAGGATAGGCTGTAAACCTGAGAGCTGAGGTATTTGGGGTTTGCCTGGCTGGGATAATTTACTAAGGAAATGTTTAAAATCAAATCTGTCATCTTAGCACTGAAGTCATTCCCTAAGCATGCATCTCTTTGATTATTTCCAATGGGCATTTCACATGTTACTACAAGTCAAATTCATGCTTGTAGGATATGTACAGATTGAGAGCTGTACATCCATGTATCTAATACATATGTCATGTTAATGATGGGTATATTTTGCTGCACGCATACTTCAAGTAATGCCCAGTTATTTACCTCTGATTCCAGGATTTTTATTTTCAAGTGAAAATACTGCATTCAATTGTGAAGGCATATTTTTACTTTAGAATGAGCATTATATAAAGCACATGCAATATTCAGGCTACTCTTTGAAGTATTGCAATGATGTGTGTATGCCATGAATGAAACTACTGAATCCAACGCAGAGATTTCTAAGGTGTGAGAGACTGGCTGTATCTTAAAAAAACAAACAAAACAATTCCTAAATATTTTTACAAGAGTGAAAGAATGGGAACTTTTAGATAAATTAAATAATCCTCAGAAACAGAGGATTAGCAATTCAATAAAAATAAATTACGAAGTTTTTAAGTGTAAAAAACATTTCAAATTAGAATTTTTAATTTCTGATGATTATTAAAGACACGTATACTTATTTCTCTTTACTTTAATTGTTTTATGAATTATTTTACATGTAACTGTTTAAATGCAAAGCCTGATCTCAAATGGGGTTATATACATACATATACACATACGTATACATATACAATATGTAAACATATGTTTTATGTATACTTCAATACACATATAAGTATACTGATAATTTAGCTTTTTTCAAACTAAATTTTCTTGGTTTGTTGTATAGTATTTCTTTAGGGAAAATCTGCTTAAGTTTTCCACAACTGGGAGTTCCCTAGACAACTGAATAAATGAATATTAGCTACCATGGAGAAAGGCATCACAGTTTAGTACTCTGAATGTAAAATTAATACTTCAGTAGAAGAGTATTGTGTTGTAATAAACATTTAAAGTAATGAAAAATGCAATTAAAAGGGTTTTTTCTTGAATAGTTTTTGGTCAATGGGACTTGGAATTACATTTCTTTATTATTAGCAAATCAAGACCTGATAGTCTTTATCTGAAATGAGTTAGGAAAAAGGCATCATCTTGATCCAATTACATTTATGATGCAAAAAGTGTGGCATAATATTCCAAGAAGGTAATGTACCCTGTCGCAGGCTGAGTTTTAGTAAGAATCCTTGTGATATGGCTGTCTTTCTCTGAAGGCTGTCAGAAAATAACAGTTTTAGTGACCTTTGATGACATTTTTAATGATGCTTTTTAGTTCTTAATTTTTCCTATAGGTTCTTTGTGGTTTATTCATGTACAATATAGGATGAAGTTGTAGCTATGGAATAGGAAAATACTTTGCACAACTATGCATAGTTTGATACCAAAGTACTGTGCTTATTACAGTCTAATTGCTAGAAAAGGACAAAAACAATGCATAATTAAGCAAATTATTCCTCTTTCCAGCCCTCAGTCCCCACTGTAATTCTCAGAGTAAAGCAGAACCACGGGCCATCAGCCAAGCCATCGATTTTTTATGAGGCAGGGAGCAGTGAGCTCCATTAGTTTCCTGTTAAACAAGAGTAATGAAGAGACATTTGGCCAAAATTCTGTAGTAGTGTATCTACTTTGTCTCAGATTGTGTTCTGGGTCTGTGGTCATCATCTTTGGAAATAAAACGCCCTAGATTAGTCCGGATATTTTTAACATGTAGCTAATAAATAAAGTGAAAAGTAAGTTTAAAAACCAGTTACTTTTCTTTTTCTCAGAGGAATAGAGTAGTAAAAAAACCCCAAAGGCTGTGGTATTGATTGACAGGTTTCTAGGTTCATTTTATTTAAGATTATAACTTCAGGAATGTAGCGTAAGTTATAAATGTAAAAATAGGAATATATACAATTACTAATTAATCTTTAAGAAATTGCATATGTATCTAGTCTCATGTTTATCAATAGTTAGTCTTTGTGCTATGTGTCCTTTACCAAAAGTTTTCCCTAAAATATCTCTGTAGATGCAGAAAGCAGTAGGTTGACCACTAAACCCATAAGTAATTAAGTATATCGAAGTATATCAATAGTATAGTTTACAAGGAGTAAACTTTTAGTAAGTTTAATAAGAATAAAATAAGTGGCTTTCAAGATACCTAAATATTTATAGAAATCCAAAATTATTTGCAAAACACAAAAACCACTCATCAGTATAACAGCTCTGAAGTGGAGATGCAGAAGTAGCCCACTATTTTATATATGATAATCTTCTTCTCTTTGAGGGATAATGTACAGAGCAAGGTGGCAAGAAGCTCTTTTCCCTCTCCTAAAATGCAGAACAAAATTGGTTTTGGACCATGTCTTTTCTTGATTATACCTCGGATTCAGTACAACCACATACATTCTAGCAATTTCAACTATGCTTGTAAAAGCATGCAAATCTGCAACTGAAAAATTTGCCAGGCACTGTGTGTGCCTGCACTGCTATAATAAAAAAATAAATTTCCTCAATGAGGAAGCTCAGTTAATCCATTTGCGCATATAAATATGGTGGGTTTGAGTTATATTTCCAAGTGCCAATGTTTGGAAACTTTGCCTATTACCACTTTTGAGATGGTAAAATAGCATTTGGGAAATAATGGGAAAATAAGCATTTCCTTATGCTTTTACTATTTGAGGTTGAGAAAGAAATGGATGGAATTTTATGGACTTTCATAGAAATTAAATTGTTAATCGTCTCTTGGCTTTACAAGCTGGCTTAGCTTATTGGGTTTTTTATGACCACTCGCTCGTCTTTGCCTACAAAGCTCAACGCTAGTTAGATCTGATGAAGTATTATTTGTATAAATTTAGCTTGCATACTGTGCAGGATGTTGGTTGTTTAAAAAAATAAAAAGAAGGCTTATTTTTTTTAAATCTTTTGATCTGTTTCAACTTTATTGCTTTTCGTACTGAGAAGTAAGACTCCCAGTTTTCAAGATTGTCTTTTATATATGTATTTTCACACATTATAAATGTTATATTTATATTTTATAGAAGTTTTCATTACTTTTATACACACACAGACATATATAATCATATAATATTAATAGACTAAGCAATGACCTTTTATAAGACTAACTGTGATATTTTTTGTTTGAGGCTTGGGATTTTTCTGAAGTGTTTTATTTGTGAAGTTAACGTTTGCTTTTCAAGATAAAGTACTTGAATTCCTGTTTTGAAGTGTCCAGTAATTGAAAATAATTGCTCCTGGACTTCTCTTTGGGAGCAGACTACTTTTTGGCCAATATTTCTGTAAACTTAAAGCAGGGCATTAAATCCATAATTCATTTCCAGGCAGAGATACCTGAGCTAATCTCACTGGGGGCTAAAGAAGCCTGAGGAACACTGAGTTCATTTGGCTGATTCATCTATCCAACTTAGCTCAGTCTGAGTTTAAACTAATATTAAAGAGCTGGAGAAAATGTGCTTGCAGGAAAAACATACTTTTAAAAATCAAATAGATGTGGGAAAATTGTCCTATTATAATGACAAATGCTGTCTTTCTTTCACAGGCTCATCTAGTAGCAGCTTTCGAAAAAAGCTTGGGAAATATGACAGGCCGATTGCAAAGTCTAACAATGACTGCTGAACAAAAGGTAAGTTTGTCAAAGCGGATGCTTTAATGTAGAAAACAGTCAGCAAATTATATTAGAGTTTTGTTTAAAAAACACTGAAAGGAAACAGGGACATCTGTGACAATAAGACAGATTTTTCTTTAATGGTTGTTGCAGTCAAATTCTCATGAATGTCCAGTAGCATCTGGAAAAAACTATGCAACATCAGGTTTACACAGACAGTGTCACAAAATAGTTTGAAGATAAAATCCTTCTTTTACAGAATTTAATTAAAACACGTGCAACTCTAGGCTTACTCCATACTGAAAGATCGTGTAACAAAGACTTATCGTAAGCTGCTGGAATGCTTCTTTCCAGCCTCCCAGTGCCACCAGAATATTAGAATTACAAGAAACAAGTAAGTTTAAGTAGAGAAAAAATGCTCCATTGAAAGAGTTAATGAAGGTTAGACATCCTATCCATAAGTAAACAGTTTGGGTTTTCACTGTGCTGTATTGTCTAATGGAGGAAAAAACTCTAACCTGATAGGAAGTAAATTTAATGTGAGCCCTTGTACCAAGCTCAGGACTAAGAGACTCTTTAGCACCATACAGGATTGAACTTCTGTGACTTTCTACCCTTATGGATTTTGAACAGTGTCCTGTTAACGGAAGGGCCTCCTTGAGCCAAACTGTGAAAGAAACTGTTTATCTATGAGCTGCTAGTCATCACTAGAGTCTGTAACTGTCTACAAAAATAACATTTCAGAGTCTGGTTGAACACCAAAAGATGAAATGTGGTGGGACTCATTGTGAACTCGATAGAAAATATTAGTATTTCTTGCTTTTATTTCATCTCGTGGGGGGTGAGGGGGGAGAGGGGAGAGAAAAATGAATTTCGCAATGAAATTTTCTTAAAACCAAAACTTTTAACTATTTTAGAAAGTATAATTCCATCAGAAGGTTTTCTTTCCAGAAGGGGTTAAGCAGTGGCATTGAAACAGATCATCTCCAAGCTTCTTTCCCGAAAGATTTAGAACCTATTCTTTCCTTCTCTTTTTTTCTCTATTGTTGAGTTTAAATTCCTTTAACCCTCATTATATAAGTACAGATTGGAAAGACAGGGAAGTAATAAATAAAATATTGCTTATAAAAGCAATAACAAAAGATATTTTTTAATAAAAATTGGCTGTGCATTCTAATACAGAACTTCCTGCACTCAAGTGGAGTAATTTTACTTCAACTTGCAGGACAATTTCTATTAAACAGGGGCTTTTAAATTAAAGTAGTATTTAACAAATTAATCTTTTTAATTCATTCATTAAACAGTAGTCTCACATATTAAAGGATGTAATTCAAATGGTTTCATTGTCTTTTGCAATAAAATCATTGAGCTTTCCTTAATTTTATATTGAATAGTCGATTGAGACCTTTTTTAGATTACTCCTTATTAAAAATGTTTTCTTCTTAAAAATAGCATGATTGCTTTATATAGAATAAATGAAAAAGAATATGTTAGTTGACTTTAATATCCTAGGAGAGAAAGTATGCATTCTTTTTATTGTTGCCCTTATGTTTACCCAAGGAGTCCCATGATCTTTAATTTGAACACTCTTATCTTGTAATTTTTTCTTTTAGCTTAGACAAACATTGTTCTTTTGCCATTATTTTGATCTCTCTTTGCTCTTCCCACAGGAATCTGAGCTTATAGAGCTAAGGGAAACCATTGAAATGCTGAAAGCCCAGAATTCTGCTGCACAAGCTGCTATTCAAGGAGCCTTGAATGGCCCCGATCATACCCACAAAGGTATGGGTTTGTCATTATTAAAATAAAAGCGGAATTTCTCCCCAGGGAGAAAAAAAGCTAAGTCACTACTTTTCTGTTGTTTGGGAACTTGTTGGAAGGGCAAGCACATTCTGCAGTGAATGGTAGGCATACTTGTGGTATTTCCAGAGCTGAAAACCTTGCACAAGTTTTCCTGTGTGCCAAAGCTCCTTGAGCTTTATCTTCTTAAAGCTGGGTGGCCAGGAATTGATCAAGAGTTAACCGTGTCCCTGCAGCTGACTAATGAAGTACACCCAAGACACCAGTGAAGTCTTATGGTATAACGTGGTTATAGCTTAGGAATCCAGTCACAGTTGTAGCTTTGTAAATTGGTGTTCTCGTTGGTAAGAGATGGACTGACAACAGATCAGCTCCTTCATGAAGTGCTAAATCAGTGCAGGAAAGCAGATTTTAAATTCTAGATGTAGAATTAATTTGTCATTGCAGTTAGGCAGATATTGCATGATAAATATGTACTTCAAAAGTGCCTGTTGATAAGCAACAGCAAAAGGATTACTTGAAAAAAAATAATTGCAGCATTCGTTTTTGAGAGTGTTATTGATCTTCCATTACAGAGGTCATTATTTAGGTGTTTGCCTTAAGGTCATTTCACTGCATGACTTGAGTGTAGCAAAGCGAATTTCTAGGAAGTAGAAAATAATCTAAAAAGTAATTTCCCTTGGTATTAGTGGGCATGTTCTGCAAGAATAATTTCCAGTGATTAAGATATAGTTATCAGAGATTTTTTAAGAAATTGAAACTCAGAAGCCTCACCAACCATTTTTAATATTCTCCACCTCCTGGTTATTTTGTTTCATTCATTTTTAATGAACTCCTGCCTGTTTCTTTCCATCATGATATATCAGAAGGTAGCATCTGAACGCTGATTTGGGTGCTACAAGTCGAGTAGTGCCTACACTCCTCAGAACTGTAGTACGTGTGATACTGATACATCAAGTAATCCATGTGTAAGAGACTGCTCTGCTATGAGGATACACATGCGTAGATTGCTGTGAGGGGTCATTGCCTTCAGGGCAAGAATAGCCCATTTTGGAGAAGCGCCTAAGTGTCGGACTAATTGTATGCATCCCCCCTGATCCCTGTGTGGTTTCTCACAGGCTTCAATAGCTTGAATATGAGCCACTGCAAGCATCAATGCCGTTTATGTTCATGTAGACTGCCTTTGAGGAGGCAGATGCTACATAAATATAAGAATTATTATTATATTGAAACAGAAACAGATTTCACAGTAACTTCTTTTATTTAGATTTACGTATAAGGCGGCAACATTCTTCAGAAAGTGTTTCCAGTATCAACAGCGCTACAAGTCATTCAAGTATTGGCAGTGGTAATGATGCTGATTCCAAAAAAAAGAAAAAGAAAAACTGGGTGAGTACTCAGCAGGTTTAAACCTATCTTTTAGCTGTTATGTCGTCTCCTAGTGTCTGAGTAACATGACGGTCCATTTCATCTACAATGTTCTTGTGGGGCCAGATGGATATCAAGAAATTCATGTGTATCCATACTGTGACACTACCAGCAAACTGAAAAATATTGAATATCAGCAGGGATTTATTTGCATGAGTCAGAGTAATTAAACAGACAAAAGCACAAGCAACAAATACAAAAACAAAACAACAACAATTTAAAACAGCTGTTGTGACCAAAACCACCTCTGGGCTACATTGAAACCCTCTTTGATTTTTCTTCAGTAGTAACTTGGTTCAAAAGCTTGACTCAAATATATTACCCAGCTATGGAGGGAGTTGAAATCTGTGAAGAATTCTCACTTAAAAGTAGTACGGAGTTTAAAGAAATTAAGATGTTTCTCAACCAGAACATACAAATACCACATACTGCTAAAGATTTAATCAAATACTTTCAGAAGAATCAGAAAATATGTTTTTATTGTTTTAAAAATATTATCTGCATAAACATTTGTTGTAAAATACTTATGAGCCTTCATTCCCTTGATTTGTAATTCCACACTCTTTCATGTTTCTGCAAGGTGAACTCTAGAGGAAGTGAGGTGAATATAAACCATGGAAAAGTTGGCATGCATCTATAAAAAACCCTATCTTGGCATGATTGCTATTTATTTTGGCAGTAGGCTTTTATACCTTCTAAAACCAGATTATCCTGTATGTCTTCTCAGTTTGTCTTTGTTCATTTTAATCTCAAAGTTTAGGCTATAGAAAGGGGGAGTGTAGCCAAAATCCATTTCTTTCTCATTAGACATCATGAGCTGGAAAGGACTTAAATATTGTTTCTCATTAAGATCAGTGATCGCACTCCCCACTCTCCAATTATACCATAAGAATAATGAGTTCAAAGACCTCATTTTTTCGTAGAGGAACCAGCTGATCATTGTGTTCTGTACAATTTTGATCAGAACAACTTTCTGAAAATAAAAACAAACCCCACATTTTTCCCAAGATGAACAAGTTCTGTATTTAGAGAAAGGTATGAACAAATGGGCTAGTTAATTTAATTTCAGACAAAAATGTTGTCATCTTGGCTCCTGAAATAAATGGCTCTTTGGCTATTCTGTCCCTTTTCAATACTGGACACAAGCTTCTAGAGGGAAAAGGCAATGCTTGTACGTTCGGAGATCTTACCACTCTAAAGGAAACTGCAACAAACAGTATATACCTTTCAGCTAACATTCTTCTCAATAGTACAACAGAGCAAACCTCATGTCCCAGCTTACATCCTCTCGATTGTGATCCAAATCACAGCATTTGCATCATTTGACCATTCAGAGTTTTAATGGGGAAAATAAACTGGCAAACCCTTTAAATTGGACTTGTCTTTTGATTTCAGCATTTAGTTCTGCCTATTCCTAGATGCAAAGTGGTTATTTAAAGCCACCCCTTGAAGGGAATGCCATGGGAATGGGATTCCACTGGGGCTTAATGGCTTTAAATGAGCACCCCTCCCCAGTAGTTGTACCACTCAGTCCTGCACTTCTTCCATAGCATTACTTTTGCACTGCGCTGGATTAATAAAGTCAAAACAAAGCACCGTATCATGTTTTTAGAGATACTGTGTTGCATATGTTAATACCTTGCTTCTGCATACTGACCTCAGGCAGTGGCTAGGATGGCATCTGCAAACTAACTCTTCAAAACATGAGCTGCACACGAAGTGCTGTGATGAGGAAAATAATCTTGCTCTGTATTTGTTTTCCAGCTAAGAAGTTCATTCAAACAGGCCTTCGGAAAGAAAAAGACCACCAAACCTCCTTCCTCGCATTCAGACATAGAAGAGCTGACAGACTCCTCTCTTCCTTCCTCACCTAAATTGCCCCACAGCTCAGGAGAGTGTGCGGCAACATCGATGAAACCATCACAGTCAGCATCTGCGTAAGTGTCTCTCTTGGCAGATGGGATGGGCTGGGAAACAGACCTCCTCTCCTGTGGCCATTTGCAGTTCAGAATCCATTGCCAACAGCTGTGATCTTTTAATCCTGGGCTCCATCCATTTGCCAGATTTCTCATGAGCTTCACGATTTACCCACTAGTTCTGCAGCAGCTCTTTATTCAGTCATTCTTTCCTCCTTTCACAGAATTTACCAGAATCACCTAGCTGTACAAACTCCCCAAAGCTTATGTTGCGCTCTCCCTGCACCATTAGCAACTCTATCGTACCCATTTAGTAAAGGCCAAATGCTGAAGTTTCCTTGTTTCCTTTCTTTATGACATACTACAAACATAATTTTTTTCCAGGTGGCTATAAATTTTTACAATGGATTCATTCCTCCTGTTATTACTTTATCTACCTTGTAGCTACTGATGTATATAATTTTTAATCTATTTCCATTCTTTTATCAGCTTGGATTTTTTGTGGGATTTTACTTTTATATTTTATTCAAATCACCACCCTTAAGGTTTCAGGTCTGAGAACAAGTCATCAGTCAACACCTGTCCCATTTCTTCAGTATTTTTTGGATATCTGATATGTTCTTACAGAGTTCTCAGCTCTTATTCATATTCTTCTGCTTTTTTTTTTGTTCTATTAAAGTCATAACTCTTTCTAATTTGGAGGAAATCAGCCTCTTTGAACCAAAAAATGCCTACTACTGATGACAGCCTTACTTTCCTTCACCTAATTGAGAATAATCAGGTCACAATTACTCTTTCTTAAGGCACTCAGGGAATTCTAGTCTTGTGACTGTTTTACTAGATAATATGTGCATGGAAATAAAATTTCATTTCTTATTTGCTTAGCACAGGCAGGTATGGACGCATCACAGAAAGAACTGTATCATAATATTTGAGGAAAACGATCCTAGTCTATGTCTTTATTAATTTTTAATCACATTTAAAATATTTGTGCATGTTGTGAATGCTATTCATTATTTTTCTTCCTATATTTGACATATATTTTGTTTGCCATGAACTTCTCCATCTTCCATTTGCTTACGATTTCTTCATATATTTTACTGGCTGAGTCTCATGTTCTAAACCATTACCTTTACTCTTTTCCAATTGCATCTGTCTAATACATGTGCGTGCAGGTCATCTCTAGTCTGGGCATCAAAGAAAAGGGAAAACGGTCGTGTGGTCTACAAGCATAGATCCCGGTAAAACTGAGTGTGGGGCATGGAGTTGTATACCCAACTGCTGACCTGAAGAGTGATGCATCTTCTTCCCCAAAATGCATTTGCATGCATTCTGGAAATTAAATGCTGACCTTTGTTTCTTTTTTTTTTAATATTAGCAGTAATAATCACAATAATAATACTTATTTTCATTTAAAAAATTTCATATTGAAATTTTTCTGCAAATATTAACTATTTATAGTCACAGTAATAAAGAACAAATAACATTTATTGAATTTACTGCAAATACTGCTTAGTGTAACAATGTAGCCAAAATTCAGTGTTTTATTTTCTACTGGTGTTTCTGATGATGATACAAAGAAGCAAAAGAGTCTGACATGAGAGCTGGACAGTTGTGGGTCCCTGGGCCAGTCGTGTTTCAATCTTTTCTCACAATATAATGGTTTCTTCCCTTAAAATAAATGCTCATGAAAAGTAACCACATGGTAATCCAGTCTTTAAGGAAAAAAAAAACCAGAAGCAACCCACATGATTTCAGATATCATACATTACAAAATCACAGACTATCGGCAAAACATCTGCCATCAAAAATCAAAACCATTACAGATCAAAATCTTCTAGATCATAAATTCAAGGACTGTCCCTTTGTGTACTCTTCAAAACAGAGAAAAATATTGATGCCTAACAAATAATAAATATCAGCAGTACAGTTTAATCAGCACACTTCAGTTCTGACTATTGTTACATAGAGGAATCATAAACTTTGTGCCAAAGAAATTAAGTGAGTATAAAATCCAATTAAAACCAATGGATGATACACACTCAAAAAAAATACCTGAAAAGTAGTTAAGACTATTTTTCACCATAGTGAATTAAACTAAAAAGCTCTAAAGCAGTCTGATCGCTTCTTCTGGAGAGGGCTTTTTTTCCTTTTTTAATTTGCAGTTTGATCATTTTTCATGTTTCTTTGATAAGTTTCTTTCTTCACTCATAGGTTTTACCAGCAGCAGCAAGCATTTTTCTGTACTTTGATATTTAATAATGACACTGCTTTGGGGGGAGAACCTTCCTTTAATCTCCTGCCTGTTTCCTGCTCCTCTTTAGGATCTGTGAGTGCACAGAGGCAGAGGCTGAAATTATTCTTCAGCTAAAAAGCGAGCTGAGGGAGAAGGAGCTAAAATTAACAGACATTCGTCTGGAAGCCCTAAGCTCTGCACACCATCTGGATCAGATCCGGGAAGCCATGAACCGCATGCAGGTCAGTGCAGTAGCTTAAGTGATGACAGAGATTCACACCAAAGGTATGACTGGTGTATTTCCTTCCCCAATACTTTGTTTCAGGCACCAAAAAACTGTCGATACAAAGTAAATTGCTAGATTGACAGTACTTCTGAAGGATGGGTATGATAAGTGTTCACCTTATAATAAAGAAATTCTTAGAATATATATTAGTAGCTAAAATGTGTTTAAGAGATATGGAAGAAGACATAATCCCTGCCCAAAGGATGTTTATTATCTCAAGCCTATGACTGGGGTAAGCAACATGACAGAGAAGCAGATCAAAAAGTGATTTCTACAGCGTTTTAAATCCTTGAGCCATGGAGGGGGCCAGGATGTTACGTGCATACTCTTTCATCATTTCTGATTCCTAACTCGGCTCAGTCATGGCTTGCCAAGGCAAAGAATGTAAAATTTAACTAATTACTGTATCCAGCATCATAAAATTTTGCTACATTATTTTGTGACACTGCTCCAATTCCTTCATGAACACATTTTTCATTAGAAGGTTTTCCTTTTCATGAGGCTGAAAGGATGCAAAAAGAATGGCAATGTTCTTCAGTGGAGCACAGAGCTTTATGGGACTCGACTCTGTTGCTTACATGCAAATGCCCAGTACCATGATGGGTGCCCAAAAGGATCTGTAATATCCACACAGTATGACATAGGCCCTTCAGTAGAACTGGGCCCTTCTGGAATGGCAGCCAAGATACCTACATCATCCCTGAAGGCACTACAAATCTATATTTGGGGAACAGAATCAATGCCACGGGTTGGGGATTCAAGTTGAGACAGGGATGGCTACATTTAAAAGTCTAGGAATGAGCTGCATGATAAACTTCTGTTGTAGTCAACCAAGTTTTAGTCCTGTAGTACTGAGGGCTAAAGAGCCATGCTAAAATTACCCCGAGATAGGTACAGAAGGTGAAATGAAGTTGTTGGAGCATAGACACTTCTTACCATTTGAGCCGGCCTCCAGTCATTACAACGGCACAGGACATGTAGGTTTAGCATTCTTCCATGGAAGACCATGTTCATCATGCCACTGGAAACCCACATTTGCACAGCTGAATCCAGCCCAGTGGCTTGGCAGCTGAATTGCTCTGTGTTGGGTGCTTAGGTCAGGTGCACCTTTAGGCAATTTTGTGTAGATGCCCGTAGTACCTGATTTCATACCTACAGAAATGGTGCGCTTGATGTCTTTGCTAAACCTCTTTGTTTACACAATGCCTGTATCAGTCTCAGCCAGATCTTTAAACATCTGTGGTACCTGCCATCCTCCCAGATGCTCACACCACTAGGCGCCAGCATTACTGTGGGGTATTTGGCTGAACTTCAATTAGAGGGAAGACTCACCAAGAACTGGTCCATAAATATGGTTTCATTTGTCCAGACATAAGGAAGATACTGATCTCGAGGCACTGAAAGGTTTTAAGGAACTATGGGGAGTAGAATACAGTTAATTGCAGTGGTGGAGAAAAGGATGGTCATCTGATTAGAGTCTTATAATGCAATATGAGTGCCTGAGCCAGGTGAACTCCCCAGAGGGAGGAGTCTACCATAGGCACAGTTCTCCAAAGTCTGAACTTCCTCAAATCTGGGCAGAGGCAACTGTTGAGATGCTGTTACTGGTAATCACCACTTCTGAAGTTTTCCCAAGAGGACAGGCAGCCACCTTGCAGTTGCCAAGCTGTGGTATTTTAGAGGATTGATGAGGATTGGTAAGGGGAAAAAATAGTACTGGTGGAAATGATATATGAATACTTTTATATTCGAAACACCTTAAAACCTAAAGGTCGGGTGAATTAAAGACTGTTAAGAGCTGTGTAATTAATCAGCATAAATTGCAGAGTAGCTCCTGATTTGAACCCTAGACTAAACTGATACACACATCTATTACCTTCTGTTACTATTATGCTGGTTTGTCCCTTCCCTTTCACTATCTCCTGACCTTTGTGTATGTGATCTAATCTTTTTGTAGCTGTATCAGGTTTTTTATGATGCTATCTATCCCTTATGTTTTTATTTCTATAATATAGCCATGCAGCCTCCATAAAAGAAATAGGGCTTTTAGCAGGGTGATAGTGAATGTAGAATTAAATTTGATGTGCAGAACCATCTGCAAGAATAAGCAGTTGCTTTGTAATGTGCTTTGTGAAGCGACTGGAAGCTAGACTTAGCTGGTACCAGGCTGTTCTCAGGCTAGGTTTTCATTTTATTATTGTACATTCAATAATCACTTGGCACCACAGAGGATTTAGCTAAAAAAAATTCCAGTTGTTCTGATTCATCTGTCACTGTATGTTTTCATCAGAGAGGGTTTGCTTGCCGCTGTGTGAACAGTCCCATGTTTAGATGATCAAAAAAGTCTTCTTTGAAAGCGATAAGAGTTATAAAACTGTTAAACTATCAATTTTTAATTTTTCTTTTATAATTTAATTTTTCTGGGAAGTTATTGCTTAAATTTTATATTCTATGGCAGTAATAATTTTCTGTGACTTTAGAAACATTGACATATCCAGTAACTTTCTTAACTGACTGTTCCCTAAAGTATTTGACAATACAAAAGCAGCTCCAAAAAATGGGGATAGCTGGGAACATTCTCACTACACGCTTACATTATGGTCAACTGTACAATAGGCACAAAAGCTTGAAGCTTATATTGTTTGGGATCTATCTAGAGGCAAAAGCTAAAACGAGGTTATGGGGGGTTTTCCCTTCATTTAAGAAGTAAAGGCAATCACAGTTTTCACTGTGTTATTTCTCTGCTGTGAAAGTGTTAAACCAGTTACCTAGGTCAGGAGAACAGCATCATCAGAATCGCCACCAGCATTAGTTTTTCAAAAGAATAACCTCCTGTGCTTTTGTGTTGATTTCTTTTGAATGTAGAATGAAATTGAGATATTGAAAGCTGAGAATGATCGCTTAAAGGCAGAGACTGGAAATACTGGAAAGCCTGCCCGGCCATCATCAGAGTCATCAAGCAGCACATCATCTTCTTCATCACGGCAGTCACTAGGACTTTCTCTGAACAATTTAAACATCACAGAATCTGTTACATCAGGTAAACATACTTTGCGCTTATGCATGCCTTAGCAGTTAGTAAGAATTTTTAATCCCTTTAAATGGGCCACATTGGAGAAGCATGTCTGAAAATTAAAACACCTTCTATCTCTCAGGTCAACATCAGATATATATTCTGATGAGGAAGAATGCTGGTGGTCAGGTCTGAAAAATGTAGCTTTTAGAAGCCCCTGAACAGCAGTAACAGACTGTTCATTGTGTTTGCTTTGTTCCTAGCTATGACTTTCTCTACCTATGTAGTTTACCATACTCTTTGGTCATCCAGTTTACAATTTCTTTGAAAAGGAATATCTGTTGAAGTATACTTGACAACTGTATTGATATAGTCTCTTGCCCATATGGGATAAATATGAGCATAGTATGTGAAACTTTCTTTTGGTTTACAGATCTTTGATCATTCATCATATTTGCAGCTGAGGCAGAAGGTGGTCTCAGCTTTATCCCTTACATTTTTTTAATTCAGTACAGAATTCACAGTTAGCCTCTGTTGGACCAAATCACCATTTATCACAGAAACCAAACACCGCCTGGCTTATTAGGCACTCTCATTGTCTTCTGTGGATGAAGAAAAGCAAGTAGAACTTTGGTCCACATCCTGAACATTAACATTTGATTATTTTCCATGCCATGGAGTTTATGATAATAAGCCTTCTACATTTGTTTTGATAATGTAGCCAAGAAACAGAAGTGCTGTCTCTAACATTAGAACCGGGAGTAAATCAGGAGCAAAGCAGCACTCATTAGCATAGACGCCACAAAAAGTATAATGCAGTCTCTGGAAGCTATAAAAATGTGGCTAATAATTGTGGAGAGAGTCTAGGCAAGAGTATAGCTGGGAATATGCCAAACTGACTATTATTTAGATTGGCAGTTAGTCATATTATCTTGCCAGTTATTGGTTACATGGATATTTGAATATTTTTTCTGGTTAATATCAGATTTTGTATGAAAATTGGTATATTTTTTATTTACATTCCAACTCTTTGAAAGGTTTAACTTTTACCATAGAGGACCCTGAACTGGGCCTCAACATGCAATGAGGTGTTGCAAAAGCAGGGTGAAAAATTTTAACTGCTCACAGAGCCACACGTATTAAAAAAAACAAACAAACAAACCGAAAAAAAAACACACAAAAAAAAAAGTAACAGAATTTTTTTCAATATGGTGGTTATAGAATGTCTCTCATGAGTAGCAGCCATTAGCACTTTGTTGCTTGGCACTAACTCTGTCTAGATACAGGAATAAACATGTAGGAAGAAACATCTGAAAAAAAGGAAGGGGAACTAGATGAGAATACAGTGGGTGAAGAGGAACGGGGAAAAGAAAAGGGAAGATAAAAGATAAGATCAAGAATAAAGATGAAGAAAATTAGGAGGAAGTGTTCAGCAAAAGAACAGAAAAAATAAAATAGAATAATGGAAGAATAAAAGCAGAAGGGAAAGAGGAAAACGGGGGAAAGGAACAGGAGGAAGGAGAACAGAATGACTGGGAAAAATGGCCATACTCAATGATCTTAAGGGTGTTTTCCAACCTAAATGATTCCATAATTCAATAAGCTTTATATAATTTTCTGTGTTATTGTTCTAAATGTTTTTCTCACTTGCGAAGTAATTACTTTTGGTTATAAGAAATTAAAGATATATGGGTGCCTAATGAGGAGTGGAGAATTTAATTTGATTATGAATCCAGAATTTTTGATCATTGTGATGATCATTTTGTTGCCGTGCCAGAGAACCTGGAAGGGTGACAGCTTTCCACCAAGTCCTGTGGGATTTCTGAGACAGCTGGAGTACTACTGAACAAAAGTCCCTGAGATAAGGAGAGGTTAATCATGATGAGGATTAAGCTGAGAGAATTGAGGGCTTTGGCTCTTCATATTATAAAAATGCCATTGCACTTTCTGGGAGCAGTGTCTCCAATCAACCATGGTCATCGGGAAATGACCAAAGCTACCCACTGTCACTTCCTAAGGGTATGATGATACCCTCTAGATAGGTGTGAATGGCAACCTGGGAAGGGGTTTGGTGGTTACAGACACCCCTATTTCAGTCAGTCACTGGAGTGAAAAGAGCAAACAAGGACCACAAGACTGGCCTAGAGCGCCAGAGCTCAGACAAGAATTGAACTGAAGTAATCATAGCATGCCTAAAATGCAGACCTGGCAGGGGGTAATTAAAACAATTAGTACCACCATGAAATTAGAGGCCCTTGGGCATCTTCTCAGCCCCTTGTATCAGTGAGAGAGAGAGCTCTTAAAAAGTGGAATTTGTTCTTTTGCTACAGAGTGGTTCCTCATTATTAAAGACTTAGAGAATTAATTTAAAGGGCGATGTAAGGGTCATTTAGAGATTGAAAAATTTCACAGGGGGTCAGTTATACCATAAATTGCCCTCAGACAAACTATGACGTTATCAAAGCTCTTAGGTTGGCTTAAAGATTTGTCAAATATGCCAAAACAAAAGACAAGTGAAGTGAAACATTCAGTGGTGACACAGAAAAACTGTCTGCCTGGAACAAAACAAGCATAGATTCAGTAAAACTTACAAAATAAGAAAAAAAGAGCTTCTCTGGTCAACACATTAAAATTTAAAAACAACAGCAGAATCTGCATTCTAGATCTGGATGTAAGTTATCAAACTTTTTACATGAAAGCTTATTTTTTAATATATTAATTGAAATTATAGTCATAAGTCGTCTTTGGTTTTCCTTTGAACAAGTGACTGAATCTTACTGGGACCTCGTTTAATTTGGCTGAAATCTGACCTTGTGCAGACTGTGTCACAAAGTTGATGTTTTTCATACTAAGAATGAACAGGGCTTAGGTTAGTGGATTACTGTGCTGGCCTTTGAAAAAAATGCAAATCCATAATCTCATCTAATTTTATAGTTAGTTTAAATGTCTAACCGTAAAATCTCAGAGAGAACTTCTAGAAGAAAGCAGCGGTTTTATCACTTGCAATAAAGCAGTAGGCCCAGCCTTTAACAGAAATACATCCACTTTCTCATTTTAGGAGTTAATGAAGTGGTAGAAACAGAGGTGCAGAGCAGACCAAAATCACTCTTTACCTCCAAGAAAAATGAAGCCTTTCCTTAGAGGAATGGCTGAAAATAGAGTTCTGTATTCTGGAGGAGTCTACAGTGGTTTTCTAGTGGGGGGTGAAAAGCACTCTATCTATGCCATAGGTACAGAAGGTAAAGGAATCATCTGGAATGTGAAATTAAATGCTATTTTACTTAACAGCAAAAATACCAATGCAAGGATTTCTTGTTTTCTCTTCTTCCAACATTATAAAGTGCACTAATGAGTGCCCAAAGACATAAACTTAATTTAATTTTTAAACAACATTACTTTGTGAGCGTATTGTAATTTTGAAAAGGTTCCAAGAGGGAAAGCAAAGATAAGACTATAATGCAAGATTTTATTTATTTGTGGATCCTCTATTCATTTCTACAAGATTAAAACTCCTAATATTCCTTCAAAAATTGACAACTTGTAAGTTCTTTTTCACCTCAAACAGAAATGGTCGATTAGGAATAAGTACAGATCATAATACTTGCAAGTTGTTGTCATGGCAGCCATTCTTTTTAACCAAAAAATCCTTTGAACAAATATTGAACTGATGATGTGAACATAATTGATGTGATTTTTAGACTGATTGCTTTCCTTCTTCTAATGTAGATATTTTGTTGGATGATGTCACTGATGGAGCACTCCACAAAGAAGGTCATAGTGTCAAAATTTTAGTCACTATAAACAAGGGCTATAGTCGAGCCAAGGTAAGTGCATTACTCAGCGCAGAATTATAGCTCAAGCAAATGCTGGGATATAGTAGCTCAAATTTTTTTTTCAGTATTTTAAGCAAGGAACTGAAAGAAAATATCCTATAGATTGCAGCTCTCTTCTCTGTTATCCATGTTCGCTCTGTAGTTAGGCACACTCCATAGACTAATGTCATATGGCCTCTTTCTGCCTTTGTGGTGGCTTAGACACTACCAATTCTCAGTTTAATTAGTGGTAGGATGTCCTGGGACTTGCTATCCCCGTTTAAAAGTCATTAAAAATTAGATCTATGCCTTGGATTCCTTAGTGTGCAACTATGAATTTAAGGGTGTTTTCTTGCATTGTCATGTTTTCATGTTCTGTGTTATAAAAAAATTATAAATACAGTGCAACCCTTATTTTTAGTCATCTCTTTAAAAACACAGATGCAATCAAAGAGCAGAACAAGATTCTATATTCCCTTCTTTATAAAGATGTACCAAAGTGATACAATTTATACCTATTTCTGGCACAGAGATTATTAGCAAAGTTGTAACATCACATTCTAAATAATGTTCTTATTCTTCATTAGGAAAACTATGAATCTTCACAGAAAAATAATTAGCTCAATTTTTAGTCCAGTTTCCAAAAATCTCTCTCTGCAGGATCAAAAGCCACACGCATACCTGATAGGATCAATTGGAGTCAGTGGAAAAACAAAATGGGATGTTTTAGATGGTGTAATCAGACGTCTCTTTAAGGTAAGACACTGAAAAATTAGCTTAAGCATTATTACAATTTTCTTTTTTCATTTTAAATAATTTCTGTATTCTTTGAATTGTCTTGCCAAGTTATTTTTTTGGTTCGAGGTTTTTTTGATGTATAGCTAACACCACTATTAAGCTTTATTCTTAATGCCACTGTTCTTTTTTTATGACTGTAGGCAGTTTTCCAAATAGCTTTCATTCAATAAATATTTTTATGTCTTATGTTTTCACATTATTTCAGGAGTATATTTTTCGAGTGGATCCAACTACTAGCCTGGGTTTAAGCTCTGACTGCATTGCTAGCTATTGTATAGGGGATGTAACTAGAGCCCATAGCCTAGAAGTGCCTGAACTGCTGCCTTGTGGATATCTGGTTGGAGATAATAACGTCATCACTGTGAACTTGAAAGGTAAAACCCAAAGAACACTTCTGCAGATACTGTAGAGTTCTACACTGCAGTTCCCTAACCTTTCATATTTATTTTTCTTACACCTGACCTTTCTGTATTGTCTCTAGTTCAAGGACACATTTATCACATGAACTGTCTGTAAGACATTGCATAATATCTATCACAGTGCGGCCTTTTGAGGGAAATCTAAGAATATCTGTCCTCCACTGCTTGACTGCCAAATCACAACAAAGTACAGATTTCTAAACAGTGGCAAAAAAACCAACCCCAAAGCAGAGATTATGATGAGAAATATTTATGCTTTATTCAGTTCCACAGAAAAAATTCTATACATTTCACAAGCTCTAAGGATTTGCTATTGGAGGGGAGAGGGGGCCTTCAGGAGAACCTTATATGCATTGATGTGACAACTGGTAACCCTTGTGGCTGTCACTTTGACCTTTTTTTTGTCATCATTGCCAGTAATGTCTGAAACACATATCTTTGCCTCACTGAGCCTTCTCTTCACATTTACTTTGATTGCATCTCTCCCACTCAGCTCACTACTGCTGTTTAATTTTTTTGTGGAAGGATATCAGTATTATTGTATTTCTACAGTAAAGAATTCCTTAACAGGGATTTGATTTAGAGGATTTGATTTAAGAAGTGTCTTACTTGCTTTGGGCATAGCACTGATGCCATCAGGTGCTGGGCCAAACAACTACCTTAGCAAGGATAAGACAGGCCATTTTTCTTTTCTTTTATCCCCAGGAGTGGAAGAAAACAGTTTGGACAGTTTTGTGTTTGACACATTAATTCCTAAGCCAATTACCCAACGGTACTTTAATTTACTGATGGAGCATCGCAGAATTATTCTGTCGGGACCAAGTGGCACAGGAAAGACCTATTTAGCTAACAGGCTGGCTGAATATATTATAACTAAATCTGGTAGAAAAAAAACTGAGGATGCAATTGCAACTTTTAACATAGATCACAAGTCAAGCAAGGTAAGTTACAGTTGAAAATATAATCTATTGCCCGGTTTGTAGTGATGATGCAGAGCAGATTATATTAATTGGCGTACTCCTTTGCTCTCAGTTAGCATTTCTTCCTACAAGAATTCAGTCTCCAATCTCAGTGATGTACAGGGACCAGATCTTTTCTGTTCTAAAGAAATCATTGAGGCACTGTCAAAGAAGTCTCAATTTTCTCCCTCTTGAGGAAGCCCACTTTAAGTATAGATGCAGAGTCCAATTCCTATGTAAATTAAATTTTTGGGGTGTCTGTAATTCCTCTGTCAGAAGGTTGGATATATAGTAATACTAGTGTAACTTGCTTTTTGATGATGATAACATCAGTCTTTGTTAGCAAACATTCCAAAGTGGGGATTTGAAATTACTGTCTCGGGCTCGGTTTTTTAATCAGCGTTGGAGAAACACAACTGGCACGATTGCTGGTGTGCATCGGTCAGGACGCTGACCACACTGATATTGCCTCACACATGGTGTAACGTTCCCAGTGATTTACACAGCTCAGGTTATCAGGCTTCTAGCATGACTACTGTGCTAGCCACAGATAATACTGTTCACTTGGTTGTCCTGAATTGGGTGTACTCCTAACTTGCTACCTGGGGGGGAAAAAATGAAAGGATTTGTCCAGAGCTTTCTGATTTGCACAGAACATAATGAATGCTAACATAAGAAGGGAGAGCACAGAGATTCCAAAGGGAAAAGAGGACCATTCTGGCAAAAAACTGCTTTTCACTGTCTTTATACAGAGGATTTGTGATGCCATTTACTTTGGCAGGGAACGTGTTTATGTCTTATTGTTATACCATAAGCATCTGTAAAGAAAATTGTCCCACAAAAGAGCCAGCTTTTGGATTTCTGATATATTGCTCAGTCTGTGTGTTTTGGTGTTTGGCTGTTCTTTTTGAGATTGGATTGGTTGGGGGTTTTTTCCCTTATCCTTTACTTCTATCAAAATTTGTGTAGAATTTTTTAGTTCGTAATAAAAGAAAGAAAAAGCAACATTGTCAAATACCAAGGGTGTTTGAATGATACAGGTGGTACTATTCCATGGAAGAAACTCATAATGTTCCCTGAGAGACACCTGATCATAAAAAGGCAAAGGAAAATCTTTCATGAAATAAAATAGGTGCATGTTCCCATTAAAAAAAAAAAAAGGATTCTGCTATGCCTGATCCAGGAAATAAAATGGCAGTAGGAACTTTGTCCATAATACTGAGCATTTCCAACTCCGACGAAATTAGATACCTCTAGAGATACAGCTGTAAAATTTGACTAGCCCAGATTCTCAAGAGCAACAAAGTGTTGACAAAAACGTGAAATGTTTTGATTATAGAAAGCTCTCCACTAAGCAGCAGCCGGACAGCTGACAGGAAAGAATTTACACAACGAATTTTATTATGAGGTATGATAAAGCATCCCCAAGAGGCAGATTTTCAGTGAGAGTGCTGAAAGGAGATGCCTAAAGGAGCAGTTCCATACACTGAAATTGTGTAAAAGCGTGGTGGGGTTTTTTGGTATATAAATGTTGCATTCATAAGAACAAAGGTCCAAGAATTAATGTGAGTATCTCAGCCCATTGGAAATGGCATATTTTATTGCAACCTGTTTTCCTCTGGAGATAAGATATTTTATCAGCAAATTTCTAAGGAATATCTGCACCAACTCAGAATGCTTCAGTCATGTGCCTTGTGTTTAGGACCTTTTTTTTCCCCAGCATGTGGCTTCAATGTTGCCCTGTATAAGCAGCATGTTTTCCTGCATGTGCAGATCCAGCTGAGTGATCCACAGAAGGAAAACTCTTTAGCAGTCATTTTATCTTTCTGAATTATTTTTCCCAATGGAATTACTTCTATGGTCTAATTGGATTAATCTTTTCTTGGCTTGGGGCGTTTTTTTGTAATTTTGTTTTTAATTTTGTATTAATTCTGCTGAAGGATCTGCGACAATACCTAGCAAACCTAGCAGAGCAATGCAGTGCTGACAACAATGGTGCTGACCTCCCTGTCGTCATAATTCTTGATAATCTCCACCACATCAGTTCACTAAGTGACATCTTCAATGGTTTCCTCAACTGTAAATATAATAAATGGTGAGTAGTACCTCTTCTCTCTCCTTGAACACGTTTTGCAATTAAAACAGTAAAAGCTCTTCGTTGTTTTGAAAAATAAAATGTCCCAGTGAACACTTAGGCTCCCATAGGCCATCTGCAAGGCTATTACATGCTTCAATAATTTTAACCTTCTTCAGCCAAGTACTTATTGTCTCCTTTGCTTCATCTATATGACTCCCATGCTTCTCAGTGAGATGTAAAAGTAACACAAAATTTAAGAATGTACTTAAACACTTGGCTGAATTGTAGTCTTATCCTTTGCACCCTGACAGATTACACAAGCTCATTAGCACCATGAGAACAGCTTACACGTTGTAAGTGTAGAATTTGGGATAGATCATGCCATGCAAAAGCGGCTGTGTATCTAGCAGATTTTCCCTTCCCACAGTTTTCCTGCAGCAGTCAGAAATACGAAGTTGGCTGACTGTCCTTTATTCTCAAGCAAGAGTAAAAATAATGTTTTCTATAACTTTTACTGGCCTATAACATTGGTTATTTGTGCTGTAAAAGTGACATCAAAGAGACTTCCCTTCATAAAATCATTGTGTGCAATGTCTTACTCATGAGATTCACTGGCTTTTGAATTAAAAAGCTAAGCTTACTGCCAAGTTATGAATTACATTAAGACAGGGTTGCTTCATTTATTTTTTCATTACAGATGAGCACTAGTAAACTACATATGTGCAAAGAGGGAAATCATACAAGAATAAACATTTTAAAAAGGGCACCTCAGAAATATTTTAAATCTATGACTACACTACGTCCAGAGACTCTCTTGAAATTGGCCTAGTGCAGATAATAAGAAGGAATATACTCTGAATATTTGAATGAATTCTCCCTTAAAAAATCCTACTGCTTTTATCTTTCCAGTCCCTATATTATTGGAACCATGAACCAGGGAGTTTCTTCTTCACCAAATCTGGAGATGCATCACAATTTCAGGTACATTCACTCTGTATTTACTGTGGCCATGTTTGCACAGCTCCCTGCTTCTAAACCCAGTTCTTTGACAAATACTGATCTTGTGTCCCATCACAGTAAAGTGTTTTAGTTTCAGTGTCTCTCCTCTATTGATGGGTCTCTGAATGGTGTTGGGGAATGGTAAAAGAAATAAGATACTATCTGGCACCTCTAGCAAGTTGCTGAAGATGATTGCATTCCTGCATTTCATTTGTCTTCAGCAGTGTCTTGAATTCCTGCTGGAACTTGAAATGGCTGTATTGAAACAGTGAGCAGTAATGAGCTTTATTGGAGCAGTGTTATACTTGCTGACTAATGAGACTCAGAAGCTTATGACATTTCTTTCATCTATATGTTTAAGAGGAAATAATGTATTTGCTATTCATTGCTGCTTGACATTTATCTCTTCTACCCAGGTGGGTGCTGTGTGCTAATCACACAGAGCCTGTTAAAGGTTTCTTAGGCAGATATCTGAGAAGGAAACTGATCGAAACTGAAATAGAAAAGAACATACGCAATAATGAACTTATGAAAATCATTGACTGGATCCCCAAAACATGGCATCATCTCAACAGCTTCCTAGAAACGCACAGCTCTTCAGATGTAACCATTGGTGAGTCCACTGGTGGAATGGTTTGAAATAAGGATGCAGGTTGAGCATTTTAGAGATTTGTGAAGAATATTTTTTTTTTTTAAAGTTGCCGTGTCTCAATGGGAAGGACAACATAGGTGTGGGAAATTTGTCTAGTTGTCACCAAGATTTAAAAGAAAATGGAAAGTTTAATTAGAGTATATATATTTCCTGGTAGTTCTTCCTTTGATGCTAAAGATTTTCAAGTAAAATATCACAATTTTTAAAACGAAATTTTAAAAAAATTACCCTAATAGTAACTTTCCTAAGCTTAATTTTTTTCTCCTGCTTTCACACTGCAGTATAATTACAGCAATAGAAACCCTTGGACCTGAGGTCTTTTAATGGAGTAACTATGTTAGCAAAGATGTCAGCTTTTACATAGCTTTGCCATAAAATTTGTGTTTATCAGGCCCTAAAATTGGACTAAATGACACAAGTTCATTTTTAATAACAGGAGACTGTTAGCTCCTTTAATGTAGTCCTGTTCTAGTATTCTCTTGACTTGAGTTTGTTCTAGTACTGCTTTTTTAATTTTGTGGAGATAACTTTAAGTGTGTTTCCTAGTTCTACCTTTTTTAACATGCAACTTGACTGCTCAGGTCCCCGTCTGTTCCTCCCTTGCCCTATGGATGTTGATGGCTCCAGAGTGTGGTTCACAGACCTTTGGAACTATTCACTGGTTCCGTATCTTCTGGAAGCTGTGAGAGAAGGACTCCAGGTATGTCATTTGTTTCCTAGAAATGCTTTTAATTGCTTTCAAAGGCTTTATCCAAGCCATTTTTAAACAATGCATCCTGGTATGAATGCAGTTGCATTTGCAAGAGGAAAATCTTTAGAGGGGTTATAGAAGGCAGACTCAGATTCCTTTTGACCTGCTCTCACGTATAATTTGGCTTTGTCTGCTCCAGCACTAATATAGCTTGTATTTTATGAAGAGGGTTTCTTCTCTGTGACTGGAGGAAGGTGGGCTTTTTTCCATTGTTTAAGGAGTTCCCAGCATGGCTAAATACAGCTCGGATTGTCTCCCTGAGTCGAGGCAGCCTCAGCCTATCCCTGAATGGAACAGTTAATAAGGTTTACACTGGTGCAAGAAAATAGCTTTGGTCTGTGAAATCCTCCTACCACCTACATTCACATGTAGGTACACAGGCTTGTGGGAAAAAGCTTGTGAACAAGGATGTTTTCATAGAATCATAGGAAGGCTTGGATTGGTATGGACCTAAAAGATCGTCTAATTCCAGCCGTCCTGCCATGGGCACTAGACCAGGTTGTGCAGAGCACAACCAACCTGCCCTTGCATACTTCCAGGGATGGGGCATCCACAACTTCTCTGGGCAACTTCTCCCAGTGCCTCACCACCGTCTGAGTAAAGAATTTCTTCCTAACATCTAATCTAAATCTCTCCTGTTTAAAACCATTCTCCCTTGTCCTATTACTATCTGCCCACATTAAAATGTTGTTCCCCCTCTTTTTTATAAGCCCCCTGGAAGGTTGCAATGAGGTCTTCCCCAGGAGGATAGGTCTCTGCGTTATACCAGAGGAGGTTAGGATTTCAGATAATTCCACGTCTTTGGAGCAAAACTAAATCTTTACATTAAGACATTCTTTTTTTGTTTTTGTTGTTGTGGTTTTTTTGTATTTTTTCCCCAATCTTTAATTTGCTTTCTTCCTTTTCCTTTTTTTGTTTATGCACTATAATTCTGTGTCCTCTAAAAAGATGCTTTGTGGAAAGGCATTTTTTTCCACACATGACACCAAAAGAAATTACTACACAGTGCAGAGGGGATTGTTATGGACTAGGCAAAGAACTGTGTAACGGCTGCAGTTTCTTTATCACCTGTATTGACACAGTGACATACTGATGCGGTGGGGGTTTAGAATCTTGCCCGTTGAATATCGCATGCTTTCCTAAAACTTCTTATCTCTCTGGGAATTACAGTGTTTATGCCTTGTGCAGAATACTGCCAAGCATTTGATAGAACAGCCACAGTGAGATTAACAGCACTTGTATTCTTGATGCTCATATTTTCTCAAGCGTGCAGGGTAGCTGCTTAAATGAAAACTTCAGTTGTGGAGCAGAAGATGGCAGCATATAGAAGAAAATACATTTGTTTCATGAGCTATACCAATTTTGAGCTGCTTTGGATGGCTTCCATGGAATAAAATTATTAATAATAAACAGGAATCTTTTATATCATATAACTGAGTGTTCCTGGAACCAAAGATGGATAGAAACTGCCTTTCTGGTTGGGTACTTTGCAAACTCACTTGTCAGACACAGAATTTACAAGCCTTACTCTAGATTCCAGAAAAGATTTAGTCACTGTTAATCTCAGATGAAGGGAAGTGCTACAGCCTGGAGTTAGCCTGCTACCTCTGAGAAACATTTCTCTTGGCTTATTTAGGCAGATCCCTGTTGTAGCAGCCTGGCCTCAGTGCAGGGCAGAAGGAATCTGAGTACCTCTGTGCCTGATACAGGGAACTTGGCTGCCTAACCTGAAGCTCTGCATTCATCAAGTGCCTGGCAGCAGGGGCTGCAGTGATAAGCACAACCCATCACTCTGCCTTTATCACTAAAGTCCTCCCCTGTTATACTCCCTTTAGGAGTGCCGCCTATATCCTCCATGAATGCGTGCCCTGCCAGTAGCATGGTGTTCCTTGGGTTGTGTGAGACTGTTTGAGGTGGGAGAAATTACAAAAAGCCCTGGTGAATGGCTCTCCATCTCAGTGTGTCATTGTCACAGCTACAGGAAATCTTTAAAGCAGCAATCAAGGGGCTCTCAGTTAACATGTTGTGAACAGCAATACAGAGAGGGGTGCATTTTAGTGAGGAAGCTACCGGACCTCCTAAAATTACAATATTCTCATTCTTACTTCCTCTCTCCTCCTCCAAGATTCATAAGCATTTTATGTTTCATAGTAAGGAAATATATATCCCTTGTTCCTTCCGAAAGTTCTCACACTTAGGATATGGACAGATGTCTGCTTCAGCATCTCATTTTGCTAGGAGAAGTCAACAATCTGCACTGCCACCTTCTAATTCACTTCAAACAAAATCCAATTAACTTGAATGCTTTTGATAGGCCTGTGTTAATTTCTATTATATGCCTTAAGCAAATTACCTGGAGGTCTCATTTCACACTGTATTACAAACTTGCTGTTGTCTACAAGTGTCACTAGTTACGGAGCGTTTCACAGCTTGCAGCCACTCTGTGTATTGAAGGAGCATTAGTGGAGATGATCAAGTCTTCTTAAGGTCTTATTTTACCTGAGGACTGAGAACATATGAATGCAAATCTCTTTCTAAAATGGTTTAGATGTTTGTGATGACTTTTTTTCCTGCTGTTACAACTGGTACTGAAAACTCTGCAGAGTACTTCCCTGTGTTATATCCCTAATACAGATGTACGGTAAGAGGGCACCCTGGGAGGATCCCTCCAAGTGGGTAGCTGATACCTATCCGTGGAGCTCTGCAACTTTACAGCATGAGTGGCCATCACTACTTCAGTTAAGACCCGAAGATGTTGGTTATGAAGGTTATGCATCAGCAAAAGAAGGAACAACCTCTAAGCACGTTCCGCAGACTGATACAGAGGGGGATCCCTTGGTAAGAGTCAAACTTTTGGGAAAAGGGTTTTCTGTATGCACTTCACTCTCACGTGTTAAACTGCACCCTGTGCAGTAAAAATCTACTGTGCACCTGTTCCAAAACAGGCTTTTAAAATTAATCCTTCTATGATTTATGAAAATGTTGAAAATTAAAGGAAGCAGGAGGACATGTATCACCAACATGTTAATATGTCCTTACATTGTTTACATTTCCCATCTGCCCATCTGGTACTGTGTATCAGGTCACCATTGCTTCACCACTCTTCAGCATCTTATTAATCAATTTTATCATGAAAACTTCTTTCTTCATTGGGCAGTTCTTCATCTACATTTTACAAATGAAGGACTGTGATATTCACATTATGTAACTTATCTATTGTAGAGAATTTATTGAAAATAGGAATTAGCCATCCTCCTATTTCTCAGAATATTTCAAGATAACTGATGACTGTGTAACAGTCTTACTGTAGAAGGAATGCAGGTGTGGTGGCATTAAATGATAAGAATTTGATTTCCCTCAATGCCATGTTTTGGTTTTTTTTAAATATGATCCCAGACATTTGGGTTTACCATTGCCTCCTCTGATAATAGACTATTAAAATGCATATGTTGAACTGCTATTCTTGTGTAGTGCTTTCTCTGTGGACTGCCTTTATCAAAATTCAAAATACAATTTTAGAGAACTGCATTTCTAGAATATAGGCAGCTCCTGGAAAAGGGAATTTCTCAGAGAAAAATGGATTTAACTCTTAACAGTGTTGAGAAAATGGTTCCTCAGCCTCACTGTTTCATGTTCATAAACAGACCTTGCATCCTGAGGAAGTGTAGAAAATCATCTAATTTGAACTCCTCTTCCATTCCATAAATTTTCAGGTGATATTTTGACCCTGTAATTTGGGCTTCCAGAGAGTGTGTTGGACAGGCTTCCAGCACAGTGTTATCTCCACTATGGTGAAAACAGTTGGCCAGCTGAGTTCAGTGTCCATTCACCCCTGCTTCCTGCATGTTTTGGTCAGCATCTGTATCTGAGTAAATATCAGAAGCTTGAAAGCTGCAACTGGAGGGTTTGCCCCCACCTCCAGTGGCGCTCATGGGTGGACAGATGCTTGTGGAAACAGGACATGTCACATGCAGGATGTTTTAAACACCCACCGCAGGTATCCTGTGTTCACAAGCATGGATACCTATTAAAGCTTCAGCAAAAGCTACGCAAAAGTGTTGAACACTGTTCAGTGCCTAGGGGAAACTTCAGCGTGCGAGTTAGAGCATAGAGAGGTAAGGATTCCTGAACAAACTGGAAATAGGGGCTTAAAACACAAACAGATAAGAATACATCTTTTGCTTTGGTTTTTCTTTGCCTATTTTTTGTAACGACAGTATATCTTTTCCTTGAAAAACACTAAAGCACTGTCAACATTGCTTGCAGTCCTTAGCATGCTGGTAGAAGTGGATGCTTTATAAAAAAAATGCTGACCATTATACAGAGTTAGGCATCAAGCATCCAAGTAATTTTCTGGGTCTTAATGCTGCTATTTGATGATTTTCAGATGGATTTCAGGTACCAGTAATCTGTAAATTGTGGGGGGCTCTACTCTCCTGGGTAGGAGGATCTGTTGCTGTTCCACTCCTGAGATCAGCCCTTCAACAGCAGATGGGACTCATTTATGAAGCAGCTGGCATCAGTCCACTCCTCTCTCATTCCCCCCACATCTTTCTCTTGTAGGGGGGGTATGTTACTGTGATTATGTTTTCAGTTGCTTTTCCAGTGTAATGCATCTACTCCATCCAAAAATTATCTGGAAGCTTGACTGTCTCCGAATATGGGCCCAGATGTCCAGCTGAGATATGGCTTCCTTCCTCTGCCAGTGTTGCAGCTGCAGCTGGCCTCACCCCTGAATTAAAGAGAGTTTTCAGGCAGCTCTATTGTATCCCTCTTTGGACCTTTAAATTTCCATTTAAAAACCAGAAGGCAATGAGAGGAGTGCCAGGAGGAGCCGCTAACACCCTGCCCTTTCTGAAGTCCTTTTGTGCGGTCCCTCATCTAGGTACCAGCACACCTCATACAGCAAGGGAGCTTAATTAAATTTTAACACGGTCACTGCAGTATTAAATGAGACGAGATTATGTAAACATTGCTTTCTTCTTTCAGATGAATATGCTAATGAGGCTTCAAGAGGCAGCCAACTATTCGAGCGCACAGAGCTGTGACAGTGATAGCACCAGCCACCATGATGACATTTTGGATTCATCTCTTGAATCAACTCTCTGAAAGGGACAAATCTTGCTGTAGGATGATGGTAAAATCTGTTTCCACTAGACCACTGCCAGTATTAAAGCAGCACACCGAGGTCTCTGAGTAAGAATGGTGTGTTGTAGGGAGGCAGGAGACGTAACTCTGCAAAGTCAGGAAGAAAAATTGAAGTGGAAAGCTTGAATTAGTTTAATTTCAAGGCATTTCAATACCTATGGAGCCAAGTGCGACTCCATTTGTCAACTGGAAAGTGCCCTAGACCAAGGGCATCAGAGCAGATTGCACACGTGTTAGCCAAACTGGAATATTTTTTTTCCCTTATCCTCTTTCTCTCTCTATCTCTCTCTCTCTGTGTTTCTCGGTACAAGTTTACAGTGAAACTTCTTTGGTTTTTTGGGTTTTTTTCCCTTTAGTTTACCCTGAGATGCTGCATGAACAATGCAGTCTTCTGATTATCTTCTAACCTCTGTTGTGCCACATGGTGCTGGTCACAGGACGGCAGTGGTGTTTCTGTTATACACTACTGCCCATTCCAAAATGAGTAAAAGATGATAGTAACTCAGAAAGCACAAACAGTATTGTGCAATCACCAGAAAACATGACTGTGATATGCTGGATAAGTGCCAATTTAATTCTAACTGCCATGGTCACGGTGATGCGCTCCATCAAGTTTTTAGTACACAAGTCACAGATTTTATAAAGTTATTTTTACCACAAGGGTCTTTTTTAACCGCCTGCCCACTCCTTAACAACAGTTTTCTACCAATTATTAACCAACACTGATTAAAGGCTTTTTAGGGCTTCATTTGTTTGAGCCTTTTCAGTGATAGAAGGAACATTTCTTATGGTGCTGTCTCACTGCCTTAAAACAGATTTCTAGAACAGTTTTACAGTTGGTTTAATTCCTAAACCATTGGTAATTTACACTGTTTTTTTCTTCATTTACTAATGAGAAAACATCAGTTAACATAGTAGCCTCATATCTGTATATCATGATTTTTTAAAGTAATGGATACGAGAAAGAACAGTTGCTATATAGTATTTTTATCTTGTGAATAGATTTCTCTGCCTACCCTCAGAAGTACACAAGGAACCCAAACCCACTTTCACTGCCACCTAAATGCTGACAAAATCGGCTCAAATCCATTTGGTCCCATGGAACGGAATTTTTGGAGGATAGATGTTTTGAATACTTATCCAGCAGAGCTGGATGCACTTGATGCAGCATGAGCACAAATATATGGGTTTTTTTTTTTTCCTTTTTCTAGTTTCAGCATGTTGTTTTGATTGCTATAGTTGTACATTAAGAATTCAGCATAAAAGAACACTGAAGCAGTGATGTCCACTGTGGAAGAGGAAGAGTTTATACTGTAAAAGTGGGTTGGTTTTGCACAGTCTACTGGGTGGGTATTGTAAATACAGAGAAAAAGAAAAAGAAAAAAAAAGAAAAAAAAAAAAAAGCCTTGCACAAATCGAATCAAAAACAAACAAACAAAAAAATTGTATTTTATTCTGTTGGTGTTAAGAGATGTTTCACTTGCTGAGATTTCCTGTATGTTGCAAACAAATACAGAATGCAAAACCTAAAAGCTGTTATTACCTGGTGTGTTTGTCCTGTACTTACAGTTGTTACGACTATGCAGGAGCTATCAATGCTACAGTCAGCACGTTTCAATATCTATATGAAGCCAATACATTTTGGGGGGAAGAGTCTCTGAAAATGTTTCAAGTTCATATGTCACGGCAGGCTACAACCAGACTGCATCCAGACTGCTCAGAGTAACAGGAAACACTCTTTTACCGCAAGAGCCGTGAGGTTAAAATAGGTGCACGTGAACAAGAAGGTACCTAAGGGCTCTGGCATTGTGTAGTCACGTACTGTACACCTCCATGGATGTTACCTTCGGGATGTGTATCTGGTGCTATTCACTCCTCGTGGCCACCCTGTGGCCACCTGCTGTAACTTAAAGAAATCAGTGCAGTTTCCAAATGGCACTGAGCTGCATCGCTGAATCCAGAGGTTCCTACACGGTGCTATTGCCCTAATAAAACTCTGAATTTATGCACGTAGGATTCAGTCAGACCAACATCGTGCCCCCCAAATCTGGATCCATTTCTGATGCAAAATAGCAGTTCATACACCTTGACTGACTCAACTAAAGCAAAGCTGCTCTTTCTTGTACCTGTGCTCTGAGCAAACCTGCAAATCCTTTCCTGCCATATTTAGCTCACAAACACCCAATATTACATATACAAAACTTCCTGCAATACATCTCAGTGAGTCCACCTAGTTTACAACTCAGAAATTGTTTGTGAAACATTTGTCTGTACACATTTTATATTTTGTACATTTTTGATGTAACATATCTTGTAAATAGACAGAAACAGTGAAATAAATCATCTGAAAATTTTTGTAGTCTTTGTAAAACCCTAATAATAAGGATTTGGTGTCATCGGACTTAACTGGATGATGTATTTTCTATTGGTTTATTGTTCCTCTAGCTTGTAAACCAGCTTGCGTATATTTTTTTTTGCAGGTGTGCACACTGTATCTGTCTAAATTATTACTTTGCCATTAAAGTGGAATTATTTATTGAAAACACAGTCTGGTGTTTTTGCAGTCAGGACCACTTAACAGATATTATTTCAAATATGTGAACATGAAAATAAAATGACAGACTGAGGGATGTGATTTTTCTGTATTCAGCAGAACTAATCCCTGTAGAAACAAAATTAAGTACTGTTTCCAGTTCCAGTGATTCAGCCAGATTTTTGAATGGCTGTTTCCTTGGTGGGAACAGGTCGTGCCATTCAGAAACACCTCCACAATCTCCCCATCCTCATGATTATTTTAAAATACAAGTCTATTGATTTTAGTGACGAAAAATCTGTCCAAAACCAGTGAAGTAGAATGCCTTATTTTGAAACTCAAAGAACTTAGACTTACTTCCTCAGCAGGTATACATCAATATCATTTGATAGAATTCAAAGAAAGAAAGTAGAATTATTTTAGTCACCTAATCATAGACTTTGACGTTGGAAGAGATCACTATGCTCCTGCAAGTTGCAGCACCTCAGCTGTAAGTCTCAGCAGCAGGTCTGTAATTTCTCCTGAAAGTGCAATATCCCAGGAAAGACCTTTAGACATATTAGTACCGAGTAAAATATCCATCACCTCATTAACTATGTGGATAATTTTTCACTGAGTGGTTTGGGTTTTTTAAGGGCTTTATTTACAGTTAGATCTTACATATCACTCTTTCGTGAGAATAATATCCCATACTGCCCATTGTTATGCCCTTTCTTCTTATACTAAGAAGCAGTCACAATCAAAACCATCTTTTACATCTTTTGCAATAGTCTTTTTTGTTTGTCTTTTTGATAAGACAGACAGCTTGCTCATTCCTGGCTTTTCAAAACAAGTCATGCTTTTCAGACCTCAACATGTTTGTTGCAGGACTTTCTGACTATGTGAATTTATGAGATAGTCCGTTTTGAAATGTGGGTATGAGAGTTGCACACGGCATTCTTACATTTGCTATAAACAGAACTAATATCACCTTCCTACTCCCACTTCATATTTTCCCTGCTTAGGCTTCAGGGCTGACATTCACTCTCTAATTGCATCATCCCACTGCAGGCTCATGTTCAGTTAATTATCTGCCAAGACCCTGACTTCTTTTCATGTTCTATCATTTTGAAATACTTAGTCCAATCCTGTCTATATAAACTATGCTCTTTCTTCCTTAGATATATGAGTGAAAATTTATCTGTATTAAAACAGGAAGTTCAAATCAGCCCACCCTACTAAATGATTAATTCTCTACAATTATCATCTGTCTAATTTAAAACTTCACCAGCTTGCATAATTTCCAAAACCTGCACTGTCATTTTACTTTGTCTTTTAGTTTGTATATGAAGGTAGTAAATTATGTTTTGCCAAGAGCAGACCCCTGTTGAATCCTGGTAGGACCTTCCATGAATATTTCCTGTTTACAGCTACTCATGCCATGGGTATATTTGTATTTCAGTTAACACAGATATAAGCATACAAAGCCACATGTATACGATATTACAGGGAATACATAATGAGTTACATGGCTTCTCCATCACTGTAGGTCTCCAAGGATGGATTAGATTTGTTTTTGTTGAAAACTACGTGTGTAGAGATGATCTTCTACAGAAAGAGGAGTAGACTAGGGCAATCTCAGCGTGCCTTGCCTGTAATTCAGTGCTGCAGTCTTTGCACATTGTCTAGCTGCCATTACTTAAGGGAAAATGTCTGAAATTTAATTGTTAAACTCATTCTGTGTCTCCTGTCTCAGTATATCTACCTGTTAACCTTCGTCTGGAGACCTGCTTGGTGAATGCCTAGGTTCCCATGACAGGAATGGGATAGTGCAGCCTCAGATAAAAGTGTTTTTAGCAAAGTGCTTGAGACATTGCTCTTGCTTACAAGAACTCATTTTTTGTGCTATCATTAACTAACCACAGTGTTTCTCAACATGCGCTTTTTCTTGATAACTGAATAATGTCTCACAAATTAAATGCTACCACTAAGTTTGGCAATGCAAGAGCTCCAGATGCACTGTCATGAGAGAAATGTAATGCTGGTAATAATACTAGTAGCAGAAAATAGAATCTGTCATGAAAGATAAATTAACCAAAGCCAAGGCCATGTGACCTTGCTTTTCTACACTAAACTGCGTTTACTGTTCTTTGTTCAATTGCAACCTTAAACAAATGCTGATAAATAGCAATGAGAGAGCACACTGAATAATCATGCCTTTAGTAACAAATTTCATAAATGAAGTAATGTTTCCCCTTTGTTAGTGCATTTACTTGTTCTTCCAGCAGTTTTTGTTGTATTAGATTATACACTTTAGGAAACTTAAATGCATCCTGACAATTAAATACCAAACCTGGAAGAAAAGACACCTGGTAACAAAATAAAGCATTTAAGTGGTGACACATAACCAGGACTAATGATTTTATCATGCCATATGTGGATGGCTCTGACAGAAAAAAGAAGCAGACGAAATACGTGTTATCTGTATGACCAAAGCCTAAGGACTTGGTGAACTAAAAACTAATTTAAATTACTGAACTGTATTTTAGCACTGATAATTCAATGCACCTTAAATATGTCCTTCTGCACTCTGCAAGTGCAGTGAAAAGACATATAAATTCTGAAAACAGATTCTTCAGTGCAGGTAAGCTGTTCCACTTGTGTAGGCCGCGTGGAAGAAAGAGATATGGCTTCTGTAGAGCAGTTCCTGAGCTACCAGGCATAATTTGGTGGCAGAATGGATAATTTAGTTTCATCATTACCACACTCTTCATGTAACTGCCATGGTCTTTAGCGTACTCTGTCCCTGCTTTTCCTGGTCAAGCTAGTGGCACTATTTCGGACTAATGGTACTGACTCTTGATTGTGGCTGTGGAAAGTCACAATGGAGGCAGAATTTGCATCTTAACTGAACTAACATTACAATGCAAATGTATTTTTCACCTAGAGGAAATAAGAAACCTAAAAGCTATATAGGAAAACCTTGCTGTCTCATTAGTAATTACTGTGATTACTACTACTTAATGTCTTTGTATTTACTGCTTTTGTAGAGTCAACTGTGTCTCAACTACTTTATAAATAGTTTTCTTGTAAAAACAAATTATGTTTCCTAGTATAAAATTATACTGCTTGTTTGAGAGCTGGTTATTACCTTATATCGATCTACCAGCCTGTTTAACAAACTACGTCCACACACAGTAAATTTCATCTCTAGCTTAAGGGTCTCTGAGGTTAAATAACATGTTTAGTCTTGCTATGTATTCTGAGTAAGTCATGTTCTTTAATTTCTGTCCTGAATATAGGGTTAAGCATGTGAAGTGCTTTCCTAATTTCAACTTCAGTGCCTGCAATTTATTCCTCCATAAACCATCATCTTCAGAGAATGGGATGGTCAACTAACTGCTGCAAGATTCAGCTGAACATTGTAGCAACTGTGCAGAGCATTACACTCAAGAATCGTAATGTAATTGCACGCTTAGGCACAGCATTCAGTGGTTTGCCATTTTGCCAATTTTAGTGTTGAATAAAACCTTCAGACCATGGAGGGAGGCCTCCTCTTTTTCTGGAGCTGAGCAGCTGCTGGCAATAAAGCCTAATTGCCTATTTTTAGCTACAGGACAATAGAGAGGTTAGTCCACCTAAAGACAGACAAGCTATAGCATGTTACAGGGCGTGCTGGAAGAAATGGTTCGTACTGAAAAAAAACATCACTATCATTCAGCTGTTGCCATTCTTCAGGTAACTATTTTAATTAATCATAATATTTTCTTACCAGGTGTCGAAGATATGTGGGGGTTTTCTGAAGTAAACAGTAATCGAAATGTAAAATATAAGACTGAAATTCAATGTGAACTTTAGAACAAATATCCAGGCTTTAAAGGTTGTTATACTGAAACTCTGCCCAGTCCTTGGGGACATAGTATGATGCACAGAAATTTCACCTATATGCACATAAACCTCCATACTTGCTCAATAATTTCTAGTCCTATTCTTGTCCTTCCTCTGAGGGAGCAGGATAAAGAGAAAAAAAGAAGTCTGGTTCATTTGCCTATTTGTGTCCATGAATTCTCTCCCCTCAGTTTTGTTAGCAGACCTGCTGAATACCAAACCACAGCTGGTCAGGAAGTTCCCAACTAACAAGGCTGTCCTTTGAAGCCAAAATGGTGCACCAAAGAATGTCAGAGTAAATAAACTCTGGATGTACCACAAGGAGAGAATATTTTTGTCCTTGTTTCCTGCCAGCTCCCCAGGCAGATGCTTTAGAACCAGAATTGCAGAGATCTGCAGCTGTGGTGAAGTTTTGTTCAGGACCCAGAGCACGAAGCTTCTTGCTTCATAGACGAAGATGCCTGTTGCAGGAATTCAGGTTCTCACTCCCCTGGAAGCTCCTGGAAGCAGCCCGAGTGGGTAGGGTATCCTGGCATCCTTCAGATGCTGAAGAAATACCCACACTACCCTTAACTCCCATGGAGGAACATGTCCTAAAGTTGATGATGGTGTAAAAACTGCTAAGATGTGTGGGAGGAGGAGGGGACAAAGCAGACATTGCTCTGATCTGTTCCAGACAATACGAGCAAAACCACCTACTCCTTCTAAAATGAAAGCATGGAGAATTTCATCCCAGTGGTATTTTTCAGGTTAGCTTTTACTGAAATTATTTCAAACACATAGAGGATGTTACTGTAAAGGTAATTTCTATATGGATCCAGCTTTTTGTTAACACAGTGTCCTTAACAGTCTATTTAGACTGCAGTGGCAATGGTAGCTTTGTTGAGGCAGACTTTGCAGCTTGTTCTGGGGACTGCCATCTCCAAAGAAAGGAAGGCATTTTTTCAGAGAACTCCAAGCACTGGGGTTTTAGCCCTTTTTTTTTCCGCTCGGATCCTTTTAGAGATAAGAAAATATCTCCTGTCACTGTCACAGGTCCTTTCCCTCCCTCAGCATCTTGTTGACTCCCCTCTCTGCCCTTTTGCCATTTAGCACATCCCTTCTTCTTCTTCCTTTGCCTTTCTCATACATGTTCCTCTTCTCTCTGCTGTTCCCGCAGTTACTCAGTTTGGCTCCCCTTCTCTGCCTGACACGTTTGACTTGTCCGTCTCCTCGCTCCCCAGAAGGCTGCTGCCTGCTCAGAGTGTGCAAGGACAGCATCATGTCCTTTTCTGGCTCTGAATGCTGAGCATATGCTGACACAGCTGAGCAGAGTGTGGCAATCACAATCCAGCCAGCAACATCCCCTCCCGGACTCTGCTGAGTGCTGACTCCTCTGCCAGTGCCATGGCAAGACCCACTGCAGCAGCAGGAGAGGTCAGCAGCCTCTGGGAAGCCCCGTACTTTACCCATGGTAATAAGTTTGCAGGGAAAAAGCTGAATGACTTGCAAGGTCGTGGCCCATCAGTACTCCTGTCCATTTCTCTATACCCCCGTCTCTGCTGACTGAGGAATATTAAGTTAAAAAGCAACATTTTACTGCTTTTTGTTTTCTGCCAAAACTGAATAGCTCATCTTTTGTAGCCTAGAGGAAGACTGTGGGATGTAAGATGGGAGACACACAGTTATCTAGAATACAGGACAGTGGGAGCAGAGGCTCCAAAGCTATTCTTCAGCTCTCAGATTGAGTCTTTTCAAAGGAGTTTTATTCTCTTTCTTTATGGTTTGCTAAAGGAAAAGAAGGATATAAGCACTACCACTTCCGTGATCAAGAAAGGTGAATTTTTACTGTAAAAGTGGTAGAATTTTTCAATTTCAGAAATTACAAGCAGAAATATCTCATCTTGAAAGTGAGGCAAAGTCTCATTGGTAATTTGAAAGAAAATTAGAAATAGTCGTGTTACTATAGTGATATTTGTTAAGTAGTCATTAGCTCTGGGCAAACACAGAAAATATTTTTCCCTGGTTGTCACAGGAGTTACAATGATCAGATAATATTATTTAATACTTTCTTAGTGATTTTGAAGTATCGTGTTGAAGTACTTTAAAAAGGTCAGGTTAAGCATTATTGTTAAGGGATGAATGGGAAGGAAATCTCATTAACAGCAGCAGGGTGCAGATGACAACACAGCTCAGCTTCATGCGAGCACTGTGTCTCAAGATGCTGCTAATGAAGAAACCTGTGGAACTGATTGGCATTCCTACTGTCTATCACCCCTTATTTCAGAGGGTATTGTGCACAACATGTAGCTTTAGAACACTTTTTTGATTGTAAAATGTAAGATACTGCTTTCAATATCTGGAAAAGAAGATTCTGGGAAAGCCTTTTAGACCCACATGGTGGCTCCTAGAAAGTATGACACATTTTGTTGTCTGTGAGAATATATGCAATCACATGTCCTCATATGGAGAAAGAGAAAGGAAAAAGTAATAATTGGATTTGGGGGTTTTATAAATGGGAATTTCACGGGGCTGTTGATGTTAGTTGGTGAAGGGGACTGAATTCTACTTTCGATGGTGACTAAGGACTACTTGAGAAGACTTCATATTATCCCTTAAGAGTTTTTAAATTTTTTATATTTTGTAACAGTTTTCCTCAAAATTTCTATGCTCTGAGTTAAACGTGAGAAGGGTAAGCATTTCAGCTTAGAGTCTCAGCAGCATTTATATCTGTGAATTCAAAATTTCAGGTCTCCCAGTTAGCTGGACTTGGAGACTTCCATGGCTCAGTAGAGCAGGGATTTCCTGTATGCCTTTGGGAAGCAGAAGTTTAATCACATCATATGCTGTGATCTAATGTTACATCTGCAAATGAGATTTCCGGGCAATTGCTAGACATGTGGGTTTGTATCCCATATTTCTAGTTTGATAACTGTAATCTTAGATATAACTCATTTACAGACTAGTCTAGTCCGGCCAAAAGACTCCATTTCATTAGGACACAGTTAGGCAGACATTCTGGCAGCAGCAGCAGCTTCTGTAACTCCATTAAACATGCTCAACCTAGCTTTTCTCAGGAGATGGCAGCAGTAACATTCCTGAGTTGGCTGCAATCATTTCCATTTACTTTGGGTTGCATGCATGAGGTGTAAAGCAATAGTTAGGTGGGAAACAGCCTCTTCCCCCTGAAAAATCCTCCCTGCAGCCATGTGGAGCATTATGCTTAGAAATACAGACCTGTGGGTGTTTTGTGCAATGAGGGCGATGTTTGAAGGGTACAGATAAAGAAATATGGGAGTTAGCTGGGCCTTACCTGAATATTTCATATGTAACCCAAAACAAGTCTTTCACTTTTTGAGCCATCCAAACGAGGCACTTTAAGCTATGCTGTGGCAGGGTAGCACTGTTGCATGTCACTGCTCCCAACCTGCCTACAAAGGTCCCCCCTGTCAACACAGCAGAGGGCTGAGAAGGAGGGCGAGAGCTGGCTGACAGTGCTTGTGCTTGTATTTCACTTTGCCATGGGAGATGCAGATGAGGCAAGGGAGAAAAGAGAAGATGGGCAGCGACCTGACAGAAGCAGGCAGGAAGCAGAGAAGGCTATTTTATATTTTAATCCATGTGGGTTTTTTCTGATGCTGTATTGAGAGCACCTGAGCACTTACAGACCATGACAAACAACTTTCATGTCTTGTTTGTGCTATAATCCTTCCCCTAGGGGGAGAAGCAGGGGCAGAACATTTTGTTTTCTGAAGACATTTTCATTTGCTTTTCTTTAAATCCATGAGCTGCTGGGAGACTGGAGCGGTCAGAGGTGGGTCTCTGGCAGCAGTAGGTGAGGAGCTCCCTCTCAGTGCAATGCTCCCAGTGGGGCATGCATGGGCAGGATCCACCCTGCTCACAGAGATCCTTTGCACCAAGTGCACAGAGAGGTGGAGGACTCTCTTCTCCCCAGACGCACAGAGTGAGGTTTTATAATATATCTTGGGCACAACTTCACTACTTTTTTTATTATACCAATGTGTTTAGTTTTCTTTTAAATGCTATGAAAAGCTTGTATGCAGCTCAGAGTGAGGTTTGTTACATGTGCAGCATCCTGACTTGCAGACACAGGTAGCTATTTTACTCCATGTTACCTGGAATTTTTGTAGGGCTGTGGACTTAACACAGATATATCACAGAGCCTCAGTCCAGCTGGCAGGTGACAAAAGCAAGAATAACCATTGCCCTGCCCTTACCCTCCACTGTTTGCCAGTTGTCATCTGTGTTCCATTTCAGCCTGCCACTTTTCATCAGTGCTTTGATCACATCCAAGTACGAGATGGTATTGATGGCAATGATATAGTGATCTGTGACAAAAGATGAGTTATATGTATTTTTCACATGTGGCTGCATACGAGTTCAGACTTATTGTTCTCGGTTAGGAAAAACAATCCAAAAGTTCTCTAAATATTAAGGTAATGGCTGCTCAAAAAGGAAAAAGAAAAAAAATAAAGAAACAAACAAAAAACCCACAAACAAAGAAAAAATTACAGAAAATACCATAATGCTGTGCTTTTTTCCTACTTAGTTCTTCTAGGAATCCCACGTAGAGAAGCAAAGATGGTAACTTGTCTCTTTCCTACACAAAGATGGTAACTTGTCTCGGATCCATAGTCGGACCCTTCATCCATTTCTGCTGTCTCAAATAGGCTGTAGGTTGCCCTGAGCCTTGGCAGTGCCTGGTCAGTGCCCAAATACTGAGTGACCCTCGAAGCCACTTGAGAGCATCATCTGTGGTTAGATATTTAACAGGAGTTGTCATTATTTTAACTAACCCATCGAATAAATCTGGCACATCCCAAGCCTTCTGACACATACACGGCCTTCTGCCCGATGCTTACAGAGGGGAGAAAGGGTAAGTTTTGTGCAGGCCCCAACAGGAAACCTGTGGATTTTAGGTATACCTGTGATCTTAAAAGAAAATAAATAAATTTTAAAAGGCAGGGGAAGGAGTAAGGAGGGAGCTGCAAATAAGCCACATTCGCTTTAAGGTGGAGAAATGAAGCATCAGGGTTATTTATCCATGTCCTTGGGGTGCCAAATAGCTGAATAAGGAAGAAAAACTGAGTTTCTTCAGAGAAGAACTTCTCCTTTTCTTCTCCTAAAAGAGACAGTTCTTAAGAAGGACAAGGCAGGTGACTTCTGAGGAAATAAAGTTAATGCGTTTTCTAAAATTATATATCTTACCCCTGTCCAGAGCAGGCACATCAAGAGCTAGACTTGACGCCATGATGTTTACGTGACAGCTGAAAAACTATCATTTAAGAAGGCCGTGACTGTGATAGCAATTATCTGTAGGCCAGAAGAAACAGGAGAGGCTACAGAAGAAGAGGTATTTTGTGGGAGCAGCAGTCTTTATCTAAAAACTCTAGTGTTGCTGTACTTCCTTTCACATCACACCCTTCTGATTTCAAATGGTTGATGGTGTGGTGAGGTGAGTCGCCTCTGCTTTGTTGTTTCTAGGTGGCCCAGCTGGATCCTGTCTGGATCTAGTTCTCTCTCTGCAGCTGAGAAACAGAGGTTTTAGAGGTAGGGTTTTGAGGGAATAGTTTACAGAAACAAGAAGTACTTGCTATTAAAGAACTGCTGTCAATTGTCAGAACATTTTACATTCTCTTCTGTCTTTGAAAGTAAAAACTGAGCAAGAGGACAAAATGTATCCTCTTCCCAGCTACAATAGTAAATTGTAGCACAAAAAAGCTGAGTAGGGATCAAAATGAAGGTGGTGAAACACTGGAAGAGCTTGCTCAGATGTTCTAAACCTGAAAGGATATGACCATGAGCAGCCTGCTCCAACTGCTAAGTTAAACATGTTTTGAGCAAGGAGTGAGTCAGTGTAACCTCCAGAAGTCAATTCCAACTTCAGTTATTCTGTGAGTCTAGAAGACAGATCAGAAAAGAAATTAAATACATCCATAAAAAGTGACTTTATTTACTAAAATGAAACACTGCATCTAGCTGCAGCCAACTGCAATTCTGCTCTAAAGAGAACAAGTAGGAGAAGCAACAACTCCTTTGTACATTTCTTTTCAATATCTCTTCACTGCAGTCCAGCAGGAAGAGCTCATAACATTTCCATCTTTTGAACAGAAGCTTTGCATCCTCTTTAATCAATCATCTGTGTCTCGGGCACCCACTTCTTCTTCACCAAATTTTCAGCTTTGTTGCAAGATGTGCTGATTGCTTCCCGTGGTCAGACCTATAGATGCTCCTTGATTATTTTAAGGTGTGTGAGATGGAAGAGTGAATTCTAATGGAAATGTTCAACACTGAGTTTACCATTGAATTTAGTAAGTGTGATAGAAAAGAGCCTGACAGCCTTACAGACCTGTGCTCTGGTAACACTCTGCATCTAAGAGGGGCAGCATTTAGGACTATTTCACTGTTTACTGTGATTATTCGTGATGTGGAAACAGGGAGAACCTTGAGACAAAAGCAGTCACAGGTAATAGCATTACTTGGTTTGTAACGTCTGGAGGTGGTCACCTCCAGACTATGGAGGTGATAAGATTTTCAGAGGATTTGGGAAAAAAGAAGGCACACAGTGGCAAATGAAAAATGCCTTAGAAAATAGAAGTACTTCAGTCTTTAATAAGCACATGGAATTATTCATGTACTTGCTAGGTTCTGAATTAATGGTAAACCTTGACCATCTCTGAAAAACCTCTGCATACTTCACAGTGGCAATTCAAAAGACATATGGATTGCTGGGAATTCTGAAAAATGGAATTTAAAATAACACTGGGGTTATTATATGAATAAATACTTTATATTCAGCTGGTATGCTGATGATCCCCATTCAAACAGGACAGTAGAAGAAGAAAATTATTAACAGTATGTGAGTGGAGATGAATAGGCAGGGAATTCTTGGAAAAGAAAAGATCAGTAAAAGTATCATAAGCCATGAACAATAATACAGAATAAAAAATTAATGTTTTTAATTTCCTGTTTCTGTGCTACAAGTGGAGAAGGAGGAGGACAACCAGCGAACCAAATTATGAGTTAACAACCTGGCACTGTTTGTAGGCAGGATGCATTATACAAACACAGCTGGGCAAAGTATATCAGCCACCAGAGTCCAAGGGTCAGGATAAAGATACAACAATGTGCCTGAAAAAGGAGGTTCCCAACTGCATTAGGTCCACAAGCAGTCATTATGAACTGCTGAAACACAATGATCAGAGTCCCCACAACACTACACGTTTAGCTGCGTTCTGGGCTCTGTGTCCTTTTACTGGTTGTACTGTTACTCTGGAAAGCTCTGCAAGTATAGCAAAGCACATCTCTTACACGACCCTGGGATGCTGTCTGGCACAACAAGGAAGGCAAATCCTGCATGCTTCCACTCTCCTCTTGCTGTGATGCTATTCTTTTGCTTTTGTGGCATGGTTTATTTAAAGGGGGAAAAAAAGAGTACAACATTGAAAACACAAAGGCAGCCAGGACTCACTCCACCTGTTTTCCCCTGGTGCTTTTGTGTAGTGTTCGACTGGGTAGACTTTGGCAACAGAAATGCACATTCATTGACACAACAGGTGGTTTTAGCCACAGCCTTCAACTTCGTTTAGCTGTTATCACAGAAAATCAGATTTGCTATGACTTTGTGCCTGTAATATTATAGCAGTTCACCTTAATTAGACACAGAAACTAACTTTGAAATCCCTGTTGTCCTTCTGGATAGAAAGATCAGCCAAAAGTCTTCTGCCTATGCTAAGTATTTGAGATTTTGGTCTACCAGTTTGTCTAGTGGGGACATGAAGATGTGCTTCAAGCAGAACTGACAGAGTGCTGACTCTGGCTTGCTAAAAATTCACAAACAAGGGATAACAACAAAATTGTGGTGAGCTTTTACTTACACTTGACCCAAACCCATGACTTTAAAGAACAATATTCAGTTATTGTACCTATTTAAGCATTCTTCACACTCTGCAGAAGAGCTTTCCCTTCTCAGAAATCTCTTTCTCAAGCATGTACTCATAAGCTGTGACTATGCCATTGTTTAACCTTGTTCATCAAATAAAGTCCCAGAATCTTGTTCAAAAACTCATTTTTTTACTCCGTTACACCATCTCATGGCTTCTCCCTGACCCAGTTCTGGTTTATGAACCTCTATTTTGACGTGTGAGCTTTGGAACTGAAAAATCTCTTCCAGGCAATGTCATTCATATCACCTTCTAAATCCTTAAAATTTACCCTGGTCATTATTCCCTTATGGGTGCTAGTGCTGTTCATAAGTTTTTAACCATGTCTAGCATCATTCCTCTGGAAGGGTCTGGAGTTATTCAGTTTGCCCTATTTACTCCTTTTAAAGTTAACAGAATTGCTCAAGTAGTCTAATAGTACTAAAAAATCTCTGTGGTCAGTTTTCACTTTCGAAAAGTTCTTGCAGTATAAGTATTCTGCATTTTGTAAATTGCTTCTGTTGAATCCCTGCTGTTTAACAAATTCTTGAATTACTCTGGGAGAGAAAGCGTTTTATAGCTGTATGACATAATTTTACTATTTGCTGCCTTTACTGTGGATGAACGTACATCTATGTTCTGCCCTGTATCTATGATTATGGGCAATTCTATCTTATCTGTTAATTCTTAGAATTTTCTTTGTTCAGGCTCTGCTGTATGAACTTTTAATCAATTCATATTTTCCTGCAACAGGTTACTTCTCCTTTTGCCTTCCTTCTCAGTGTTTCTCAATTCCTTGATTCTGACTCATATAATTCAAAATATCAGAAAGGTCTTACCTTGTGAATATATCTATAATATAGGTACCAGAAGACAAATATTTCTGGTGTATATAAATGTAGACATAGATGTACGCACACCTAGACACATAAATAAGGGCTTTATATGTATTATTTTATTTTCATGTTTTTTTCACCTTGTCTCTTAACCAGCTTTGTTTTCCATTCATTGTTGCTTTCATATGAGTAGAGGGATTACAGTTTTTTATGTTCTTAAATTTCCAGTCATGTTTACATAGTTCTGTCAAATTACTTCCACAAATTATTCGTTTCCCCAATTTAATTTTTTTTTAGTTTCAAGAACAACTCATTATCAAGGAAAATTTTATTCCTCATTCTGTTTGCAAAAAGCCAATGTAAAAAGTCATGATTTCATCTGTGCTGTGTGATCACATCTGCACAACCACAAAGATCACAGCGAGGCTCTTTCTGTGCTGCCAATGTCTCACATGTTATTCCTGGTTTCTGGCTCTGTCATCCAAACCCTACTTGTCTGTCAAGATGAAGCCCAACACAGAATTCCCTTGTGTTGAGTGAGCACATGGGACTTCAGATATAAACATGCAAATCTAAGTTAGTATTGGCAGTGTCACGCAGAACAAAAACTCTCATGATAATGCAGTAGTCCCTCATTACTCTCAGCTAGTAGTAGATGTGTAAGATGCTGCAATATTATCTTATCTACTCTGGGGTTTTTTATGATCAGAATTTATACCAATTCCTGTTTGGAAGTCTTGGAATAGGTGATACTGCACAATCCAAGACATTCTGTTACCCAGATACGAGACCAGTAATTTCTGAGCCTGCCAGATTTTTGCCTTTCAGCCCACTTAATTGACCTGAAATTGAATCTGCCCAATAGCTGATCATGTCAAAGTTCCCACGACATCTCAGTAATAGTTTTAAGGTGAAATGTATGCCCTTTAATGATCAATTCTGATTACTTTTGTTCATTAATCAGGCACCTTATATTGCTTTATATGGAATTAGAGTTTTTCTGCTCCCCATGTGTTTCCTGTCTAGATTAATTTTGATTGCAAACCTTATTCTGGCACTCAGTTCCTCTTTTCACCTTTTCTCTTTTTTCTAAATGCCTTCTGATTTGTTTATCTGGGCTCTCCCCTCAAAGTTTTTATTATACTGGCATCGGTTCCACCCAAATCATAAAACACCTTTACCTTGTGAAAGGCTAACCAAATGCTCTGGCAGAAGAGAGAACACCAGTCATGTAACAACTAACTCGTGAAAACAAAGCAGCCAAAAAAACCTTTCTTACTTCAGGTGCTAGCGAAAGGTGAAAAAGCCAGGAAAACCCCCTGGCTGCGTTCTACTTTCAGCTCACTTCTGAGGTTCCCTAAAGGAGTCTATGGGCCATGAAGATGCTATTGGGCAGCATCCTTGGGCCACCACCTTCAGTGTACCTCATCACTGATTTCACAAGTCTATTGAATCTCCAAGTACGCTAGAGGTTACAATAGTGTACAACCTTAAATGAACTCACTTGACATTGCAGTTTGCAATGACCACAGCCCTAAAATTGTAATTTACTGAAGAAGCAGGGACAATTAACTCATTTTGACTTCTTTACTGCTTGCTCCCCTGCTGCCAAGACTCAAGTAAGCCTGACCTTTTCTTTCTTCATCTTCTTCTTTTTTTTT